>OU015752.1:16280735-16320773 GCA_907169655.1 Acomys percivali
ATATATATATATATATATATATATATATATATATATATATATATATAATATGGCATAGGAATTCTTTGAAAAACAAGTGGATCTTATTGAATATTAAGTGAGCCCCTGTGTGGTATTGTTCGACATAGTTTTATACTTTAAAAAAAAAATAGGGGATATGCAAAGAAACGATGACCTTGCCTGAGCTGTTAGAGTGGTGACTGGAATTGTTTGGATGCTATTGTCCTTGGTGGAACATTCAAAAGTCAGTGGTAAGAAGTTTAATGCAGTCAAGGAAAGGTGCAGAAAAATCAGATGCTGTAATAGTTAATAAAGCTGCACGGTACTGTGCCTTTTGGTTTCACAGCTAATAAGTAGGAATTAGGAGTCTTTTCTGGGTTCAGAGACCTATTTAAAATTTTACATTTTAATGTGGCAAGTTTTATACTTTCTGAGGTCTTCTGCAGTGTAATTTTACAAATATTAATTATTCTGAACTTATAATTTGTATTTTTAAATCTGCTATATCCTTTTGATTCATTGCTTTGATCTTATTTTAGGTTCAGCAATCAATTTCAGTTGAGGTCCTGATCACTCCAGTTAATTCAGTGAACTACAAGATATAAAATTATTGTTAGTAAAATCTCCTCACATTCTCACAGTGGTAGGGGTCAGGGAGAGTTCTTACATGAAATATTTAAGAAACATCTGACTGTAACCCAACCAGCATGTGGGAAAATTACATTATTTCTTGGACTATTTTAACATCAAAGGTAGCTCTGAAGCGAAGGATAGTCATTAAAAGCCGAATTACTGAGAGCATATCTGGTTAGTGCACTTAAACACATTTCAGCAGAATAAAATAATTTCAAATCTGAAGTGTGATCCTGAATTGCATGTGTCAATTACACTGTTGTCTGTGGTATTAAAAATACTTGCAGCTGGAGGTTTTAATTACATGAGATTTCTGTGACTCATAACTCCTTTGGCTTACATTTTTTAAAAGTTACCTTATCAGAAATCCAAGGGAAAACATTTGTAAAAAGCATTCTGCCTTTTCCAATTACCTGCTATTGAAAACTAGAATAACACTAGACACTGTAAAATGCGAACTGAAAATGTGGCTTTGCATAAAATTTGATTATGGTTTGCTGAAACTGATCATCTTAGAAAAGGCAAATTTGTCTGTAGGACTTCTCATGCCTAAATCTCCATGTCATTTAAACAAATGAGTGCAATATGTTTTAACTTTGTGCCACTCTAGGAATCCAAGACTTCTACGATTATAGTTTCAAGTTATGCACCTTTTACATATTTCACAAACATGCAGTATTATTTTTCTGTTAATAAAAGTAACCAAATATGTCATATATTCATAAAATTATGTAACTACTAGCATTTTCATAGCAAATTTTTATTATCTTACAAAGTTATATGACTTTGCTCTAAGTAAATCACTACTAGTCTTTTGTAACATTATTAAAAAATAAAGTTGTATGACTTCAGTGTGTCTATTTCAAGTAGAGGGGCAGCAATCAATGAGAAATATGATAGCATTAGGAACTAAGATCTAGTTTCCTTTCCTTAATGTGATAAAGCACTCTGTCCAAAAACAATTTGGGTATTAGTTTGATTTCCACATCACAATCCATCCCTAGGGAAAGGCATGGCAGAAACGATTAAGATCCCTGAATGTTGGCTCAGCTTCTGGCTAACACATAGACTCATGCCTATCTAGCTTTCTTATATACCTCAGGGCCACTTTCCCAGAAAGTGTCACCATCCCATGTGGGCTGGCCCTTTCTTGCATCAAATAACATCCCTATAGACATGCAAACAGGAGAATCTGCTTTAGTCAACCCCTTAATCAAGACTCACCTTTCACAGTCTAGAGTGTATGAAACAACAATAAAAGATCTAGGAGACATCTTCCACTAGGTAAATGAGGTATGTTCAAGAGGTGACACTGTTATGATGGTGGGTAGAGGAATTCTTATACATCTCACACATGATTATAATAATTTTTATTTTATATCTTTAAGAACTCTAATAAAAATAATTGATAGCAGTCCACTCTTTTATGCCTTCTATTTGAGGACACATAGTTTCTCTTTTTGTGAGGATTCTGTTTTCAAGGCTTCTTCTTAACAAGAAAGACGAAGTACTCCCAGACAAGAAAACTGCCCACACTTTGATCTTTCATTTCTCAGGCTCTAAGACTCTGAGAAATACAATTTCACTCTCTGTAAATTATTCAGTCAGTAAGATTTCGTTATAGAAGCATAGATTCACAAAGTCATAGATCTTAAGAAATTATTCAATCCATTTTCCCTTAAGACAAAAAATACATTACGATGTATGGGGTTCATTTCTTAGGGGCACACTATATTATGAACATTAATTTTACCTTTACATTTTAAATTTGTTTGTGTCTCAGGCACAGGTAAGGCACAAACAATTTCTGCAAAGTGTTTTTGTTATATTTGAGAGAGTGTCCTTCCTTTACTCCCACTTCACAAAATTTGTGTGCACAATACAACTCGATTCCCCAAGAAAGCAAGCCATGGTGACCTCTGATTTGATAGTTTGCTTTCTTATAAAGAGAATTTTTTATCTCTAAAATGAGAGTAGATGAATTTTGCTCAGAATCAAAGAGAGTGTTAGGATAAATCTCTTCACATAACAGTAGAAAAGCAAATGTATCTCATTAAAAAAAAGTCAGTGTGTCTTGGAACTCTTATTATCCACAGTGCAAGTATTATGGGATGGTGAAAGAGCATATGAGAGGAAAAAAAAGACCTAATTTTCTAAAAGTTTTTTTTTTTCAGATAATGGCTATATACAGTGCCATTGAAAAAGGTCTACCAAGTAGGCAGGATAAAGAAAATCAACTTTTTATCTCTCTCTCTCTCTCTCATTTGTATCACCTATCTATTAATTAATTATCTATTTTTATATCTAAGTGTCTGTATGTATGTATACCTACCTATCTATCTTGATATATAGAAAAAAATTAGTCTTTGGTCATAAGTCTTTAAATTAGTCTGAAGTCTTATATTTTCTCATAAATGTAAAAGAAGGGGAGAGTGTTTAATTGGATATTTGCTTACATAACATTATTGCTCTCCACATTCCTATCAGGGGTTATATGTGCATTTGTAGACTGTCGAGGCCTATTATTCAAAACACCAATTTAGGTTGAAATATTCTTGGTCCATATTGGGACACAGTCCTTGTTCATTATACTGCTACTGCCTTCACCCCTAAAAAACACTTTCCTTTTCACCAGTGATTTCTTAGTTGTAAGAATTATGTTTTCACCGTTAAGTGGAGAAGGGGATCTGACTTTCACACAAACCCTGGTGCCCCATATCGGACCATGTCCCTTGGATGGGGAGGTCTGGTGGCACTCAGAGGAAAGATAATAAGTCACCAAGAAGAGACTTGATACCCTAGGAGCATATACAGGGGGAGGAGGTCCCCCTCAGTCACAGACATAGAGGAAGGGAGTAGAAGGGGAAGCGGGAGGGAGGAAAGAAAGGGAGGATACAAGGGATGGGCTAACAATTGAGATGTAATATGAATAAATTAGTAAAAAAAAAAAAGGAAAAAAAAAGGAAAAAAAAAAAAAAAAAGAATGATGTTTTCCAGAGAATTTGAGGCTAGAGTTCTAATATAAAGGAAATTCCTTGTTCCTCCCACCTGTGCTACATGTGTCAAGTTATTTGAAATTATAACATCATGAACAGCAGTTTCCGTGTATCTTTCTATGTCCTATTATTATGTTAAAGCTTACAATGAAAAACATGATGGGTGGTAGCTTCTGAGGAAGAACACAAGGACTCAGAAAGGACAGGAATTACACCAGAGACCAATGGAGCTAACTAGCTTGGTCCCAGGTGTGCTTACAGAGACTGAAGCACCTACTAAGGACCATTCTTGGACTCCTCCTAGGCCTCTTACACACACTTAGATGATGGGTAGCTTGGCCAACAAGTGTGTCTGCCACGAAGGGGAGAGAGAGCTCTCTCTGACAAGGACTCTGTTGTCTGCTTTTTTACCACTTCTCCCTGGTTAGGTTGCCTTACCAGGCTACAGGGGAAGAAGGCCCATTAATTTGTGATGAGGTTTGATGTGCTTAAGTGCTTAAGGTAGGAGGGAGGCTTCCCTTATCTGAGGAGTAGGGGATAGGGGATAGAGTGAAGAGGAAGGGAGGAAGTGAGCAGGAGAAGAGGAGGGAGGGCCTACATTCAAGATGTTAAGTGAATAAACAAACAAATAAAAAACAACAAAAATCCCAAAAGCCTTCTCTTTCCCTGTGCTGCTGGTAAGCAGCCTCTCTTACCTGTGCTGTTCTTGTGAGAGTTGTGAATATCCTATCTTTGACTCATTTGGCCAAATCCTTTTCTGAATTGTCACTTTGTCCACCCCTCAATTACTGGTCAGTTTCAAACTATTCTTACTTTTACTGTTTAGGGTTAAAGTTGTGTACTAAGGGCAAGTCTGCATTCCAGTCAGATCACATAGAGCTAGATGTGATCCCTTGCCAGAGCAGCCATGTTGCTAGATTAAAATTCCTCACATTTCACTTCTGTGTCTTGGCTTTTCCATAGTGGTGGAAAAATCTCATAATTATGAGCAATAAAACTTTCTCCCCTAATACTGCATCTGTTAAGATATTTTATCTGGGCGTGATGGCGTATGGGAGGCACTTGGGAGGCAGAGGCAGATATATATCTGTGAGTTTGAGGCCAGTTTGGTCTACAGAGTGAGTCTAGGACTACCAGGGCTACACAGAGAAACCCTTTCTCTAAAAACCAAACAACACAAACAAAAAAACCCCCACATTTTCACAGCAAGATAAATGAATTAAAGCTGCATGCCTATTTTCATCATTTAACAATGATCTAATTATACATAAAATTAATGCAATGTATTTGCATTTTTATAATTTCAAGAACTAGAATATAAGGAGGGCTCAAAAGTTATATACTACATTATTTAAATCTGTTTTCTATGGTGGTGAAAAGCAGTGATGATATGGGCAGCACAAATACTTAAATGAAACATCACAAAATGTAGCAATTGTATAACTTCAAGTGAAATAAGCACAAGAAATATTAGCTTTCCAGCTAGCTATTATTTCTGCATAAATATATTTGTGGAAATAATAAAAATAATATGATAAAAATTCACATTTTATAGAAGCAATAAAGAGTTCATAACACTGGTAGCAAGGGCTATCAGTTATGATCTTTTTTTCAGGAAGTTGAACAGGTATTATCACCTACATTGAATAATATTTTAAATGTGTAATGATTTTCTTTCATTGCAACTCTGGTTATGTATTTAAATGCTTTTACCTGTACATATGTACAGATATATATAAGTGAAATATTTTACCCAGTTAGCCGAGAAAGCTTGGTATAAATGGTATGCCAGTGGCAATTGCTTACATTGTAGCTTATACCATCCTTCTCTAAGAAATGTGGCGGAAGGCACCCATGAAAAACCGTAGATTATAGGGATAAAGTAGCTAATGCACAAATTATAAATAAATTATTGAATAGATAATTAGAGGAATATGGAAAAATCTTCCTGTAGAAAGAATTCTGAACATTCTCTGTAGATATTGTAGCTTCAGAGAGAAGTATGCCAGTCTACTATGTTTCTGCTGCACAGAGTAACATACTCTCAAAGAACCCAGAACAAAAATGAGATTAAGGAAAGTAACTTGGCAGTGGAGACGCAAGACAAATGCTTCCCTGTGCGATGATAAAGGACAGAGTTAACAGTCATAGATCATGTTGGCAGTAGACCCTTGATATGATGCAATGAGGAAAGTACTTTAATTCAGTGACCTTCCATCACGAACTATTGGCTTCCTGTGAGCATGAGGAAAATTCCAACAGTGAGAGGAATCCTGAATGTATGTGATCATTACTTCTCAAAGTTGTCAGGATCATCAAAACTAGTCCAGACTCTATCATAGCAATTTGGACTTAATGAAAGGTGGTAAATCAACTGACTATGAAGCTTTCTCATAAAAAAATATTCAGAAAAACCTATGAATATGAATAAGTTATGGAGTAGAATCAATAACAATTAGCGAATATTGGTTCACTAATTCTATTGAAAGATATCTTTATTAGCAGAAATTAGATGAAGGGTGTGAGTGAACTCGAATATTGTTCCCAATGATTTGTGTAGAAAATGGCTATAAAGTAATGTTTATTCATAAGTTGGATGCTAAAGATTAAGGTCACTGTAAGCCACTGGAAAGCTGTATTTCAAGATGAATGATGTATTTTATAAAATACATAGTGATTATTAGTTTTGAAAAGTTACAAAGCACAATTATCCTATAGTCGTTTTGTATTCCACAGCTGATCATTAGCTCAATAGTTTTTTTATTCAAACAAACATGTAGATTCCATGTTTTAAAATTTTTTTTATGAATTTATTCATATTACATCTCAATTGTTATCCCATACATTGTATCCTCCCATTCCTCCCTCCGTTCCACTTTCCCCTTACTCCCCTCCCCTATGACTGTGACTGAGGGGGACCTCCTCCCCCTGTATATGCTCATAGGGTATCAAGTCTCTTCTTGGTAGTCTGCTATCCTTCCTCTGAGTTTGAACACGTCCTCTGGATGGGGAGGGCTGGTGTCACTCAGAGGAAGGATTCCATGGTTTTTATATATGCTCTCACAGGAGAGATGCTGAAACAAAGGTGACAAGTAATAATCAGTGGAGCACTGAGACACAACGGGGACTGGCACAGTGCTGTTAGGCTCTGCAGTGAAGCAGGATGAGTAAAACCTTAGCATAGTGTTTGTCATAGTCTTTTCCCTCAGAATGTTATTTTACGTTTTCAGACTTAATTTATGATTCTATGCCATGTCTATTTTTGGCCATGCCATTCCATTGACTAAAAATTTATTAGGCTTCTTTTTATTTTTCCTAATCTAGTAACTATAGAGCCTCCATGGAGTAATTAGATATAGCAATGTTTTAAATTGTCCTTGTTGGGAAAAATGTTGAATAAGGTAAATATTCCTCTATTACTATCATTATAGTGACAGGAAGAAATGACAGAAAATGAAAATTCAAGAGTAGAAAAATAAAATGTTGCTATTAACATGAAACAATTCACATAGATTTTATACGAGAGGAGTGGGAAGATTAGATGGCATGAAATGCAATCCCTCTGACTGGAAAACAGAAATGACCCTATTATACTCCCTTAATCCTTCGGCTGGAATACAGCCACACCTTTAATCTCAAACAAGGAAGGTAAAGTGAGTTTTTAGAAGGAAACAGCCACGTTTTTGAGTGGTGTTTAATTGAAGAGCAGACAAAGTGACTAATAAGAAAAAGATTGGACAGAACGAATCACAGATAAGAGAAGCTGAACTCTAGGTAGAAGGAAGAGGAAAGAGAGGCAACTGAAGAGAGAGAGAGGGAGGAAGGGGGGAGAGAGGGAGCAGCGGCGGTTTTATTGGAATAGTTATATCAAGTCAGGTTATATAGAGAGAACAAACTAGACACAGGTTGAAGACAAGTGAGCCAAAGAATGAGAAGTCATAAGATTAGAAGAGATTGATAGAGTTATTTTGAAACTAAGCAGATCAATTCAGTCACAAGCTGAGAGAAATCAGTCAGTTTGCAGAGTAGCTGTAGTGAGAACTGAGTTGAACCAGCCAGTCAGAGTACAGAAAAAAATAGAATGGCTGAGCTTATTCAACAGTAAGTTTCAGAGGCTGAAAACAATTAGATTGCACTGAGGCTAGAAGATTCCAGACTGAGGCAGTAAGCTTTGGAAATGACAATTCCTTCTAAAGAATAAAAGTTACTTTTACAGTGTTTTCTAGGTAGGTTAAACTACAGAAATACCTATCAACTTGCCAATGCTCAATTTCTAAGCTAACATTTTTTGCCTGACATTTCATATAACTTGAAATAAGCATAATATTTGATACTATTAATATTGAAGTCATGAAAACCGAGACACCACTATTCAGTGGTCAGAAATTTTCAGTGTTCTAAGCAAAATGTGTATGTCCACTCCGAATAGAATTTGATGTTTCTAAGTGAAGAATACAATAGTCACTATCTTTGGCATTTACCTAAAGGAGTTGGAAACCTTTGTCCCCACAAGAAGCTCCATATATACTCATAGGAGTGTCATGCATCTCTGCCACACCTTGAAGATGGCAAAACAGGAGCCATAGATGACATTTTTTAAAGCAAGGAAAAGACACAGAGCAGCCTAAATGAACAAATCTAAGTGAAAGTAACCAATCTGGAAAGGATAAATACTAAATGGCTCAAACTACATGACATTATTGAAAAGATGTGAGTGCAGTGTTCCTCTGTGGCAGCTGGTTGGTGATATCATCTTTTACTAAAAGAGATTTGGGGCAGGAGGGATTAGTAAGCAGAGCATGACTGAAACAGGAAAGCTTTTTTGTACAATACTCTGATGGTACATATCATGATATGTTTGTCAGAACTTGCAGACTATAAAATACCAAATAAACAGCAATGTAAATGATTAAAAAAAAAAAGAAGAAATTTTCAGTGTTCTAAAAGTTAATTATTATTTGTGTAAATTATACTTTATAATTAACAGGGCAAGGACAAGTAGTAATGTGAGTTGAAAACAGTAAAAGTAAGATTAAAGGCATATAAATTAATTCTTATGTGACATTTTGACAATCTGCAAACGTTAGTAGAAATAAGGTTCTACATACTGAGAATTAAAATATAAGTTGCTTGATTATTTAAAAACTCGGAGAATTTAAATTAGTATTATTCCCTCATAGAAACAATGTTCCTGGTAACTGGTTACATTATGAGTTAAACCAACTAAATTTAAAAAGTCACTTCATTGTCTTTCTATGTAGAAAAAATTATTCTCAGTTTGCTTTTAATCTTGTGCAACCTAAGCTATGCAGAAAAGAATGAGCAAACGTTGATTTAACATGCTTCCCAGGAATAATCTTGCTCTGCTATGTATTTCTTCATTTTTCTCAGTTCTGTCCCTCTCTCCCCTTTCTTTTCTCTTTCTTTCTTTCTTTCTTTCTTTCTTTCTTTCTTTCTTCCTTTCTTTCTCTCTTGTACCCTCTCTCTTGTCCTCTCTTCCTACACACATACACACACACACACACACACACACAACTAAATTGAATATATATTTAATTGTGGAAACATTTTGTATAATTCAAATTAGACTTAATATTAAATCCTATGTTTGATTTTAAAAGTCACTTTAAATGTATAAACAATATACAACACATATATATGATATATGTATATATGCATTCATTTGTTTATGCATTTTTTGCATGTCCTGTGAGCTAAAGTCATGTATACACATATTCTAGATTCAAATATAGAGGATAAATGTGTATGCTTCTTATAAAAACATAGATTTAGGGAAGGCTTCTATGAATTCAATGTGATTTCACTACATATCAACACAATTTTTTACATACATTGAAAGAACAATTCTCAATTTCATATGGAAAAAAACCTAAATAGCTAAGACAATCCTGTATAATAAAAAACCATCCAGAGGAATCTCTATTCTTGATTTCAAGCTGTACTTCAGAGCAACATTAATAAAAACTGCATGGTACTGGCATAGAAACAAACTAATGGATCAATGGAATTGAATCAAAGACCCAAAAATCAACCAAAACATCACTGGCCACTTGAATTTTGACAAAGAATCCAAAACCATACAATTAAAAATGATAGCATCTTCAACAAGTGGTGCTAGTCTAACTGTGTGGACATGTAGAAAATGAATAGATAAATACGGATCACCCTGTGAAAAACTAAAGTTCAAGTAGACCAAGGACCTTAACAGAAATCCAGAAACACTAAATCTACTAAAAGAAAAATTGTGGGAGAGCTTTGAACTCATTGGCACAGGAGACAATGTCCAGAACAGAACACCAATAGCTCAGCCTCTAATAAAAAAAAATTAATAAGTGGGACCTCATGAAACTGAAAAGGTTCTGTAAAACAAAAGACACTGTCAATAAACTGAGATGACAGCCTACAGACTGGGAAAAGTTCTTCACCAACCCTACATCCAACAGAGGGCTAATATCCAAAATACATAAAGAACTCAAGAAGGTAAACACCAAACAACGAAACAATACAATTGAAATCTTGGGTGTAGCCTAAACAGAATTGTCAATAGAAGAATATTGAATGGCAGAGAGGCACTTAAAGAAATGTTCAACTTCCTTAGTCATCAGGAAATGAAAATCAAAACAACTCTGAGATTCCATCTTATCCCAGCCAGAATGGCTGAGATAAAAAAATCAAGTGACAGCACATGCTCAAGAGGATGTGAGAAAGGGGAACATCCTCTATTGCTAGTGGGAGTGCAAACTTGTAGTACCACTTTGGAAATTAATCTGGCAATTTCTTGGGTAGAAAACCCATGACAACATAATCTTGATCTTCTCATTTGTTGAGGACTGGATTGATAAAGTCCCAATAATTTATATAATGATGACATAAGCTAAATGACTGACAGTGTTTTCAGAACAATAGCCATTGTTAGAGGTAAGGTAAAATGATGTCATAAAGTCTAACAGGACCAATGACTTTATAAAATAATAGCCAGATCATGGAAACAGCCTAAATGTCCCTCAGTAGAAGAATGGATAAAGAAACTGTGGTACATATACACTATGGAATACTACTCAGCTATTAAAAACAAGGAATTCCCGAAATTTGTGGACAAATGGATTGAGCTATAGATGATCATAATGAGTGAGTTAACCCAGAAGCAGAAAGACTCAAATGGTATATACTCACTTATATCTGCATACTAGCCCAATGGGCATGTCCCATGAAAGCCTTCCCTTACCAGGAAACTGGGACAGAGGGGAGGACATCCTATTGGGACTCTAGATGAGAGAACCATGGGAGAATAGCAATGTAGAAGGATCCAGTGGGTCCTAGAAACCTACAAGTAGAACATTATGATAGGCAGATTTGGGTCATGGGGTCCCGCTCAAACTAAGGCCCTAGCCAAGGACAATACAGGCGGTAAAATTTAAACCCCTACCCTGATCTAGCCCATGGACAGGACAGTCTCCACACTTGAGTGGAGAGAGAGATTTGACTTTCTCAAGTACTCTGGTGCCTCACATTTGACTATGTCCCCTGGCGGGGGAGACCTAGTGGCACTCAGAGGAAGGACAGCAGGTCACTGAGAAGAGACTTGATACCCTATGAGCATATACAGAGGGAGGTAATCCCTCTGAGGAACAGTCATAGGGGAGGGGAGTAAGGGGAAAATGGGAGGGAGGGGAGAATGGGAGGATACAAGGGATGGGATAACCATAGAGATGTAACAAGAATAAATTAATTAAAAAAATAAAATTAAGGACCATAAAGTTTCTCTTTTGCATTCTTTTGATTGCTTTCTCTACCTCTCTTGTGAGTTTCCTGTCTCATGTTTCTTTGTTTCTTCTATCTTGAAGGATTTTTTACTTTCTTTTTTCTTTCATTCTGGTAGTTATGATGGGTTCACCGCTTAAACTGATCTACACAATGGCCTACAAATTTGTCTTCAAGGCAGTTCTAGATACTATTACATTGAAAATCAACATAACTGGTTATAGAAGGATACTTCCAAATAATCCTCCCTGCAACACGAAAGGTAGCTTTACTGGAAACCAATTTTGCTGGCATATTATTCTTGGTTTTCCAAATACCAGAATGTAAGAAAATAACTTTCTATTTATTAAACCAGTGAGTTTGAAATACTATGTTAAACATACTCATATAATATTCTAAAACTGTAGAAGGAATCTCTGTGTATTTTTTGGATGCAGCACCAGTCAATTTAAAAACATATGCTATTTAACTCTACTATCAATATTTCCCTTTTTATCTACTTTTCTTTCAGAGATCAAGTCAAACAGAATTTCAGAAACATTTTTAATGTATGAAATTATATAGTTTCTCACACAAAACCATAGCAAATTTCTATCATTTTATACAATTTTATACTTATTTTTCCTTTGGCATATTTGATTTGTTTTCTTATTTTTAATATCCACTTTTATTTTTCTGTGTGCATGTATTTACTATAATCTCATCTACTGTTCAACATCATTATTTATTCATTCTATTGTAATTGAGAAAAGCTTGAGTAATTTAAGAGAAAAACATTCATAATCAACAATGTTTTTAATATGCTCAGGTGTTTTTACAAGTAAAGAGACATAACTATTTTCTTCTGAGATTTAAGCTGTTACTAATTTTTGTAATTCCAAAAGAAAGCATGTTACATTAAAGTTGTGATAAGCTGTTGTCTAGCTGCAGGACTTTGAAGAGTCTCAAATATATTTATGCTTGAAATCAAATAATCCCATTTTCCTATCAAGTTAAATAATATATTTTCCCCTCATGAGTATTTTTTTCTTCTTTTTAAAATTATTTTTTATTAATTTATTTATATTACATCTCAATTGTTATCCTAGCCCTTGTATGCTCCCATTCCTCCTTCCCTCCCATTTTCCCCTTACTCCCCTCCTGTATGACTGTGACTGAGGGGGACCTCCTCCATCTGTATATGCTCATAGGGTATCAAGTCTCTTCTTGGTAGCCTGCTATCCTTCCTCTGAGTGCCACTAGGCCTTCCATCCAGGGGATGGGGTCAAATATGGGGCACTAGAGTTCGTGTAAAAGTCAGACCCCATTCTCCACTCAACTGTGGAGAATGTCCTGTCCATTGCGTAGATCTGGGTGGGGGTTTGAAGTTTACCGCACCTGTTGTCCTTGGCTGGTGCCTTAGTTTGGTCAGGACCCCTGGGCCCAAACCTGCCCATCATAATGTCCCTTCATGAGTATTATATGAGGTATTCTGAAAGAAATAATTTAAATTGTGTTTATTATATTTAATATCATTTATTATATATGGTAGTCTTCTAACTACAAAGCAGTTGAGCTTTAAAAATATTTTTTTTGAAAAAAGTTCTTTTTCAAATCACCAATAATAATGTAGTGCAGAAAACAATGTTTATAAGGATTTACATGAAAAATAGTTTTACACGAGACAGGAATGAATAGGAATGGCCATGGCAAACCAAAGAGAACTATTGCAGCAACAGATTTTACCTATATATAAGTTCTTGTTCTGCACAGAAAATTTGTTGTGTTTGAATATTTATAAAAAGCTAAATTAGTAATTACCATGAAATTACCCTTTGATAATTTGCTGCCAGGTTTGACATGACTCATAATACCTTAAAATAGAAACAACTATGTGTAAAAGGGAATTATGTGGGGTATATTTACTGTCGAAGTACTAATTATAAAATTGAAGTCATGTAAAGGATTACCATTAATGATAATAACATTATTTAATCCAAGGAAAATTTATAATACAGATTTTTAAAATAATTTAAAAGTAGATTAATACTGTCTATTCCATAACACAATTTATTCAGAATATCTGAAATAATTGTGAAAATTTTGTAAATTTTTAGTTCAGAAATATAAAAGTAGATATTTATTGAATATATTATTTAGGTAAGTTGTAAGAAAAATATATTTGATTTTAAGTAATGTTTACTTCAGTTCAATATAGTTTGTTTTGTTATTTTTAAACAGTTCCTATGGATTCTAGAGTATAACAAACTGGTGTATGAACAACATGTGTAGTGAACTTTCTAATTTTGAAACTATCCAACAAACAGAAGGAAAAAGACAAAAATCAAAATTTGCCTTTTTTAAGGTCCTTACAAGTCATATGTTAAATAAAAAGTATTGCTTGATTCCTCAATTTCAAATAATCACTATCTATTTCTTACTAAAATATTATTTTCTCTAATTGTATTTTGTGAAAAGAATGTCACTACTAACAGTTTATTCAATTTAAAGGATATGTAAGACAAAGTGCTTCATTGTTTTTATTTTTATGGAAGATAGAGTTTATCTGGGCTCATGGTTCCCAAGGGTTAGAGTCCTTTATAGCAGAGCCAGCAAGAGTGTCATCTCAAAGTTCAGATGCAAATGTAAGAGTTTCTTATTGTCTACACTGCAGATACCTTGACTTTAAGAAGATATTAATATGACCTGTGTTAGAGAAAGAATTCAGAGCCTGTAAGAGCAGTGCTGGAATAAAAGGAATGATTTCTAAGTTGTAAAGCTTTTATTTTTTAAAACACAGCTTCAAATAAATAAAATGAGTATAATTAGAAAATCAATCTTTCAATCTTGTGATGTTTGATTGAAGAAGGTTCCCTGAGAGACAACATAAAGCTGCTAATAGGTTTCAGACAACCTAAGAAGGTTGTTGACAAGAAAAACACATTTATCTTAACTTGAACATAATGAATAAGGAGAATTAACAATCATTAATTATCTCTGCTTTGATTCACCTGGAAGGACACCACACACCTGTACGGTTTTTCGGAGAATGTTTAACCTAAATATAATTTGGAGAAAAATGAATGTTCATTTTACCTTAATTGTGTGGTGAAATAAGTTAAAATTAAAAATTATTTAACTAACCTAGGTTCAATAATAGTGATAATGATAACTATTATTGCAAAAAAATCAATATCTCCAGATATTTTTATAACAATTAGGTACATTTTAAAATTAAAATAGCCTTAAGAATTCCTAGAAAGGAGTCTCAGTTTTTAAGAGCATGGATGGCTCTTGTGGAGGACCCAAAAATTCAGTTTTCAGCACTCACGTTAGGTAGATTGTATGTAATCCTTAGAGACCTAGCACGTTGTTCTAGATTCTACAAATACCTGTACTCACATGGACTCACTCAGACATATGTAATTTTAAGTATGATGATGATAAATAATAATAATAATAATAATAATAATAATAATGAAGAAGAGGAGGAGGAAGACAGAGGAGAGAGGAATAGAGAGGCTGAAGAGATGTTTTAGCACCTAAAAGCACTTGTCACTCCCACAATGTACCCAGATTCTGTTTTAACAGCCACATAGTGGCACACAACTGCATGAAGGGTACAGTTCCAAGCCATTTGCCATTCTCTTGTGTCATCTTTTAGATTTTGTATTCAAGTGCTGCATTTACAGACATGTAGGCACTCACATATACTCATTGGAAAAATGTTTTATGTAATAATTCTTAAAAATTGATGTTTGAGAGACATATTAATGTAAATTCACAAAAAGTATTTTTTAAATTGGGAACAATTTTGAAACTCATAGGAAATTTGGATCCTGGAACATATTTGGTACTTTAAATAAAATCATGTTTCCTTTTTAACAGAACAGTAGAAAAATATCTGTCGTTAGGATATACATGTAAAAAAAGTAAAGGTTTGAATGTTAGCATTTGTATAATTTTAAGCCATTCCTTAAAAAATTCATGAAAGTAAAAGAACTAAATCTATAATATGTTAATGAAAATCTAATGGACCCAAGAGATAATTTTGAGTTGTTAATTGTAATTTATTACAAATTGTAATATTGTTTATTAGATTTTATGATAACTAGTTGAAAATCATTTCATTTACTATGTATAATTCAAGACATCTATTATAATAAAAGGTCTTTTTCTCAATGAAAAAGAAATCAGTACATCTTTTAGTTCAAGAAAAATTTCATTAAGATCCAATTAAAAACTGGATTTTAGAATATGCCCTAATCTTCTAAAAATACAATGTAATTAAATTTTAATCCAAGTTTTAGTATTTTAATTATCTAATTTATAATTATAAAGTGAAGAAGCCTGGCTTATGAAGAAATTAATGTAGGTTTTGGAAAAGAAAATGTGAAGGTAAAATGTAGTCCATCAATCTTTATAATCATGTCCTTCTGAAGAGCAATAAGAGGTCTATAATATTACAAAGATTTTTACATAAAATAAAGAGAAATCTTCATGGGTATAAAGGTGCCAATATGAATGTTTATTTTTGTTAAATCTTTATTGGTATTTTTTTTACACAATTTGGCATTGTTACACAAAGTTAGTTCACTGGCTTATGCTCTTAAAACAGTATTAAGTATGTGAATTTTGTAAATGTCTTTTTTTCCTTCCATAGTTGTTTTGAAATAGTAAGTGCAGTAACCTTTAACTATTCATAGAAGGCCTGAGCAACTATACAATCTATTTCTGTTTATCTGGTTACTTCTCAGTGATTGGGGATAAGTTCCTATTGCTGAAGAGACCTCAGACATTGGACAGATACCTTGGAAGATTACAGATATTTGAGCTGGATCTAATCAGAAAACTTCTTTCCTGCTGATCAATTTTTCGTAGTTCTAGAATGTTCTATGCAAAATGCCAAAGGGGAGAACCAATCTGTAGTCTACCCAGCTATGATGCTAAGAAAGAACAGGAAAGGCACAGGGAGTCTCATCCGTTAACAAGTAATATAAGCAACTAATGAGTGGTGAGAGAGGGAGAATTAATTCCTCCCATAAATGAGCTCCTAATTAGTTATTCAATACAGACTAGGCAACTCTGATATCTTATACACATAAGTAATATCACTTCTACTAATAAAAAAGCACTCAGCAGATTGTTTCTATATATTTATACCAATAATTAAAGAAAAGAGGGCATCAATCTGAGAGGGAGAAATGGGGCCCAGGAAGGGTATTTTCCAAGGTATTTCATTCCATGTAGTGTACTAGTACTTATCAGTATAAACATTTTACTTAACTACACACAGTTTTTTAGGAAAATAGTAGTGTACTATTTCAAATATTTTCCAATGTTTCCTTTGTCTTATCTCTAAAATTTGCTGAGTGATTCATGGTATTTGGAAAAAGATCTCTTTTTGTTATTGTTGTTTCATGGAGCTACATAGAAATGAAAATTTCACCCTTAAATATATTTTAAAAATATTTCATACCATCCTTATTTATCTACTTGAATACATGCGTATCACATATTATATAATATCTATATTTCTTTAAGTCTCATAATGTTTTCTATTTCAAACTAAAATTTTCAGCACTTAGAATTTTTCTAATATTATGATCAGGCTATCAAAACTATTCTGTGTATTTTAAATTGGATCCATATTTTTTGAGAATACTATTGTAAGCTTATAATTAAAATGAACTATGTAAAACGAATGACTTTTTTGGATAACATATACTCAATATCAGAGGTAATATTATTGGTTTTATGTATATTTTATAATGCATTTTTATTAAATCATTTATTTTACTTTGACGTCTTCTGTTAAAATATTTTAATTGATTTATACTTTGCATAGTAATGAAACATTCTCACACAATTCAGTTAGTAGAGCACGAACAACATAGAATTACTTTAAAATGTTTTTTTCTATGTCTATTTTGGCATCTAATTTTTCTCTGATTACTTAAAATTTTTGTAAGCTATTAACATTGTCTTGCATAGCCAATATTTAAATTCATTTAAAGGTTACTTTTCTTTTAGGTATTCATAATTTTCTTCTAGATTTTATGTTTGTACATTGGATTTTTTTCCATTGTATCTATTTTTATAGATTAAGTTCTATATAGCAGGTAAGCCATTTTCAGTGGAGACTTCTCTGTAATTGAATAATTCTTATCTGTTTTTTGGGCATGTTAAAAATATCAACAAATGTGTAATTTTGTCTTTTTAAAACCTTCTAGTATCATTAAGGGTATGAAATTCAAGTGCTCAGTTTTATGGCAAGCAAAACGTGTCAAATGTGCTAGAGGAATAGGGGTTACCATGTTCCAACTAGCTTCCTGTGATGAAGCGTATATGTCCTAAGGGTTGAGAAGAATTAACACGAGCCATAAGGAGGAAAAGGAAAAAAGTGATACCTGTCAAATGAAACAAAAACCCTAAGGCTGAAAAATTTTTAAATGATAGACTGAAAATTGTTAGAGCTCTAGACTCCAAATACTGAGAGTTAAAATGTTCTATTTTAGGAACCTATCTTGTATTACATTGTTAGAAGTAAGTTTTATTTATTTATTTGTTTACTTATTTATTATGCACTTATATTAATTAATGTAAAATTCTAAATTTCATTATGACATGTCTTTGCAAACATTTTTTGTTGTTTTTCCAATTTGTCCTCTCCTCCGACAGTCCTTGAATCTTTAAGCCCTAATGGCTTATCTCTGTACATGTGACCTACTTTCCTTGTTCTCTTCTTTAATATCTTTTTTGTTAGGAAGGAAGAATTGACATAGATGAGACAAGCTGAAATTCAGAGAATAATGGTTTCAAGTAGAAGTTTAGAGAGTCCTTCTTAGTGTCCTCAGAAGAAAACATCCAGTACATTTATCTTCAAAGGTTTGACACTGACTGTTCACAGAAATCAGGAGACTGAAACCAGAGGATTGCTATTTCAAGGCTCATACTAGTTACGTAATAACACTTTTTCTCTCTCCAAAAAAGAAAAACAATATCAAAAACAAGAAAACAAAACAAAAAAACTAAGAAGAAGGAGAAGGAGAGAAAACAGGAAGAGAGGAGGAAAGAGGAATGGAATGAGGAAGGGGAGAATGAGAAGGAAGAAAGGAATTACACTAATTTTAGTCATGTATGTCCTTTTCAACTCATTTGTGACATTTTGATACAGAAGCCTAGGAAACTAATTTGAGGACAAAGAAAGAATGGGGTAGAAGGAATATTTGGGAAAATAATGGCTTATTATTTTTTAAATAATTAAAAAAATAGCTATGAATTAAGAAAATGATGAAGGAGTCTGGCTCAGCAGCACACACCTGTATCCCAGCACTCAGGTAGGCAGACTGGCAGAATGTTGTGAGTGTGAGGCCAGCCTTGTCTTCAAAGTGAGTCCAGGACAGCCAAGGCAACACTGAGGAAATACTAAAACCCAAAACCCAAACCAAACCAAATAATAACAAAAAACCAACCAAACAAAAAGATGATGAATATTGTCATAGATGTAAAGCTGTTGTAAACAGCTTGTTGCTTTTATATATAGGAAGACTACAAATATTTGGTTCTTTTTATTTTATATGTATGAACAGTTTTACTTGTATCTATGTTTGTGCAGCAAATACATGCAATACCCACAGAGGCATGAAGAGTCGGCCTGAGGAATTATGGCTTGTCATTCACCACATGATTTCAGGGAAATAAACATTTAGGTCATCTGCAAGAGCAATAGGCACTATTAACCACTAAAGCATCTCTCCAGTCCAGTGAGTACTAATTTTGGTGTGTAATTTTTTTCCTCTTCAACTTTACTAAATGGATTCATCAGTGGAAAAAGTTTTCTGGCATAGTCTTCAACATCTTTTATGTACAGAATCTTATAATTTACAAAAAGGATACTTTCACATCTTCCTTTCTGTATTTATATCATTTATGATATATCTTTGGATAAGACTTCAAAAATTAGAAACAAACAGGTTTAACATCATTTTTATTCCTGATTTTAGTAGGAATGTTTTTGTTTTTCTAAATTTACCATGATGTTGGCTTTAACATAATGTATATTATCTTTATTATGTTACCTTATGTCCCCTGTATCCATAGATTCTCTAAGTCTTTTATGAAATGGGAATGTTCGGTTTTGTCACGTGCCATTTCTTTTTCTAATGACTTTGAATATTGTGTTGTTTCTGTCATTCTTTGTACTTGTGTGTTCGATTAATTATTGGTGAAACGGAATCATTTGTGCTCTTTGATATTAAACACTTTAAGCCATAAGTAGAAACAAAAATTAAAACTACATTGCACTTTTGTTGTCAAAATGATTAATATCTATTAAGAAAAATAACAACAAATGCTACCTGGGATGTGGGGAGAAGATGGTAGATACATATTCACAGCTAGTGAGATATATCAACTGATGCAACCAGTATGTAAATTAGTGTGGAATTTCCTCAAAATGTAAAAATAGATCTACCATGTGATACACCTGTGACACACCTGGCTATATTTCCAAGTGACTCTGCACCATATTACTGAGCTACTTAGTCATTCATGTTCTTGTTCTCTAATATTGCGTGCACAACAGCCACAATGTGAAATCAACCTAGATGAATGGATGTAGAAACTAATCTGTTGTTAGAAAGAATAAGTTTGTGAAATTAACAGTGAAATAGATCTATCTGAGAATAATCATGCTGAGTGAGTTGGACCACATACAGAAAGACAAGCAGAGCATCTTTTCTCTCATTTCTAAGAAGTATCTTTGAAGTTTTTGAACTGTGAATTTCATTGGAAATACCAGCAGATGCTAGGGGATTAGTGAGTGGCTATGGAAGGTATGGGGATTTTAATGTAAAAGAGATCTTATGTGGTGATACAAAGGGTAAAATAAAATAGGTAGGCTTAAGTGGGATAAGGGATGGGAGGTCTGGGAGGATCCAACATGACTGCACCAAAGACAGACCTTGTTTGCTCAGCAGGAGAGCAGTGACTACACAGCGACCTAAGGACCGAACTGAGAACTACAAAACACCAGTGCTAGTGATTCCCAGGTAAGAGGGTTCCACACTGTATGGAGGATGGGTGGTTGGGCTGGCCGCAGGCCATCCAGCTAATCCACAGAAAAGTCTTCCAGTCACTGAAGGCCCAGGCCCAGTCTCCAAGAGCTGATGGTATGCCTGGACAGGCACACAGCTTTTGAGTTCTGGGTCTCAGAGGGAGCGGTGGGCTACAAAAGCACCAGCATCTGGGTCTTCTAGTTCAGGGGAGACCCCACAACCTGGAACACAACTGGGTCTGACATCAGGTCACCTGGCCAATCCACGGAAAGTTCCTGGATTAGCTGCCTGGTAGAGCACACAACTTCTGACTTCCAGCTCTCAGAGAGAGCTGTGGGCCACAAAATCAGCAGCATCTGAGTCTCCCTGCTGAGAGGGGACACCACGGTGTATAACACAGGGACATCTTATCTCAGGTCACCCACCGGATCTACCGGAAGAGTTGCTGGATTTAAGCCCCAATTGAGGATGGAACTATTATTGGAGCTAGGAAATAGTGCCTAAATTGGTCATAGGCTATAGGTGAAAAACTACCACTATTATTCTGCCAAATGGTTACAGTAGTAAACTTGTGCATGGTGACTTATTTTTATACCCAAATGTAACACATCTATCAAATTCCTCAGAGTAGCTTCTTCAGGAGATAACTGTCAAGTTATCACAGAGATTCACAACTGGTTACCATACAGAGAATAAAATAGTGTAGAGTCATCACTGGCCATCCCCAAATGAAACATCTATATCATACTATCTCCCATAAAGCTTAGAGTTCATCACGTAGGTTTGGGAAGAATGAGTACAGATGTGGTTACTAACTACAAAGACAGGAAGCTGCACCAATGAACACACAGCAAGAGTAACAGTATGCACAAGATCTGTACAAGTGCATGTGTGACAAAATCCCAGCGAGAGGTGTGTGAACCAGCAAGTCTCACCCTTACCTGAGGAACTATTAGTAACTGATAGCTTCTGTAAGAGAATCTGTTGTCTTTAATGGTATAGCACCTGTTAGGTCAAAGAGTTCTTGTAATAATTCTCACACCCAAAAGTATTTGGCCATACAAATTGAACTCAATATGTTGAAAAAGAAAAGAAAAGAAAAGAAAAGAGAAAAAGAAAAGAAGAGAAAAAAAAGGGACATAGAGTTGGTTAAATAGGGAAGTGAATGAAAAGAAGAGGCAGAGTGGGAGAAAATTATTCAAATAAATTGTATGAAATTCCCAAAGAAGTGATAAAATATTATTTAAAAATAGAAGCATAAAGTATTGAAAAATTATTGTTATGGTTTAGCTATTTTCATGTAAAGCAATTAGATCTGCATATGCTGTAGTTTAAGTACATAATAAAGTTAGTATGAGCCTATGGCAATAAACACCCCTTGCTTAACAAACGCGCTAAGCACAGTGAGACAAACATCAATGACACAAAAAGTTCCTTAAGTAACTATTATAGTGTTGTCTAGTAAGTTAGCCCAATAATGTCAATAACAATTACTTACTTTCCAGAATTTTACTTTACTCAAAACATAGTTTCATCGTAAAGCTATGAATCGTTGCTTTAAAAAATTGGCTGTGTAATAGTTTTAATGTTATTAAAACTATTCAAAACTAGCAGCACAGCTCAGAGAAAAAATTTAAAGATGTTTAGGGATAGGCATAATTGCATAGATCTTTCTCCACCTGTGGGCTGCCTCTTTACTCAACTGACAGTTTTCTCTGCTGTACAGAAATTTCCTTTTTAGATGGTATTGTTTTACGATGTATCGTTTATCAATTCTGTTTTTAATTATTGTGTTTCTGGGCTTTTATTCAGAATTTCATTTTATATACATATGATTTGAAGTACATTGCTTGCTTTCTCCTTTTGACATATAATCTTAATCATCATTTTACTAAAGTTAGACTTAATTAAAACAAAAGTTGGTGAGGCCTTTTAAAAATATATTTTAGTTTTATCTGTTGAAAGGGTTGACTCTCACTAAACATAGATGGCCTCTCTGGTGGCCGACTTTATAAAATTGTGTGGAAGAAAGAATCTTTTCTTTCTGACTTCTAGTCTTCACTTTTGCTTTCAAGTCTGTCTATCCTATTGCTGTGGCATGTCTTCCCCTACATTAGGCTCAGTTTGTTTAGTTATCCAATGAAACTGAAGACAACAGAGTCCCAGATCAAAACTGCCTAAACACATCATAACTCAGCCTTTCCAGTCAGAGAATCTGCATCTTTCTGAAGCTATTGATTGCAAACAGCTTTTCAGTTAGGAGTGAGACTGCCACCACCATATGCATCCCTTTCATGCTGGGATTCTGCTTACCTTGAGTTTGTGCATGCTTTGCGCATACCATCAGAGTTGCTATTGTGTTATTATTGGACTACCTACATCATGCTATGTAAGCTAATATAATAAATCCTCTTTTAACATACATATTATTTCTGTATGTCCTGTTCCATTAGAGAAGCCTCTAACAGATTAAGGAGTTCAAGTCTTAAATTGAGGTTTTTGTCCAGTTTGGAGTAGATTTTGTGCAGTGTGAAATATAGGAATATAGTTTTATAATTTTTTCTGTCTTAATTTTTTATTTCTGTTTTTATCTTTAATTCTTTCACTTTACATCCCAATTGTAGCCCCCTTGCTCATCTTCTCCAGGTCCAAACCTCCCCCCCTTATCTCCCCCTTCCCCTCTCATAGTCTTCAAAAAGGGTAGCCCTCCTCTCCTCCTATCTGACGCCAGTCCATCAAGTCTCGTCTGGACTGCCTGCATCCTCTTCTTCTGTGGACCGGCAAGGCCGCCCTACCATAGGGAAGTGATCAACAAGTGGGCACCAGAGTCCATGTCAGAGGTAGCCTCTACTCCCCATATTATTCAGTTAGACTATCAACATTCATTGATGATGCTGTATTTTAGGTCTTGTCAATAATCAGGACTGTAGAATAGTATAATTGGTAGGGATCCTCAGATGTACTCCATAGATCAATGTGTCTGTATGTCAGAATCATGCTATTTTTATCACTATATCACTGTAATATAAATTGGAACAAGGAATGGTACTACATCATCAGTGTTTTTGTTGTTCAGGATTGTTTAGACCATCCATCCATAGTCCTATGTGTTTTCAAATGTCTATGATGAATTGCTTTGGAATTTTGATGACATTTGCATTGAGGCTGTAGATTGCTTTTTGAAAGTATGGGTATTTTCCCAAAATAAATCCTACCATTTTCTGAACATGAGATGCATTCTCACCTTCTCATATCTTCATCAATTTCTCTCATCAAAGTTTTCATTGTTTGTAAAGTGTCTGATTTCCTTGGGTTAGATTCATCCCACAATATTTTTAAGGTTTTGGAAATGTGTCTCTTTCCTTGATTTCTTTTTTGGTGGTATATTTACTGTATAATGTTTACTATATACACTATATAGTCTTACTATATAAGAAGACTCCTGATTATTGCATATTAATTTTGTACCTTACTATTTTATGAACCTGTGTATTAGTTACAGGAGTTTTATAGCATATTATTTAATGTGTTTTAGGCATAGTATATTATCTGGAAATAAATATATGATGGATTTTTCCTTTTTTCCTTTTTTATTTCATTTATGTTATTGTTCTTGCTAAGTATTCATGCATTGTATAGAATAGAAATGAAGAAAGTATATATATATTTGTCTTATTTATGATTTTAAGAAAAAAATATTTCAATGTTTTTCTCTATTTCTGATTAAATTGACTTTAGGCTTGCTGTAACTTATCTTTATTATATTGAAATATATCCACTGTATGCCTAGATTTTGTAGGACTTTTATATTGAAGGGATTTTGGTACAGGTCTTTTCTTTGTCTAATGAGAAGATCATGTTCTTTCTCTTCTTGAGTATATTTATGCACTGAAATTCACTTAATATTGAGCATTTCCACCATGTTTGAGTTAAAGCTGACTTGTTCATGTTGAATGATGCTAATTATACTTAACTGTGAAAAAATCAAAGTAAAACTACTTTGAGGTTTTACTTTGCCTTTTATTGCTTAAAATAAGACAGATGCCACTTTTGATTTGGGGAAAGGAAAGATAAGACATATTCACTGCTGATGGGAGTGCATACTTGTTTAGCCATTACTAAAATTAGTGGAGAGGTTCCTTAAAAAACTAGAAATAGATTTACCCGAAGATCCACGTGTACCTCTCTTTTGTGCATATACCCAAAGGACTTACTTACATCATACTACAGGGATATTTGCTAATATATGTTCATTGCTGCCTTATTCAACATAGACAGAGAAAGGAAACAACCTAGATATCTATTCACTGATGAATATAAAATCTAGATAAATATCTAATAAAGAAAATTTGGCACTTTTACACAACAGAATATAATTAGGATATAGAGAAACTGAAGAAGGAAAGTAAACAAGCTATAACTTATTAAAGTACACATCACAACTAAGCGCATAACCCAGATGAAGGATAACAC
Organism: Acomys percivali; assembly: GCA_907169655.1. Lineage (NCBI taxonomy): Eukaryota > Metazoa > Chordata > Mammalia > Rodentia > Muridae > Acomys > Acomys percivali. The sequence goes on from OU015752.1 coordinate 16,305,658, forward strand.
AAGACAATGACTGCAATCTGCACACACTTTTCAATCGTGATTGTAAACATGATATAACTAACCACTCCAAAGACAGGAAACAGCTCTACAATTAAAATGCATACAAAGTCTATCAATTGTCAACAAGAAAGCCCGCTTTAAATATAGACATCGTTTCAAGAAAAAGATTAAAAAAGGGATTCTTAGTAATCAGTATCATGAAACAAGCAGATATTCCAATTTTAATATCTGAAAAAATAGGCACAAGAGACAAGGTAGGTCATAGCATAATTAACAAAGAATGGATTAATGGAGGAAATAATACAATACTAAAGATATATGCACCAAACTCTGGTGCATGTAATTTCATAAAAGTTTTATTAATTGAATTAGAGGTACAGATTAACACAAACTAAATAATTAATTATATGTAATATAAACAACACATTTTCTCCAATAGGTAGCTGATTCAGAAAAAATAAATAAATGAACTTCTGAAATAAATGACTTCTCACATCAAATGTACTTACTAATTAATTAACTTAAGAATATCACACCAAAACCCCAAAGAATGTACAATATACACATCAGTACATGGAAGAGTCGCTAAAAACAGATCATATGGTGAGACATAAATCAAACTTTGTCAAACAACAACAACAAGAATCAAAACAACCCTAAGTATTCTAACAGACCACTATTCAAAAAAACTTAAAATCAACAGCAAACAAAACTCTAGTTAGTATATAAACTCATGGATACTAATCAACTCATTAGTGAATAATGAGCGAGTCAAAGGAGAAATCAAGAAAGAAATACAAATGTTCTTAGAACCAAATGAAACTGACATCAAAACACAGCAAAGACCACTGAAATACATTAGACCAGTTTTCTCTAACTATAACAGGATAGTAGAGTATTACTCTGATAGACATGATCATGTTGTTTTGAGGAGGATTGTGGGAGGACTTTGGCACTTTCAGCAAGAAAAGTCATCAAGTATGCAAAACTTGGTGAGCTGTTTTGTGAAGGCTTGGAAGGTAAGAATGTTGAAGCAGTACCAAAAATGGAAGCCTGATTTGTGATGTTTCAGAGGGAAGCTGATAGCCCCTTAATGACTCTACCACTGCGACTTTGAGTTAAGTATCTAAAGTTCTGGTTAGCTGAGACTGAAGAAGCAGCCATGATTAATAAAATACCAGAGCACCTAAACTTTTTCTGTACTGGGACAATTGATGCTGGTCATCTAGAGGTAACTAATCAGCCAGTCAGCAGGGATTAATAAGAGACCAGCATCTACTCTATTTTACTGTTGTAAGGAGGTCTATTCATACCCTCTAGGAATAGGAGGAAGAAATTGGGAGTGGGTGGGATAAGAGGATTGCAAAAGGAAATACAGAAAGAGAGAGCTAAAAGTAGAGGCCATTTGAGGGTAGTATAGAAACTTAATACAATAGAAACTTTCTAAAATATATACATATAAGAAGGTGATCCAAAGAAAATTCCCAGATAATGGAGGCAACAGAATCTCAACTAACCATCTCTTGTCACCAAATTAAACCAGTACTAGAATTGGGTTTACATATAATTAAGTTGTTGGCCTAAGGGATCCCATGGGACTTCCCAAACAACACTGGCTATTTCCAGTACAATTATTTGCTTCCCACAAACTGACAGCAAGGGTCAACTGGTGAAGACAATACCTAAACAACTTGCTGAATGTGCGTAAGTCCAGTTGGTGTCTACATAGAGACTTCACCCTTAAAGTCTAGCATCTTTGGTACAGGAAGATACTCTGCACACATTACCAAAAGAGAAACATAAACATCAAACCAGCTACAAACTCTTGCCTGCTAGATTTTCTAGGGTAATGGTGGTGCCACAATTGTGGGAAGGGAATAGCTAAATGAAACCTGATTTGACTTTAAGTCTACTCTACAATATGGAACATTATCTGGACACTGCTTAAATGACCAAGAACAATATAGCCTAGTGATCTAAGGTAAAACAACAACTTATATTTTAAAAAGTCATAAAATGTCTTCTAATGACGTTTTGTTATATGCATAAATCAGTGCTTGGTTCAGCCATCATCTGAGAAACTATCTTTTGTAGCAGATGGAAACAAATACAGAGACCAGCAGCCAGATATTATGCAAAGAAACTAAGAGACCTTGGGTCAAGGAGCCCTAAATAGATGCCTCTGCCAAATCCTTCCCTTTAAAGCTTTGGGAAACCCATGGAAAAATAAGCAGATACAGTGTAAGAGGCATATAGCATGGAGGACAACAAGAAAATTAAGCCTCTAAATCAACATGAGCAAAGTTCATATGAACCCACAAGAATGAATTTTACCAGCTTCTCTTCATAAACACTGTCTCTCCCAATTTAGTGTTTTCATGAGATTTGTGAGTATGGGAAAGAGTGGGTCACTGATTCTCTTGATTTCTCTTTTCCTTTTGTTGGTTTGTCTTGTGCAACTTCAATGTGATACTTTTTGTTTTATCTTATTATATTTTATTTTGTTACATATTATTATTATCTCTTTGATGACTGCTCTTCTTTAATGAGAGACAGAAAGGGAATAGGTCAAGTGGTAGAGGAACTGGCAAGGAATTGAGAGGAGTAGAGGAAGGAAATACACTAATCAAAATATATACAAGAAAAAAAATCTATTTCAGTAAAAAGGGGCAAGCAAAACAAAGAAAAGAAAGACCAGATCCTTTATATGAAATTGTCTGGGAAGTGTTTCCTCACATTCAGCATATGCAAGCTGTGTTAAGAGGTAGCTAAAGTTATATCTTTTGCTGGCAGGCAAATTTGGTCATATGGAAGAGTCTCCCAGGTGGTGTTGATTCTAAAGGAACAGAGGCCACTGGAGAATGTGCTGCCAGAGTGGCAGTGAAAGCACCAGGATTGAAGTGACTGTGCATAAAGTTGAGGCTTCATACGATGAAGAGAGTCTAGGAGAGGCTATTGGAGAAAGTGCACCCGAGTTGTTGCAGTAGACTCCAGCATTTTGGAGATGTCAGTAGCATGGGAAGACCATCAAGACAAAACAGCAGTGGAGTGTAGCTGTTCTGAGCCTAGAATGTAAGCTGTGTGTTTTGTAGAAGGATGAAATAGAGAAGTGATCCAGGCTCTTTGGAGAAGGGCAGACATTCATGAGTGAATCCTAGATATTGGATAGTTGATGATTTACACTCTTGGAATTTGATTTTGCTTCGAATGATATGACTCTGGACTCTGCCATGGTTCCTTTTTGTAGCTTGTGTTTGATACTTTGTGGATTCTTCTTTTATCTCACCCTTTATATCCCTGGTTTCACTATCTAACACTAGATAGGAAAGAAACAAGGATAGAGGAGAGAAAGGAATTAGGAAACTTCCTGAACCTAATTGCTTTCTTTTTGTTTATTCTTTGACTCTGGCTACTAACAAAGAGTGACCAAGAACTACTGATTCCACCTCTCCAGGACTTCTAACTTATGTGCCCACTGAAATATTGCTTGTGTCAGGACATTTTATTACAAAATGAATCCCACGATTGTGTACTGGAAAAATAAATCTCTGTAGTTTTGGTGTGGCTCAGCCCTACCTAGAACACACTTTTAATTCAAGAGTTTTCTGTAAACAGGATTAAATACAGTCAACCAATGGTGAGTGGAGAGTGAGATCTGACTCTCACACTAACTCTGGTGCCCCTTTTCTGACCACGCCCCCAGGATGGGGAGGCCTGAGGGCACTTCTGGGATGCCCGCTGAGTAAGAAGGTCAGCTAGATGCTTTCTCTGCCTCTCTTAGCTCATAGGCTTTCACCCCACCTCTGGCTCCTGAGTCTATTTGTAAAATCAAACAGTTGGGATTTTGTTTAAAAACAACAGTTGCCAGAATCCCAAATGTCACACAATCACAGAAATTATCTTCAGCTGTCAAAACCACACGTCTTCAGCAGCTCAGAGCAAATTAAGATAAATTGCTGAGGTCAGTCCGAAGTGGCTGTATATCCATAAGGATGTAACATGAGATTAAAATGGACCCAACATTCCAGGCTTCTCAATATTCTCTTTTTGATGTTCTTATTGTGGTTACTTTTTGTTTTTGTTTGTTTGTTTGTTTTGTTCTGTTTTATTTTGTTTTGTTCTGTTCTGTTTTGTTTTTGTTTTTTTGAGACAGGGTTTCTCTGTGTAACCTTGAATACCCTTTTTTAATTAAGAAAGTATTTAACTTAACTTTGATGTTTTAGGATCTCACAGTGGAGAGACTTTCAATTTTAAAAGGGACTGGATTTCTTAAAGAGACTGAATGTTTCCATGCTTAAATTTGATAAGACTGTGGGACTTTTAAAGTTTGTAAAATGTTTCACAGTGTGATGCTTACATTAATGTGTGATCTTGTGGGTGAACACAAAGGACAGGTTGTTGCTTTACAGTGATGTTCTAAGTGTGAACCTGACAAAAGGGCCATTCTGCTTTATTGTTTTATGTCAACTTAACACACAAAGTAAGTCATCTTAGAGGAGGAAAGCTCACTTAAGAAAATGCCTTCATAAGATTGGGCTGTAAGCAAGCACATAGGGCATTTTCTTAATGATGTTCGATGAAGAACAGCCCAGTTCATTGTGGGTAGAGCTATCCCTTAACTGGTGGTCTTCTGTTTTTATAATAAATCTGCTATTCCTACCCCTACTAGGATCAGGACTATAATTGGTGCCCATTTAACCCTCACTAACATCAAGTCAGCTTCTTTTTGAAGTGTATGATAATCAAATTAGAGACATACAGCTGGTTAGTTTGGGGAGTAAGAGACTGGAGAGAGCTCTGCTCTCATTGGGACAACAGCATCAGACCCCTTGTTCAAGGATCATTATGGAAGAAGGGTACAAAACATTGTGAGAGTAAACTGTGATGGGCTTTCCAAGGATGTATTATTCGCCTAATGTAACATGGCTGTTGCACACATGAACTATACATAAAACCAGCCATGAGTTGTGAAGGGTCATAAGACATGCCATCCTTAGCTGAGTACCCATGGACAATTGATTGCTGATGGGGACCCTGTTATTAAGATCATAGTATCACATTACCAGATAGCCCTGGGGCTCAGTGCTAAATTGATCTGGGGAAACCTCAGTTCCTCTAAGGAGTGTCACATAGGACTCAGGAAAATTTCCGGCTCAACTCTTTTCCTGAAAAGAAACCATGTCAGTGTGCACCTGGGAATTCCTGAGAGTACCCTCAAAGCTAATGAGATTTCTTGGCTTAGCTTTAAACCAATGATTTTTTTTTCGGTACTTGGAAGTTATTCCCCTGCCCCCACCCCTCCACCCTCTGCTGCCCATAGGATAATTAAGTACTCTATTCCCTTTCTTATGATAGTCTGTGGTGCTGCATGTAAATGAAGTATCCCTGGCACTCATAGCCCCAGAAAATCCAACACATTCACCTCCCAAACCCCTCCTACTGCCCAAGATTCATAATGTACCTTTTTCACAAAATAAACTCTCTCTCACTCCATGACTGCCTGAGACTCCTTGAACCAAACAGACACAGGCCTTTGCCCACACCCTTTGCCATTAGCATTGTGGCTTAATGGAAGGGCTGTAACACTGCAGGATTACTGCCAGTTTTGGAGCTCTCTACCATTAACCTGTGAGATTAATTACTCAGTGTTAGCCTGGATAACTGCCTCTCAGTTTAGGAGTTCTGAGCATCTTTTACTGGCTGTTCTTGAAGCAGCCACCCACTGACTTGCTCTTGTCGCATAGCTAAGGCTTCAGAGACCCGAGCTCCTTGCTACCAACTGGCCTGGTGTTGGCAGCTGAGCAATAAAAGCTGTAACACATATGGGGGGGCAGGGTGTGGCGGGGAGGGGGGTCTTTTTTCCCACAGCTCTGGCTTTGGCTCCACTGGATATCTCCTGGCAGGAATCTACTTTCTGTGTTCCATCCTTCTCAGCCCAGACAATGCCATTCCTGAGAGAGGTGGAACCTTTGTCTCTGCACTTCACGTTTTTCCACCCAGAAGCCAATGGCTCTGGGGTCTTCCATAAAGAGGAGCCTGCAAGTCCATCCTTGCAGTGCCCAGGCCTACCAGGAAACACGAAATGACAGTATACCAGATATCTTGCATATTTAAATTATGATTAATATCAGTAGTAAAATTAAAGTTATGAAGTATCGATGAAATAATTTTATGTTTGGTGGTCACTATACCCTGTGGAACTGTATTAAAGGATCGCAGAATTAGGAAGATTGAAAACCACTGCCCTAGAAAGCCCTGTACTTACACACTTACAGGTAGTACTGAGTGGACTAGGTGTGCTTAGATAAAGAGCTCATTAGTTTAGGAGAAAACGTAGTGGTGGTAGCAGGGCATAAGGGAAGAACTGGAAGGGAGGGAATAAGGTATGGGTTTAATCATTTAATCATTATATGTATGTATGAAAACTCTCTAACAATAAAAAATAAAAGAAATTGAATAAATAATTGAGGCTGTTTCCCTAATGTTTGAAACTAATCTTGATATTCCTATGATTGACTTGCCTTTAGGCAAATAAAACTGCAGACTATATCTGGCTCTAATAAATGCTTGAAATGCCTATTAATGTAACACAATAAAGTCCCCTTTGAGAACTTTTAATGATATTAAAGATAAAAGTTGTGACTGAAGGCAGACTTTTGAAAATTAGTTTAAAACATATAATAGATTTTCTAAATTCATAGCCACAAAGAAAAGAAAGGCAATAATGATTCTAAATGGAGACAACCTAAATTTCACATCAGGGATGGCTTTTATATGATATTCTATGATTGCATGAAGACCACAGATTCCACAAAGGCTGCTACTTTATAGTAACAATTACACCTATTTAAATCAAAGGGAATTTTATACTGTAGCAGAGGGATTGAATTGAGCCCTGAGTAATTAATTAAAATGACAAATGCTCGTAAATGATTAGCATAGACCATTGTAATTAGGCGCTCACCAGGTGTGGTAAATACACTGTTTTCCACTTTCAAAATTGCTTATAGCCAAATGGCAATATGATTTTCCAGTGCTCATTTGAAATCCTGATTCTCCAGTGATCTGGTTGCAGTTCTTCTTACATGAGTGAATATTCATGGGAAGATACACAGAGATGATAAAATAAATGACTGTAGGGTTATAGAGAATCATTGCTCTCTGTTGGTGGTAGGGGAGTGGATGACATCATTCACTTGCAGTTGAGAAGAAACATAATTCATACTTTGTCTTCAGAACAAGGTTAGCTAAAAAATATTCTGTACCTTTAATTTTGAAAGGATTTTATATTTTAGTTTCAATGTTAAGACAAGTTTTTACTAATTTTCCCAGAATAGACTTTGTATCCTACTCTAGGCCAGGCATGCTGTGAACCTGTGAGTCTCCTGACTACACCTTTTGCACAGAAAGATTTACAGGAATATTGTCTTTAAATAAGCTTAGACAGTTTTTAGAAGTTTGATTGGTAATTTTCACAAAATAGGAGTTCAAAATTATTATTAATGACGATTTCCCCTACTGCGAACTCATCCATAAGAAGGTGAAGCATCCTAGAAGATTTACTTTAGTGCACTACCCTGAGTTAACAAATGCAACTTCTAATTTTTAGGTTCTGCCCATGAAAGAGCAATTGTCTTTAATGTGCTTACTTATATTAAAGAGAGATATTGGTTTTGATGTAGGCATGGTGGGTTAATCCTGTAATCCAGCACTGTAGGAGGCAAAGACAGGCAAAAATCTCTATGAGTGTGAGTCCAGTCTCATTTACAAAGTGAGTTGAGAAAAGCCAAGGCTACACAGAGAAACTCTCAAAAAATGGTTTTGAATACTGATAGATTTAAAGGTTAAAGAAATGAGTTGCAGAAATGACTTGTCATAAATATAAGAAAAAATGAAGATAGAGTGTCTGCAATTATTACATGCTGAAGTTTCTTCCTAGGAAGCAGTGAAGTGTCTTTGTGGTTATTGCCTATAGCCCCTGCAGATTGACAAATGGGATTTTGTTAGGCTAGCCACTGGTAATTTAAAGTAATGCATAAAGCTATTCTGTAGGAGGTTTCATGGCTTACTTCTCTCAAGGAGCTTTAGATATGCTTGCAAAGCTAGCTGTGTATGCTGTGTAAAAGGTGTAGTCAGGAGGATCACAAGTTCACAGCATGCCTGGCCTACATAGTACAAAATGAAGTCCAATCTGGGAAAATTTATAAAAACCTGTCTCAAATAAAAAATTAAAAGGAGTTCTTCAGCTTTTCGTAGAGATGCCCTAATATGAGGGGTCTGTACCTGAGACTCATAGTAGCAGAGGCCATGGAGACTGAAAAGAACACCCTTTAACTAGGCAAGACTCCTAGTTGAAGGAGGAGAACACCAATCCACCCACAAAACTTTGATCCAAGACTTAACCCTGTCTACATGACATGCAGGAATAAAGATAGAAGAGATAGACCAGAAATTGCGGGAATGTCCAACCAATGCCTAGCCCAACACATCCCCACTGCGTGGAACACAACCAACCCCTCATACTATTAAGGATACTCTGCTATGCTTGCAGATAGAGCCTATCAAAGTTGTTGTCTGATAGTCTCCACCCTCCAATAGTTTGAAACAGATGCTGAGATCCACAGCCAAACATGTGTGAAGCATAGGGAGTCTAGTGGAAAAGTAGAGGGAGGGATAAAGAGACCAGGAGATGACAAGAGCGCCACTAGAATGCTGACAGAGACAACAAACCAAGGCGCAGAAGGGCCTGTGGAGTCTTAAGCACCAGCCAAGGACCACACATGTACTGGACGTAGGTAGCAGATGGGCAGCTCAGGCTTCATGTGGATCCACTAGTAAGGGAAGGAGGGGCTGTCTCTGACATGGACTCTGTTGCCTGCTTTTTGATCACTTCCTCGTGACTGCACTGCCTTGCCAGACCACAGAGGTAGTGGATATCCTCAGTTCTGATATGGCTTGGTGAGGTGGGGTGAGTAGGTCAGGGGCCTCCTGTTTTCTGAGAAAAAAAAGGAAGAGAAATAAGGTAGGAGGATAGGACTGGGAGGAGGGAATAGAGGGGGCTATGACTGGGATGTACGGTGAATAAATAAATTAATTAATTAAAAAAGGAGGTCTAATAATCCAGCTCAGGTGTACAGACATTATACAACACGTTCAATTACCACTACACCCCCAAAACCAGAACTTTTACACCTTCAAGAAACTTGTTTGAGACCCATATCCAATAATCAAAACTATAGTCAAGATTTAAAGAATGGAATTTCTAGTCCTAGATCCTATGCTACTCCCCAAGTATTAAAATCTTTACATGTCTTTATTTATTTGCCTACTTCTTTAAGGCCCTGGGCTTGACCACACCCAATGCAGATGTGTAAAATCTGCTCATGACATTCACAGACACAACTAGATACAAGATTCTTGTTGGACATATCTAGGGTGATTAATTACTCTCCATCTACGATCGTCCCAGAAACTGATAATTTTTGACAATATCATATTTTGGAATTGTGACTTTCATATATAAAAGACAGACATATTAGGGTAATGAAGAAATAAAATGTTTGATTTTACATAAATAACCTGCTATTTATAGTTTCAATAAAGCAATATTTGTACTTATTTGGGCCACACTGGGTAAAGGATTATTTGGGCTACACATTACAACCACACAAAACCCAAAAAGGTGGATGAGCCAAAAAAAGATTCATATTTAATTTTCTTTTTTTTTTTCCTTTTCTTTTTTTATTTAATTAATTCTTGTTACATCTCAATGGTTATCCCATCCCTTGTATCCTCCCATTCTTCCCTCCCTCCCATTTTCCCCTTATTCCCCTCCCTTATGACTGTTCCTGAGGGGGATTACTTCCCCCTGTATATGCTCATAGGGTATCAAGTCTCTTCTTGGTAGCCTGCTATCCTTCCTCTGAGTGCCACCAGGTCTCCCCCTCCAGGGGACATGGTCAAATGTGAGGCACCAGAGTACATGTGAAAGTCATACCCCACTCTCCACTCAACTGTTGAGACTGTTCTGACCATTGGCTAGATCTGGGTAGGGGTTTAAAGTTTACTGCCTGTATTGTCCTTGGCTGGTGCCTTAGTTTGAGCGGGACCCCTTGGCCCAAATCTGCCTATCATAATGTTCTACTTGTAGGTTTCTAGGACCCACTGGGTCCTTCTACATTTTACCTCAAAGAAAATTAAATATATTAAAGACCTCAACATATTTAATTTTCTTTGTGGTAAAACAACATCTAGAGGCAAAGCTGGAAGAAAATTTCCATTTGTTTCATATTAATAGATCATAATAATTTGGTTTATGATAAATCAGCTGTTAATGAAGAAAGCCTATTTAATACTGATCTAAAAATGTAAAAATTTACATTAATAAAATGAATAAAAGGGAAAATTTTAGAAATATACTTGGATGTCTTTTATGGTTTTTGTAATTAGGCAATATTGTACTATCTTTGTTAAGCTTGAAGTTAATATAAAACCAATTAGTGTAAATTATTATAGATTTGATTTTCAATGATCTATTTACATATCACTGTGGTAAAATCACGAAAAGGAATATCACATTAGTATGTGATTTCTCAAGACAACAGTTAGGTCCTGTTCATAAAGGGTATTTCTTTTAAATTTTATTTGATTTTGCTATGCATTATTTTGGGAATTGATTACTTGACTGAAATTTAATGAAATCAAATATGAAGGGAATAACTTTTTGTTGTATTGACTAATATTTCTATTTGTTACTTAGACCCTATACTTGGCTAGTTTATTGACTACAATTGATATTTTGTAGTTAACTGTTTATATTTGCTATTACTCATTTTTTCTCTACCTTTACTCATATTAGTCTCAATTACTGACTGATATTTGTTTTAAGATCTTCGTGGCACTCAGAGGAAGGATAGCAGGTTACCAAGAAGAGACTTGATACCCTATGAGTATATACAGGGGGAGGAAATCCCTCTCAGGAATAGTCATAGGGGAGGGGAATAAGGGGGATATGGGAGGGAGTGAAGAATGGGAGGATACAAGGGATGGGATAACCATTGAGATGTAACAAGAATAAATTAATAAAAAAAAAAAACTCAAAACAAAAAAAAGATCTTCGTGACAATATTTAATTACAGATAGCTTTTCATATTTTCAGGTGCAAATACCTCACAAGTCCACAAGGAACTCAGTTTAGAAAGCATCCTCCCTTGAAACTGCCACTAATTCTAAGTAAGGTGCTTGGACAACTGAGTTCAAGGATATTACTAGAGAAGTATAGCTCACCTGTGTAGGAACACTTTTCAAAACCTGAAGCCCCCTTCCAAGTAGCTGCAAGCACATTTTTCTGAACTCATGGCCAGAAATACCATTTTAATTTTGACAAAGCAACAAAAACAACAAAATGAGAGAGATAAATATGTATTTAGTGTTTATCTTTTTGTCAAAAATGTTTTACCTTTTCTGTTCTTGATATTTACTCCTACGTATGACTCATTGCCTTCTTAGTATAAACATTTTAGAGTAATCTCTTGGTTTCCACCTTCAGGAGGTCATGCTTTCAAGGATACTGAGCATGACTTATTTATTTTAACAACTCCCAGGCCTGCTATAATTACTGTCACATTTACGAATTCAAACTCTTAACTGAGCAGTGACACACTAAGTCAAAACCCCTTGCTGTGATTTTTTTTTTAAAGATAGCCTAGTTTGATAATTGAATGTGGTTGAATTAAAGGTGAGTAAAAGATCATAGAAAGAAGAAAAGATCCCAAAGCAACAGAATGTTAATTCTGTAGGCGTCAGACCTCACGATCTTTATATACATGTTCACATCCCTGCTACACAGAAGGGTGAATGGTTATGAGTGAAGGCACAGAAATTATTCACATGCTTCATTGAACACTTTCTAAACTTGTCTCTGTTTACTACAGGTTGTGAATTCCTTATGAGAAGTGTAATTTTCAGTTGGTATATCTACATCATGACATATCCTTATGTATTTAACAAGATTCTCATATGCTTTTTCAAAATATCTTACACAGGTGCTCTGGAGGTTGCTACACATAAAGAATTTTTAACAATCGTGTACACAAAACAATGTTCGTAGGGTAGGATTTTCACATTGTGAAAATATTTCGTCTAAAAAAAGATTTCAGATTTTGTAGTTTGATGAGTGTTCTAAGACCTTAATTCATAGCTACTACTTTCTGGCCTTGACTTTCTCTAATCAAGGCTCATATCTCATTATTTCAAATGCTTTGGGGGCTACAGATTGACTACTTACATGATTATTTACTGATTACAGGGGATAAATTTGGACCTTTTCTTGAGTTTTAATCATGCAGGTCTTTAACCTCACCTCTGTTTACTTTTTCTATGATTTTCATATTAATAGCACCACTCAGGAATCATTTTGGTCTTATCTTGTGCTAACCTTTAGTCCTTTAAGGCAGAAATGTTTTCAATTAGAACACATAGTAGCTAATTATTTTTTAAATGTTACCTTCTCATCTATTATGAACAATAAATAAATAATAATTTTATGTCAATTTGTCTATATGTTATCACACAACCTACATTTTATTAGCAAAATATTTTATTATCTTATTTTTGAAAAATCACATTTTTTTCTGGGCGGGGGGGGAAGAAATTTATGATTTGGAATCAGATATAAAGAGACACCTCTAAATTTGAATCCCAATTCTTTGAGTCTGTTTATTTCTTTTCTCCCCATGTATTTATTATTTATTTAATCTCTATATAGCCTGATCCCAACACCCTCCCTCTTCTCTTCCAGGTCCCAGCCTCACAACCCTTCCATCCATTTTCCTTCTTCTTCTTTTTTTTTTTTTTCTTTCTGAGAAAGGAAGGCCCGAAGTGGTATCAATCCACCTAGGAACCTCAAGTCACAACAGGACTAAGCACATCCTATCCCACTGGGGTCTGACAAGGCAGCCCAGCTAGAGAGACAGGATCCAGTGGCAGACAAGTGTCAGAGACAGCTCCTGCTCCCATTGATAGAGGAGGAACATGTTGCCATGCTGTACACCTGCTACATGTGTGTAGGGAACCTAGGTCCAGTTCATTTGTACTCCTTGGTTGGTGCTTCCCTCTTCCTGAGTTGCAATGGATCAATGTTAGTTGACTCTGTAAGCCTTCTTGGGGTGTCCGTGACTCCCCCAGAGCCCTCTATCCTTCCTCTCACTCTTCCACAGAACTCCCTTAGATCAGCCCATTGTTTGGCTGTGAGTCTCTGCTGTTTCCATCCCCTGCTGGATAAAGCCTAACAGAAGGCAGCTCTGTTAGTTTCATGTCTGCAAGGATAGCAGAGTTTTTCAAGTTGGGCCAGTCCTTGGTTTGCCGTTCCCTCAATCTGTACTCTATCTTTACCCCTACACTTCTTGTAGGCAAGGAAAGTTTTGGGTCTAAGATTTTTTATTATTATTTTTACATATACATTCATATTATTACAAATATATACAATAAACTACCTACAGCATGAAGAACCATGAAACAACCAGAAATTATATAAAGGTTACATTCACAGTGTTTGCCTATTTGTATTTGGCAGCCTTGAAGAAAATATCTTTCCTATCCTGGTGTGTCTCAAATTCTGAATGTAAATCAATATCTATCATATGTTGTCATTATGTGGCAAACAATACCCTTGGCAAACTCTTTGTTTCTACCACATGCAGAATTCTGTCTAAAAATAGGCAAGGTTAGATGCAGGCAGAGTCAACCACCAAACTCTGCCAAGTCAGAGTAAGCAAGTCCTCAATAGTTCCTGCTTCACAAGTATATCTGTCAGATATATCAGGCCAGAAGGCTGAAGATGATGCTCCAACATTATAGAGAGTTTTGGGTGACTGTTTAGGCAGCAAACTGTCTCTGTCATCTTCTCATGTGGAAAGCTACTAACCTGAACTCCCAGTATACTCAGGCAATCAATTTTATTCCTTCTCAAGTCTCTGATGGCATTTAAGACAAAATAGTTTAGTTTTACAATTAAGCTTAGTTGTTTAAAGTTTAAGATGTTACTATGTCTGTATAGATGTTTTATGTTGGGTCTAAGGTTTTATGGGTAGTGTCCCTCTTCCTCCAATGGAAGTCCCACCTTGCTACATGAGGTGGCCACCTTAGACTTCTTAAACCTTGCTGCTAGAAGTCTCAGCTAGGGTTGCTCTTGCTCCCATGGACTCCTTGGGAGCCTTCCCTGCCCCAGAGTGATTTCCCCTGTACTGATCTCCATTTTCTCTCCAAGTCCTCCCCCTACTATGTACTATAATAAATAAGTGTTAAATAATTTTACATGAATTTGTCTATATGTTCTCACATGTCTTACATTTTATCAGCAAAATCTGTTATTCCAACTTCTAAAATCTCATCATTTTAAAATATATTGTATATGGGTATTTCCCTTGTCTTTCCATACTTTTAGATACAGCAGTCATATAGAAATAGTAATTCTTTGATTATATATACTCTGTGTATATGTTTATCTTATATAATTTATCAAAGCAAATTCTCAAGTTGAAAGCGGAAAAATCATAAAATTTAATCAAAAAAATTACATAGAGTAAATACATCTACTTGACTTCCATTCAGATAAACAATAGAATATATGACTCACACTTGATCCTCTCACTATTCTAATGAAAACACCATGCTTCCATTTCCTGGTATAAGGTTATCCCAGTCATGATGACTAATATCACATATATGTTTCTTTTTGAAAATGTAACATGTGCCTGGAGAGATAGCTTAATGGTTAAGGCATTTGCTGTTCTTCTAGAAGACCTGATTTCAGTTCCCAACATCCTGTCCAGTGGTACAGAAAGAAAGCTAACATATACAATTACATAATGTCTTGGTTATTCTTCATTGTTTTAAAGAGCAGCATGAGTAAGGAATCTTATAAAGGAAAGAATTTAATTCAGGGATTGTTTACATTTTCAGACGGTTAGTCCATGATCGTCATAACAGCCAGTGTGGCAGCAGGCAAGCAGTTAGGCATGGCACAGGAGTATTAGCTGAGAGCTTACATATTGATCCATAGGCAGGAGGCACACACACACACACACACACACACACACACACACACACACACACAC
>OU015752.1:16320783-16376440 GCA_907169655.1 Acomys percivali
CACACACACACACACACACACACACACACACACACACACACACACACACACACACAGAGTAGGGGGGATGGGATGCAGGCTCAGACTACTGTGGTTTTGAAACTCCAAAGATCACCTCAAAGTAAAACACCTCTTCCAACATCTACCAATCCTTCCTAAACAGTTCAACAACTGGGAAGCAAACATTCTAATACATGAACTTATGGAGGATGTTCTCACTTAAACCAACATTTATAGTTCACTACTTAAATAATTTGCTTTGTTTTCTTAATTTATTTATGTATTCATTTTACATCCCCAACACACCCACTCCTTTCTCTCCTACTTGTTCCCCCCCCCCCCCCCCCCCCCCTTTCCCTCTTGTTTTTTCCTAAATAAAAGGGACCTTCACCCCTTACCAATCCACGTAGGCACATCCAGTCGCACCAGGACTAAGTGTATCCTCTTCCAGTAAGGTCAGGTAAGGCAGCTCAGCTAAGGGAAAGGAATATGAAATCAAGCACCAGAGTCCATGTCAGAGACAGTTCTGCTCCACTTTCTAGGGAACTAATAGGAAGACCAAGTTGCCCGTTGTTTGCATATGTGTCAGGGCCTAGGTTCAGTCCATGCCTGCTCTCCGGTGGGTGTTTCAGCTTCTGTAAGCTCCAATAAGCCTAGGTTAGTGGACTCTGTTGGTCTTCTTTTGGAGTTCTTGTCCCCTCCTGGTCCTTCTATCTTTCTCTCCCACTCCTCCACAAGATACCTCGAGCTCTACCTAATGTTTGGCTGTAATAGCTGTTTTTTTTTTTTTTTTTTAAACTGGCTTCTTGAGTCAACATTATCTCTGTTAAAGTTCCTCTCACTAGTGTGTTCAGTGCTGCTGTTGCCCTTGGTATTGTTTTCATGTACTTTTGTTTCCTTGTTTACATTTTAATACATAATGCTTTGCTATGAAAAGCATTGTTTTGTTTGCTTACTTTAATATTCATAGGCATTTGCATTCTTGCATTTTGCATAACTGAGGGCATAAATTATATGTGGTATGTAAAGCTGCTCAAGAGCCTACTCCAATTACTGTATTAAACAAAAACTTTTCATTTTGTTTTTGGGATTATAATATAGTTACAATATTTCTTCCTTCCTTTCCCTCCCTCCAAAACCTCCCAAACACCTCCTGCTGGCTCTCCTTTGGATTCATTTTCACATTTTACCCAATTTTTATTTCATGCATGTATGTATATGTAAATTCACATACATTCCTAAATATAACCTGTTCCTTCAGTATGATGTTTTATCTCTGTGTTTGTTTCTAGGTTCTTTTTTTCTACTTATCTTCTAAGTACTTGTTCCATGCTCATAGATTTCAATCCCCATCACACAAGCTTACTTTTTTCACAAGATGCCATTAATATAAAGACGACCAGACCCACCCCAGGTCTGGGTATATAAAGCAATCAACTGTGGAGTATTTAACCCTAAATGAGATATCAACCTTCTTCCCATGTGATTCAAAAACCATTAGAGAAGAGAGAGAAAAAAGATTATAGTTGTCAGAAGTTGGGAATAACCACCAGGAAATTCTCTTTTGTATGTGAGATAGCCAAAAAAGTCATGGACTCAAGGCAGCTGTGGTTTCCAGGTGTGTTGGATAGTCCTATGTCAACTTGACACAAGCCAGTATGATCTGAAAAGAGGAGACCTTAGTGGAGAGAAAGGACTTCATAAGGTCCAGCTGTGGAGTATTTTCTTAATTGTTGATTGATGATGGAGGGCCCAGTCCATGTTGGGTAGTGTAGTCCCTGGGCTGGCAGTCTTGGGTTATATAAGAAAAAGGGCAAGCTATGATGAGCAAGGAGGTAAGCAGCCCCCTACACGGGCTGTGTATTAGCTCCGGGCTACAGGTCCCTGCCTTGTTTGATTTACTGTCCTGACTTCCTTCAATGCTGGATTATGCCATGAAAGTGTCATAGCAGCCTTATTCATAATAGCCAGATCATGGAAACAGCCTAAATGTCCCTCAGTAGAAGAATGGATAAAGAAACTGTGGTACATATACACTATGGAATACTACTCAGCTATTAAAAACAAGGAATTCCTGAAATTTGTGGATAAATGGATAGAGCTAGAAATGATCATAATGAGTGAGTTAACCCAGAAGCAGAAAGACTCAAATGGTATATACTCACTTATATCTGCATACTAGCCCAATGGGCATGTCCCACAAAAGCCTTTCCTTACCAGGAAACTGGGACGGAGGGGAGGACATCTTATTGGGACTCTAGATGAGAGAACCATGTGAGAATAGCAATGTAGAAGGATCCAGTGGGTCCTAGAAACCTACAAGTAGAACATTATGATAGGCAGATTTTGGCCAAGGGGTCCCGCTCAAACTAAGACACTAGCCAAGGACAATACAGGCGGTAAAATTTAAACCCCTACCCAGATATAGCCAATGGACAGGACAGTCTCCACACTTGAGTGGAGAGTGAGATATGACTTTCTCATGTACTCTGGTGCCTCACATTTGACTATGTCCCCTGGAGGGGGAGACCTGGTGGCACTTAGAGGAAGGACAGCAGGTCACTGAGAAGAGACTTGATACCCTATGAGCATATAGAGGGGGAGGTAATCTCTCTCAGGAACAGTCATAGGGGAAGGGAATAAGGGGAAAATGGGAGGGAGGGAAGAATGGGAAGATACAAGGGATGGGATAACCATAGAGATGTACAAGAATAAATTAATTTTTTTAAAAAAAGAGAAAGTGTAAATTAAATAATCTCTTTCATCCCCAGCTTGTTTTTAGGTATCGTGTTGCATCCGATTGAAAGAAATTCTAACCAGGACATCTGCAAAATATGTAAGTATACAAGATCAAGCCAACCAAAGATCAGCATCGATGTGGAGAATTTCAAGAATTTCTACTTGTAGCTGAAGTACTCTGGCAGTTCTCAAAGATGCTAAGGTAAGGAGAGTCAATTTTCTTTTCTTTATTTTTCTTTTTTAAATTTTTTTCTTTACCCTGAATATTATTTTTTTACACATACACTTATTTTATTACACATAAATACAATAAACTACCTACCACAAGAAGAACCATGAGACAATCAGCAATTATATAAATGATAGGGATCTGATTATTGTTTGCTTATGGTCCCATGAATCTCCCTACACCATTACATAACTTTTTTTGATGTATATGTGTTTATTACTTCTGTATGTGGCTAATAGTGAAACTTTAAAAAAAAAAGCTAAAACAAAAGAGTAGGGTGTACACAGAGTTAAAGGTAGTGGATAATAGCATACATGATGGTGCAATTTAAAAAGTAATATTGGTGTACTTCCTCAGCAGAGCTTAATATTTTAAGTCAATTTGATTTTAATTATACATATGTGAGTATGTGCACACATGCATGTGTTGGTGTAATTCTAAACTTTTATGTTTCATTTCTTTTGAATGTGATTATACAGCTTATCCATGGGGGGCTCACATGCCAACTTTTCTGAAATGACTGTTTCTTTTCTACCTTACTGTTTCTAGCTCTTTCCTTATTGCTATCAATTTACAAGTCCCTTAATAATACACTTTGCTGTCCTACTATTAGTCTATTCAAATGATTACTACTGTCATAAATACCTGGTACAAACAACTTCAGGAAGGCAGAACTTAATTTGGCAAAAGCTTTCTGACATTTCAATGGTTGAATGGCCATGTATTTGCAGAGTATCATGAAGGTAGTTATTTGTGCTGGAGGAGTATATTCACCTTGTGGTGGCCAGAAGCAGAGAGAGAGAGAGAGAGAGAGAGAGAGAGAGAGAGAGAGAGAGAGACGGGACTGAGAAAGAGAGACAGAGACAGAGACAGAGAGACAAAGAGAGAGAAAGAGACAGAGTGACAGAGAGACAGCTCCCAAGGCTAATGCCCCATGGACTTGGCTTCTGCAGCCAGGCCCTAGGTCTTAAAGTTATAGAACTCATCATAACTCACTATTATTTGGGGACAAAACCTTTTTTGAGCCTTCTTAGAGGTATATTGAAAGTCAAGCAATAACACTACCTCCATTGTTTTGCATGTGATAATTTACGAGGCCTGTGTATCAACACACACACACACACACACACACACACACTTGTGTGTGTATATCTATACACACCGCTCTACTAGCTTTTTGCTCTTTGACCCTGTTATCTCTTCTAAAAACTCATAAACTTTTCTTGCAAAATAATTCTAATACTATTGAAGGAAAAGTAACTATTCTTCTTAAAAATATGTTTAACTTCTATAAATAATTATTTCAGTGTCGCTGGATAAGGAAGCTAATCTGAAAGGGTGTAAATTGACTTTTATACATACAACATAAACACATGCTGAAATAAATATTCAATTCAGATATATTTATAACACTTGCTTTTATCTT
The DNA here is from genome assembly GCA_907169655.1 of Acomys percivali. NCBI lineage: Eukaryota > Metazoa > Chordata > Mammalia > Rodentia > Muridae > Acomys > Acomys percivali. The sequence goes on from OU015752.1 coordinate 16,325,178, forward strand.
TTAAATAATAATTACTTCTAAAACTATCATATTAGAATATTGTACCACATGCCACAAAGTGACATTTTTTTGTAATACTCTATTGTCATAAGATTATAAATTATGGATGGAATACTTAACAAAATATGGAAAACAATTATTAAACAGTTAACACTAACTAATAAAACATTGTAGTTCTCAAATAATTTAGGATGTCAAATAAAACTTTATTTTATCATTGTATGGAGGAGAAAAAGCAGCTTACTAATAATTAAATTCACAGTAGTGTGAAATAAATGTTTGGGTTTAGAGAAAGCCTCGGTGATAAAAGCTTAAGAATACAACTCCTCTTACTATCACACATTCTTAATAGATAATATAAAAGAGAAACAGATGTTTGAAGAAAGTGAAACTGTGTCTTCTGATAAATCAACAAATTCTCCAGTTTTATGAGGAACTATTTATCAAAAGCAAGGCTCAAGTGGCTTTAATACAACTTTGCTTGAGGACTGAAGAAGAGTATTCCAGGATGGCAAAGATAGAGAGGAACTCTGTAGAGAAAAGAAAAATTAATACCGATGAAAAGACACTTTAAAAAGAACAGCCAACTCTGCCCGCATCCAAGCTTGCCCCCTTTTAGGCAGAATTCTGTCTGTGGTAGAAAGGATGATATTTTGCCCTGAAATGGTAAGCAGTTTCTCAATAGTTCCTGCCTCACAGTTATGTCTGTCAAATATGTTGGGCCAGAAGACTGAAGATGAAGCTCCAACATTATAGAGACTTTTGGGTAATTGCTCAGGTAGCAAACTGGTTCTGTTATCTTATTTGAGAAGCTACTAACCTGCACTCCATGTATACTCAGGTAATCAATTTTATTCCTTTTCAAGTCTCTGATGGGGTTGAAGACCAGGTAGTTTACTTTTTACAATTAAGCTTAGTTGTTTAGGGGTTAAGATGTTTTTAGGTCTAGATAGATGTTTTAAGATGATAAAGATGAGATATGATAGATTTTGAATTACATTCAGAATTTTAGATGCACCAACATAGGAAAGATGTTTTCTTCAAGGCTGCCAAATACAAATAGGTAAAACAGTAAGAATGTAACACTTACCTAACTCCTGATTGTTTCATGGTTCTTCTTGCTGTTGGTAGTTTAATGGATATATGTGTAATAATATAAATATATATGTAAACAATAAAAATATTTAATATAAAAAAGTATAAAATAACAGTCAAAGACGACATAAAACAGTGAGAGAGAGATGGAGGGAGAGAGAGAGAGAGAGAGAGAGAGAGAGAGAGAGAGAGAGAGAGAGAGAGAGAGAGAGAGCGAGAGAGAGAGAGAGAGGGGCTAGCTCATAGCCTTGGATGGAACATGATTATGATGCAAACATACTTCCATTGAAATTTCTTTAGAAATTTAAATTTTATTTACTATGTAAATTTGTAATGCATAGTTATTATTTGAAAAGCATGTGTTTACTACCATAATATTGTAAGTTATGAGTGTCTCGCCATGGAGAAGCTTTAAAAACTGGTTACTTATTTAAAATATAAATGTACTTAATTATTTGTTAGCTTGTCGATTCATATGTGTGTACGCATGCACAGGAGCCAGAGGGTGAGTGTGAAGGTTAGAGGATAACTTTGGGGGATCAGTTGTTCTTTCTTTCATATGGATCCCAGAGATTCAACTCAGGTCATCGGGCTTGGTGAAGAGTGATTTTTATCTACTAATCCATCCCACATTAAGCTGATTAAAGTGTGTGAAGAAAAAAAAAAAAGAACAATAAAATTTAAAAGTTACCAATCATTTAGAAAAAAAATTTTTTTAGTCAAAACTATTTAGGAGTGTGGTGGTTTGAATAGGTACATGCTCCTCCCACCCGCATACTTTCATGTTTGAATGCTTTGCTCATAGGGAGTGGGGTATTAGGAGGTATGGCCTGTTGGAGGGAGTGTGTCACTATTGGGGGGGGGGGCTTTGTAGTCTCCTATGCTCAAGCTACACCCAGTGTGATACACAGTCCCCTACTGTTGCCTGCTGTTCAAGATGTAGGACTCTTAGCTCCTTATAGGAGCCCCATGTTTGTTTGGATGCTGCCATGCTTCCTGCCATTATAATAATGTACTAAACCTCTGAAACTGTGAGCTAGCCCCAATTAAATGTTTTCCTTTACTTTCATCATGATGTCTCTTCACAACAACTAAAACCCTAACGAATACATGGAGTGTTTATATTTCAGTTAAAAACTTCACTTTCTCTTGTTTATATATTTATTTTAAACAACATTTATATTAATATATTTTGCAAGTTTTATATCTTATGAATAAATTTCTTTTTATGTCAATTTTCATTTTTTGAACATTAATTAAATACAAGGGTTGTCAAGATTAGGATTGTCATTACATGGTAAATAAAAATTGGATACGCTTTCTTTTTAAATGTTTTAAGTAATTAAATTATAATTATATCATCCTCCTTCCCTTTCATGCCTCCAAGCCTTCTATCTACCCCCTTTTCTTCTTCAACATATATGTACATATATATGTATAAACACATATATTAATAAATATGTGCATACATTTCATATATTATGTAACACGTGTGTGTGTGTGTGTGTGTGTGTGTGTGTGTGTGTGTGAAAATTGTGTTGTAGATGTATCGATTGTCACTGGGAAACTCATCACTAATTTAGAATTTCTGCAATGTTTTCTGTTTTTAAGAAGAAAAGCCAATCCTTTCATGAGGAGTGAGAGCTATAGCTTTCTGTGGGTAAAAGAATATGTATTAAGAATAAAGTGGTTTAAAGATGTGTATTGGTATTTTTAAAAGGTATTTTATTGTGTTCTTATGCTTCTACCTCTCCTCCAACCTTTATTCCAACCAAATCCCTTCCCACCCTTTTACACTAGCTAAAAGATTAAGATTAGGGGAAAAGATGCTTAGACTTCTATAGGCTACTTCCTGCTGATTATGGATGTTGGGTTCCTTGGGGAAAGTACGGTCTTCATCATCAGACTATCCTGCACTTCAGCAATCCAGGAAAACAGGAATCCAGCAATACCAGCAGGATGAACTAAGAGCAGCTGGATATACCGGCAGCACCATCTGCCATAGTCCACCTTGGGGCTCCACATTTATACCCTCTTCAGAGTACCCAGAATTAAACTATCTGCAGCTGAAAAAGATCATGCCCCTGCTAGTGCATGACGCAAATCATAATCTCATGTTGTGAAGCAGCTTCTTATCCCACACCTATGATTAAAACAGCAAAACATATTCATCTAACAAAACTGGGTTGTTAAAGAAACTAAACTCTCAGTATGGAAGTGGTATTTCTAGTGGTTATTGGGGTCATCTACTTCTGTAGGGTATATGAACTTGATAGCCACAGTAACTTTAACTTTGCCAGATTTCCAGTTATAGCATGGATACCCTACTATTGAGCTTCCCTTAAGTACAAGTGGGTACCTGAAGCATACACTTAAGATACAAAGGCTACTGTAGCACCCTTGGGAATATGTTTTTATGTTGATCATTGCTGTGGGTCACAGGCTTTGTCTTGAGTGGGACTATTGATTGTTTTCTGTGTTGGCAGTCCCATCAGCACCTTCAAGACTGTGATAGTTATAGCTCAAGGAAGATGCTTTGTAGTTAGTTCTCACTCAATTTGTAATATATCTGATGTGTGAGATTTCTTCAGGAGTAGTGCCTTACATTTGAGAGTTCTGGGAGGCTACCAAGAGCAACAATAACCTACATTGCTTTCAAAGTCTTTCAGACTCTACTGACCAATGACTGGAAAGGAGGTTTTCCGTGGTTGAAGCCTAGCACTTTGTTAGGTAGTGTATGGATATTTGGAGGAGCATTATTACCCCAGTGGTCTAGAACTTTATATCAGGCATCTTTGGTGTTATTAATTTGTATTCCTTCACTGTTTCTGGCTCTCTTCTACCTCCAGATAAGATCCCCACCCAAAATTTCCAATGTTACCCTTTCTGTCATCTGCGTTCCACTAATACCCTCTCTACTAATATCCTTTATTTAACCCTTAATTCTTTTAATTTCCTGCTTTCTTTTTGTTTTTGTTTTTAGTTAATTTATTCTTGTTACATCTCAATGGTTATCACATCCCTTGTATCCTCCCATTCTTCCCTCCCTCCCATTTTCCCCTTATTCCTATAATCATGTCTAGCTAGTGCTTCAGAGCTATGATCCACAAATAAGAAAGAAGATGTGGCATTCCTCTTTCTGGGTCTCTGTTATTTCACACAATACAATTTTTTCAACTTCTATCCATTTATTTGCAAAGTTATTAATTTTTCTGTACATCAGAAAATAATTACATGGTGCATATACACCACATTTTCTTTATCTGTTCATTAGATGAAGGTCACATTGTTTCCTTTCCTAGCTACTATCAATAGCATAGCACTGAACATTATTTAGAAAGTAGCTTTGGGGTAGGATGTCAAGTTCTTTGTGCATCTACTACAGATTGATTTAGCTGGGTCCATATGGTAGATTCCAATGAGCATCTTGAGAACTTTGCACGCTGATCTTCAGAGTGGCCACCACAGTTTGCAATCAAAGAGAGACTGAATATAGTTTTACTTTTCCCATACACTCACCAGAATTTGTTGTCAGTTGTTTTCTTAGTTACTGCCATTGTGACTGGTGTAAGAATAAATCTCAAAAATTTTAAGTTGCATTTCTCTTACTGCTGGTGATTTTAGGAATGTTCTTGGATCTTTCTTGGCTATTTTTTTTAAAGATGTATTTATTTATTACATAAACAGTGTTCTACCTGCATGTACATCTGCCGGCCAGAAGAGGGCACCAGATCACATTATAGATGGTTGTGAGCCCACCATGTGGTTGCTGGGAATTGAACCCAGGACCTCTGGATGAGCAGGTGGATGCTCCCAACCGCTGAGCCATCTCTCCAGCCCCTTTCTTGGCTATTTTTGTTGCTGTCTCTGCAAGCTATTCAGACTCAGACCCAATTTTCAAAGTTGGATCATTTGTTATCTCAGCTCTATTTTTTGTTGATATACTTTGTAAAGTAATTCTTTAAAGTTGGCAAGGATTCACCCACGTTTTGTGGACATCATCCTCACTTGATTTATTAACATCCTTTTATGCACAGAACCGTTGAGCTTTGTGAAGTCCCATTTATAGGTTTTTGGTCTTAATTTCTGAGAAATGAAGTCCTGTTCAAAGAGTTCTTTTCTTGTACATATATTTTAGAGACTACTGCTTCTGGATTCTTCTACAAAGTGTCAATATGTCAAGATTTACATTGAGGTCTTTTGATAAATTTGGAAAATATTCTTATGTAGGGTGGTTGATATAGGGCCAATTCTTTTCTTATTTTGTGGAGTCGCATTTAAGGCCTTAGCCAGTTTATGTTATTTCATAGTTGTGTTCATGCTTCTCCATTTACATTTTATACTGACAGGCTCTTGTTAAATAACTAGGTTATTCTCAAATGTGCTTTGTAGTTTAGTCAGCCCCAAACTAGAACTGTTTCTTCCACAGCCTTCTTTAGAGTTGAGATTAGTGGCCTGTGCCACCAGGATAACCTTCACATTTTCAGTATTTATTAGTCTTTAATACTATAGTTATATTTTATGTAGCTCTTCATTAAATAATTGTCTTTCAATTGTAATGCCTTTCCCTTTTAAAGTAGATTACAGCAATTTCATTATTATCTTCATATTCATGTTTGTTGAATCTCTCCACCAAAAATCATTAAAATATATGCTAAAACTGAATCAAAATAATTTAATTGGGAGTAAATTTATATTTATATAGTACTGAATATAACAACCAAAATTTTATTGATCTTCAAACCGACATGTAACATTTGAAAAATTCTTCATCATAGTATTTCAAAAAGTTTTTTATATCATATTGATTTTTACTGATGTTAATGGAATCTTTGAAATGTGATTAAAAAACCTAAACTATTAACTTCTGTTTATTGATTTGTACCTACAAATCTTACAGTGTGTGTGATATTAATTGATTAGTAGATAATTTGTTTGTGTGTTTCTGATTAAAAAGTTATTTTAATATAATTAGTATATAATTTGATCCTCTCAGTTATATATCATTTTAGTATCTTAAGTAAAAATTACAAAATAATACAATGTGAAATAATTAGTTGTGACCATATATTTTATCCTTCATTTTAATAAGAATTATTCAGTGTTAAATTCTTAATTATGTTTTTGTTCATGAAATTATTCTTGTCTTATTAGGCTCAATGATCTGTAAATTTCTGTAAAACTTCCAGCTTTGTCAATATGATTTTAATGGTTTGAAGAATTAAATGAATGTTACCTATTCATTTCAACATTTTTAATATATTTACAATAAAATTTACCTGTAATTGGCTTTTAGAATGACATCTTTGAGGATATCTGGATTGTTTAATATAAGTAGATTATTTAGAGTATTTTCTTTCATTAATTATATTGAAATCATTTCAATGGCTAAACAATGATAAGTGTTCTGAATTTTTGTTATATTTGGGGTGCAACAGAATAATTGAGCTTTTTCCCTACATATTTTAAGCTCTCTTAGATTTCTACTTTATATTTTTATGTTCATTTTCAGTAACTATCCTAATAAGACAGATCAAACTTTTCCTAAATACTTCCACTTTTCTTTATTTTTAAAATTATGATTTATTCAGATTACATCCCAATTCTTATTCCCTCACTTGTATCTTCAAGTTCCCACCTTCCCTCGCTTGCTTGATTCCCCTCCTCGAGACCTCTGATAGAAGGGGTCCTCCTCCCCAACCATATGACAACAGCCTATCAGGTCTCATCCAGATAGCCTGCATTCCTTTCCTCTGTGTGACACCAGGTCTCCTTACCAAGAGGGCACCAGAGTTCATGGCAGAGTTAGTTCTTGCTTCCTCCACAACCTTGGAGAATGAGCTGCTCATTTGCTAGATCTGAAGAGGAAGTCTGAGATTATTGCATGCATTGTCCTTGGTTGGCACAATGGTTTGTGAGGCCAACCTGCATCCCGATCCCCAGCCTTGATCGTCTCCTTGTGGGGATCCTGAACTGACAGGGTCTTTCCATTCCCCCATATAGGCTTTGAACCTTTTCAAACCTACTTTATTTGGTGTTCTTTAATATACCTCCCTTCCAACCCATCTGAGCTAGATAGGAGAGAAAAGAGGTTAATAGGAACAGGAGAAATGGACCATTTTAGACTCAGTTCCTTGGAGTGATTCCATTGGCATAATTGGCAGAATTCCAATAGACCAATTAAATGGCAAACCGACAATTCAGCGAAGGTAAATGCAACTGCAGCCACTTGGACCCCAAGCAGCAGCCAGAGCCCTGAGCAATAGCTAGAACCCAGTATTCGCTGGAGAGGATTTCTCTAGGAACATCTTGAAGTGGAGTGATGTACAGCCAAGAACAAAAAGCCCCACCTCTGGATTTGACTATATATATATTCTCAGAGTCCATACTAGGATGTGTATCAGTTGACAAAGACCTTGCCCTGGCAAAAGGCAGTTCCTCTTCCAGTGGACAAGAATCCCCTGTTCTCTCACAAGTCTGTTTTTAGTAGTAAAACACTACATACCCTTACAACAAGTCTGTTTCACATCCCACATTTGGGTCAAAAGAAAACAATTGTTATATTAACTACACTCCCATTCTTCCATACCACTCTCCCCAGGAGTACAAGAGAGATTCCCAGCATCTGTCCCAATCCTCCACTTAGTGGGGACTCTCAGAGGACATCTACGTCGGGCCAATATCCACTTATAAGTGAGTGTATATCATGTGTGTCTTCTGGGTCTGAGCTACTTCACTCAGGATGATCATTCCCAGTTCTAGCCATTTGCTTGCAAATTTCAAGATTTCATTGTTTTTAATGGCTGAGTCGTATCCCATTATGTAAATGTACCACAGTTTCTCTATCCATTCTACACTTGAGGAATATACAGGTGGTTCCAGATTCTGGCTATTATGAATGAGGCTGCTATGGACATAGCTGAGCAAATGTCCTTGTAGTATGGTGGAACATCTTTCAAGTATATGTCCAGGACTGGTATTGCTGGGTCTTGAGGTAACAGTATTTCCAGTTTCCTGAGAAATCATGAGATTGGTTTCCAAAGTGGGTGTACAAGTTTGCATTCCCACCAGCAAAGGAGGACTGCTCCCCTTTCTCCACATCCTCACCAACATGTGCCATCACTTGGGGTTTTGATCTATCAAATCTATGAGTGTAAAATGGGAAAACAAAAAGAGAATAAGAGGCTCCATATCAGAAAGAGGAAGTCAAACTATTGCTATTTTCAGATTATATGATAGTATATGTAAGTGACCCCCCGCCTCCAGTTCTACCAGAGAACTCTTAAAGCTGAAAAACATTTTCAGCAAAGTGGCTTGATATAAAATCAACTCAAAAAGTCAGTATCTCTCCTGTATACAAATGACAACTGTACTGAGAAAGAAGTTAGGGGAACTATACCCTTCCCAATGGCCACAAATAATAAGAAATACCTTGGTGTAAATCTAACCAAGCTAGTAGAAGATTTACATGAAATCATATCAATTCTCTGAAGAAGGGAATTGAAAAGGGTATCAGAGGATGGAAAGATGTTCCAGGCTCATGGATTGGGGAAATCAGTATACTAAAAATGTCCATCTTACCAAAAGCAATTTATAGATTCAATGTAATCTCTATCAAAATACCTACAACATTTTCTAAAGACATCAAAAGATCAATTCTCAACTACATGTGGAAAAATTGAAAAACCCAGAATAGCTAAAGCACTCCTGTATAATAAAAGATCTTCTGGAGGAATTTCCATCACTGATATCAAGCTGTACTACAGAGCAACAGTAATTAAAACGGCATGGTACTGGCATAGAAATAGGCTAGTTGATCAATGGAATGGAATCAAAGTTGCAGAAATAAATCCACACACCAATGGACACTTGATTTTTGACAAAGAAGCCAAATCTGTACAGTGGAAAAAAGATAACATCTTCAACAGGTGTTGATGGTCTAACTGGATGTCTATATGTAGAAAAATGCAAGTACATCCATATTTATCACCCTGCACAAAACTCAAGTCCAAATGGATTAAAGAACTCAACATAAAACCTCACACACTAAATCTGCTAGAAGAAAAAGTGGGTAAGCCTTGAACTCATTGGCACAGGAGACAACTTCCTAAACAGAACACCAATAGCTTAGGCTTTAAGATAAAAAATTATTAAATAGGACCTCACGAAATTGAAAAGCTTTTGTAAAGCAAAGGACACTGTCAACAGAACAAAATGACACCCTACAGACTGGGAAAAGATCTTCTTCAACTCTACATCTGACAAAGGGCTAATATCCAAAAATATATAAAGAACTTAAGAAATTAAACACCTCTAAACCAAATAGCCCAATTAAGAAATGAAGTTCAGAGCAGAACACAGAAAACTCAACAAAGGAATATGGAAAGGCTGAGAGGCACACAAAAAATTCTCAATCAATGCTTCCACTTCTCATTGGAATACCTGTTTTAAAAATTCTATTGAAAAAAAAAAAAAGAGAGCCGGGCGGTGGTGGCGGTGGCACACGCCTTTAATCCCAGCACTTGGGAGGCAGAGGCAGGCGGATCACTGTGAGTTCGAAGCCAGCCTGGTCTACAAAGTGAGTCTAGGACAGCCAAGGCTACACAGAGAAACCCTGTCTCAAAAAACCAAAAAAAAAAAAAATGAGTGGAAGATATTTACAAAATAAGTCTTAAACAAGTAACTACCTTGATTATGGCCAGGGAAACAAACTGATAAGTTTGATCTATGGAAAGAGTATATCCTCAGTATTATTTTTCTTCATATGGAGAGAGAAGCATGAAATAGTGTTTACAATTTGATAGCCACAGTTCATATCTAGACTATTTCTGTGCTGAATTAGCTTTACATCTGCTCCATATATGTGCAGGAGGGATTGTAGTGTGTCCACTGTAGAGGCATTGATTCCTCTTAATAGCAAGGTCTTGGGTAATGACTTCCTTCCTGAGCCCTTTCTACATCTTACCTTTATCTCAGATTCCTTTTTGTGGAATGACTTTTGTGATCTATAAATTCACTACTTTCCTGAAGCTAAGCTATCTTCTTCAGTATGTAAAATTTACAAGTAGGTAGCTAAATGTGCTGTCATATATTCTAAATTCACTGTAATATGATTTATCCTTTGGAGGCATACATAACATCTCGCTTCAGTCTTCATTGCTAGTACAGTTGTTTAGAATTTCAGCGTATCATTGGTCATTTCAGCTGCAACTTTGCAACAATATATGTATTGGTGAAATAGTTTGCAATGAATACTGGAAAACCCAGTATTATACAGGTGTTAACATAGTCTGGTATACTAAAATGGGGAGGGTGTTCAAGAGAGGCTGTTGCATCTATTAAAAATTACAGAAGCATAACTTCACTTATAAATGCTTAAAATAAAATGGAAAATATAGTAATATACCTGAAACATTTCCTGTTTAAATTTAATCATAGCATGACCCAAGAAGGAAATGATAAAAATTGAGAGTCAGCTTAGCAGAAAAAAATAGAATTCTGATAATTATAACTGTCAGATAATAGAACTGGTTTCTTTTTGACATAGTGATTTCTCTATTACTAAAATGTTTCATCAAAAATTGGATGACCATCTGCCAGAAGTAAGATTCCTGCATGAGGAAGTATTCCCAATGTCCCTTTACTAATTTATTGTTAAGACTTCAAATTTTAAGTTATAGAATGTTAAAGAAAAATGTACTTCATTGTTGTAGGTATCAAGACTCAAGATTTTACATTATTCGCTGAATTATTTTGTAAAGGAACAGGATAAGGTTGCATTTTATTGTAGTATATCTGTATGCTCATATCACATGTGTGATTTTTATCACTATAAAGATTATTCATCTTTATATTTTGTACTTAATGACCTAAAGTTTGTTTCTGGTAGATGGGAAATGGTAATAGTCAGTGAATGAGATGTAAATTATTTCTCCCTGTTAGTAAGAATTTTAATGTAAAATTCAAGGCCAAATAGGCAGCTTTATTTGTACTTTAAAAATTTCAACTATGAAGTCTTCAAATAGGTTGGACTATGGTCCATTTATTATCTACACTATGTTAATTGAGTATCTATCATGAGGTAGCAATCTTTTACTATGAAGGCAACAGTGAATGGATCCTTGTAGAAAATCTCTTCTAAGCAGCTTCTATACTGGTTGAGGAGATAAGACTGATATTAAATGAATACACTGATGTAACAAATCTACTCTCATAAATGCTTATGGATAATACAATGCAAAGGGAACATTGAGGCACACTACTGTGGTAAGCATTCTATCTACAAAAGCATGCAACCTATTCCTTTAATGTATTCATTTCTCCAATGATGAGGAAAATATTGAAAGTACCTTATGTTATTAAAAAATGCAGTGATAGAGAACATGTTAAATACCACCTGAATCCTTTTATGGTGAGCTGCCCAGCAAGTAAGAGAACATTGGAAAGATCTGAGAACAGAGCAGTTCAGAGAGGCAAGTCTCTGAGGCATAATATGCTCTGATAAAGCACAGTACTTCATTTGGATGACATGTAAAGTCTTATGAAGTCAGCAGAGAGGGTGTAACATCTCAGTAGAATCAGGTGATTCTATTTCAAACGTTTTCCTTTTCCTTTTAGTATTTATTTACTTACTTATCTGTGTGTACGTGTGTGCATGTGTGTGTGTGTGTGTGTGTGTGTGTGTGTGTGTGTGTGTGTGTGTGAAAGCCTGTGTGGATAAGAAGGCAATTTGCAGGAGTTAACTCCTTCTATTCATTGTGACCCCTAGAGGTTAAATTTAGGTCTGTTGCAAGAGCCTTTAACTGCTAAACTACCTCGCTGCCGAAGACTTTAGTTTTATAATGTATCTCTTGGATGTATTGCAGAAGGGTAAAAGCATTACTTCAGATTCTTTAGACTAAGAACACAGCACACCAGACTAGCAATGAATGACATCTGGACCACAACACGACTACAAGAGAAAGGAAAGGGAGGAAAGAAGAGACAACTCTAACACATAGGTGAAATAACAGTTTCCATAAGTATTCATGTCAATATGGAAATATATTCTTCTCAGTTGAGGTATGTTGTTAATTAAAGTTGTGCTTCTTCTAATATAACATCATGGAATAAAGAAATATCTGGGCATTAAAATACTATGGGTACCATATATGAAGAGCTGTGATAGAGGGGGAGAGAAATTAGGATATGATGGATTATTCAAAGAACCATGGACCTTAGAATATATGCTATGCTTAATGGTTAGTTATTTACTTTGTCAAAAAGCCATTGCAGTATTTTAAATAACTATATTTGTTATTGATTGTTCTGCTTGAAGCCAAGTACTGAAAGTTGATGAGATAATGTATTTTGGTACAGAGATAAATTGGATTTTTTTTCATTATAAAATGTGATGAATGTTGACTGTACAACAAACATATTCTCTAGATAATACACATCAAAAATAACCAATACGTCGACTCTGTTTTAAAATATTTTTCTGTAAAAAATTTTTCTGAAGAGACAAACATTAGTCAATGAAAACATTACAATTCATTTTGGTTTGAAATACTACTACTTGTCACCCAAACGTGCTCATGACCTTATCAGTTTCTTTCACATAGACTGTCTCACACAGCCAGCAAAGATATTGTAACCACATGATCATTTGAGGCTTTAGCATCAAGTTCCTGGCCCATGTAAGTGTTTGGAAAGCTGATCTTGGAAATAATAGAAAATCTCTTAGAGACCTTGGAGGAAACTTAAGTTCTAAGCCAACAGAAACAGCTGTACAGTCCCTGGTGAGAGAGGAGTGAAAAAAATCAATAGTTTACTTGACAGGTAATCAAGATATTCTCTTTTCTGAACACCTCCATAGTGGCCTAGGAATATGGCTCAGTTAACACACTGGCCACACAAATATGAAGACTTGAGCTCAAATCTCATCTTCAACATGTTATAAGAAGATAGGCCTTACTGCACATGCTTATAATCACAGCATCGTGTGTGAATGAGGTAGGGGAGACTGAAATTCATCTAGAGCTACCTAACCACAAGCCTAGCTAAAGCGTTGAGACCCTACTTCAAAAACCAATGTGGGAATTGACTGAAAAAATCACCTGATGGCAACTTCTGGACTCCACATTCAACACACACACACACACACACACACACACACACACACACACACGTTATCCAAGTCTTAAAATAACTATTTCTTATTCACTCTTTTGAGAGAGGTCTAAGTGGTGCAACTTTATAATGACATATAGCTCCAGTGTATTTTTTTCCATTTGTTATTTACATTTATTTTTAAAATTTATTTACTTTACATCCCAATCTTACCTCCCATTTGGTCCCACCATCCCTTCTTCACCACATCCTCCCTCCCTAGTCCTTAGTAAGGGGGATCTACCTCCCCTTCCAACCGAGCCAGCCTATCAAGTCTCATCAGGACATCCTGAGCCCTCTTCCCTTGTGGCCCTGCAAGGCTACCCCACAAGAGCAAAGTGAAAGAAGAGCAGGCCACTGAGTCCCTGTCCCAGACAGCCCCGTTCCCCTTACTAGGAGACCCACATGGAAAGTGAGCCTACCTATTTGCTACGTCTGAGCAGGGGGCTTAGATCTTTCCCATGAATAGTCCTTGGTTGGTGTATCAGTTTCTGCTGGCACCCCTGGGCCGAGATCTTTTGGCTCTCATCCCTTTTTGGTCCTTCTATCCACCCCCCATTCTTCCACAACACTCCATGTGCTCTGCTCAAAGTTTGGCTGTGAGTCACAAACTAGAAACAACTCAAATGTCCCTCAACTGAAGACAGGATAAAAAAACAGTGGTATATCTATGCAATGGAATACTATTCAGCATTAAAAGAAAGGACATCATACATTTTACAAGCAAATGGATGGAGCTGGAAAGATCATTCTGAGTGAGGTAACCCAGACCTAGAAAGACATACAAGGTATATACTCACTTATAAGTGAACATTAGCAATATAATGCAGGAAAACCATACTACTGTCCACAACCTAAAGAAGCTAAGTAACAAGGAGGACCCTAGGGAGGATGCTTAATTCTTGTTCAGAAAAGCAAATAGACTAGACACTGGAAGTGGTTGATGAGAGGGAGCAGAACAGGAGCCTACCTTAGATGTCCTCTGAAAGACTCCACGCAGCAGGGGATGGGAGCAGTGTAATTCTTTTGTGCTGAAAAAAGTTGAAGTATAAGCTAAGTAGTAATGTTCAATAAGGACAAGTTCTGACCTTGAAATGTTGCTTCTTAGCCAATTTCCAATTTTAATTTATAACTTATATGATGATCTATATTATTATGTCCCATATATTCATCGCATCTTAATAATGAAGCATGCTACATAATTGCACACACATAGTGTACGTGATGTCAGGTAATATATGTCACAGTTTGAGTAAATGCTAAGACTCAGAACAATGTGTAATTATTACTGAATAGTTATGCAGGGCATGGGTATATTCTTATTGAGAAGAACAATTAAAATTTTTAAATGAGTCACAGAAATTATTTGGTGTCTTTAGGTAATAAATGATAAATGATTGATGGATTTCAATCTTCTGAGAGAAAGAAACAGTTTACCATTATCTCCCCTGAGACTAGGTCTTGAAATACATCCCAAGAATGGACTCATATAAGAATTTTAAGTGCTTGCAACAAAACTCCAAGACAACAAGACCCAAGTCTTGTGGCCTCAGTTTCGTTCAAAATTAGAATTGTTCCTGGAATGTATTTTCGTGTTCCTTTCAGTAGTGGATAGGAGTGAGTTTATTTCTGTTTTTGTTCATATGCCCTTACAAAAAAAAAAAAAAAAACCCAATGTTTTGCCACACATGGCTTGTCCTTGTGATTGTTCACCTTTAGAGTATAAATTGCCTGAAACTTTGAATAAAGTTGGCTATTTCATGAGATTTTAGTCTGCATCATTTTAGGCCCCGTATTCCCAGATGTAGGTCATTAGCAAGAGTGTAACTGTTAAGAGTTCTTCAGTCTGCCTACCTGTGATGTCATTGCTTACTTGCTAGGGGGCGTGGCCCTGCCCAGGGCTATATAAAAGGACAAACAGTCCATATGGCTCTCTCTCTCTTTCTCACTCTCTCTACTTGCTTATTCTTCCTGTGTCTCCTCTTCTCATTCTTCTTCTGTCTCTTTCTCTCTCTTTCTCTTCCTCTTGCTCTCTCCCCCCTCTCTTCCTTTGTCTCTGTCTCTGTCTCTGTCACTTTCTGGGGTACCTCTCACTCTTTCCTTCTCTCCCCCCCCCATGCTAATTCATTAAACTCCTCTACAGCATAATATCTGCTGCCTGGTATCTTCTTATCTTATATCTTATATTAATCATAAAATTAATGATGCGGAAAGCTACTTGACAGCTAATAGGCTCTCGTTAAAATAATCTTTATCATTGTGCTGTTTTTTTTTTCCCAATGCAAAATTGTAAGATCTGAATGTCTCTTATGTCTCCTGAGAGTACTTTCTATGTTATTTATCAATTCAGTATATATCTTTTGAAGCAAGTAATATTACTTGTGCCTCTTGCAACGTTGAAAACTTTAGACCACGGAAGGCAAACTGTCAGTATTTCAGTAATTGAATTTCTTGGAAAGCTGCTTTGGTTTGTCAGTTTTGACTTTACTGTCAAAAGCAAACAAAATAACTTGGAAAGTCATCTGAGATAAAACTAGGGATATATTGATAAAGCCAGTGCTGGAAAACTAGGTGTATTTTCAGAGGCTCTTTGTACTGGATTACTCCCAGTCTTGTGTGTAAGTTCATTTTAGCCTTGAGTTTCTATTATCTGATGCTGGGGTCTGATCTTAACAAATGGCCTGTCAAATAGCAGAACACACTTCTTTCTTCCAGTACAAGGATACACACCAACACTGCTTAAGATGCCCACTATACCCTGTGTCAATTACTTCATAAGTGCAATTCATCTTTTACTGCTTCCGTGCATGTACTGCCTGTAAAATGGTTAGTAGCTAATTAGCCTGGAAGGAAGTCCAACTTATGAAAACCAAGTAGAAGAAAAAAGTCATAAAATTAATGGCTTATTTTCCAATCTTATCTGATAAAGCAATGTTAATTGGATCCCTTTGGAAATGTTCTCTTGATGACCACTCAGACTTCTTTATAATCAGCTTCCTCTCAGGGTTTTCCCCTTGGTCTGTGCTGTCTCCAAAGAACTTGAATATATTAAGAAGAGATTGACAGCTCTCTGAACAGCTACAGAATGGACTAGCAGTCCATACATATATATATATATATATATATATATATATATATATATATATATATATCACTAGTTTAGATTGTACACTAATAAACACATATTTATAACCAGTAGTTTAGATTGTGTATGTTTTAGTGCTAGTACAATCTATAGTTGTTTAGAAATCTGTCAATCTCTTGTTATTTTGGGTCCTGAGATATAAAATATCAAACATGAGCATGAACACTTACCTATAAATGAAGAGACTCCTTGTATACATGAACAGAATATTAGATAAATGCATAAAACTGCATGCATAGGAATTTTATTTTTAATGTTTTAAATACATCACATTGAAAAAGATTGATACAAAAAAGACATTGACATAGGAATCATAGACGAGTTAAACTTCAAGTTCATTTATAATAAATCGGAAACATCATAAATTTAAGAAAATTGATGTTTATTTCAGGAAAGTAGAATTTGGAGGGAATGAACATTTTATTGAAGCCACTTCATTGTATTTACTAGATTAAATGTAGAGATTTTTAAAAAAATAAATTGTTTTACATTCTGTATTTATCTGTACAAGAGGGTCATGCATGGGCCACCACACACATGTGAATGTGAAAAGACAGCTTGCCAGAGTCAGCTCACACATTTCCTATGTGCGTCTTAGGGGTCAAAAGGAGAGGTCAAGCTTCTCAGCAAATGCCTCTCCATGACAAGCCTTCTAACCGGCCTCTAACGACTTTACAAAGGATGTTCTGTAGCAGATATTTAGGTGGTCATTAATACTTTTTAATCCATGTAACTCAATTTAATCTATGCAAATGTCTTTCGAATTGTACTTTTCTTACCTTAGTCCAGTTGACTGAATGCGTCTTGGAACTTTGGAGTTCAGGAGTGGGCTCTTTCCTTCTGGAGCAGGAATTGCTCTGCTGGCCTCAGCAACATTTAAGTTATGGTACTTCATGGAGGATTTGTTTATTCTGCTTGCATACAGAATGCAAAGGTCTTTTTCTCAAGGGTTCAAACAGTTCGTCAGCACTTTTCTTAGGAGAAGGCATACTACAGATTCTTTGTAGTCTGGTAAATATAAACATACAGGCTGATAGAATTTTATATTTAATCAATTCTACTTTACTCTCCTACTCACAACAAGGAAAAGTGCCTATGAAAAAGCACAAGGCACGTGTGAATTCATCTGGTTTTTCTTTCTCCAGTAGGTAAGTTTTATACTGTCAAGTACAGGGTTATTGTTAAGTGCTTACAGCTCTCCTCCTGTCATCTGGCTAAAAAGTACCTTCAAATTCCATGTAGTGATACCATGTTGGCAAATGCTTTGGTAATATTCGGCTATCTATGTGAGCTAAGCTTGAAGTTTTACCATGTCCCAAATATGGCAAGAAAAAAGCATTCTTCAAGCTTTGCATTTTGGTACTTTATATGATAAGACGATAGATATATTTTGGATATATTTGATAGTAGGTTATATTTTTAAAGATATGTTTTCTTAATTGAAAGTGAGGGAATTTCTGAATTAAAGTTCTTTTCCATATCATAAATGACAATAGGTGACAATTAAATACATGTATGCTTTATATGTTTCCAGTAAAATTTTAAAGGTAATCATAAAATGTATCACACTGTTAATTTTGTTTTAAGTTGGACATTAAAGTGTCCTTCATTGCCTGTTGTACATAGTGATACATTAATAAAGTGCAAGATTATTGTTTCTGTAAATGTCAAACCTGTGCATTTATGTAATATAGCAAAAGTAGAATGATGCTAATATTTTCTGGTTATAATGGCTACAAAACATTTATGTTAAATATTTTCAAAAATATACTAGAAAATATACATCATTGAGAGATGAGTACAAGTATGTGTTTACTTTTACTTTCTACAGAACATAAACTAATGCTTTCGTCCATCTAGTTTGGGGCCATTGGGCTCAACTATTAAGAAAAACATATGTGTTAAAATATTACTTGTCTTATTTGCAAAGAATAAAATAGAAGGCCACCACTGTTTGGGCATGCTTTCACTAACTGAAAATGTTCTGTGTTTAAATACTGATCTGCTATTTCCTAGCTTAGAACTCAAGTGAACCAGCTTAGGTTGTTGAGATCTGCTTTCCATTAGGAAGGGCTACATCTCTTAACTAAAGTGGTAAGCCTGCAAACTGTGTAAGTATGGGCTCTCTGCCTAGCTTAAACTTCAGATTCCACAAAGATAGGCCTTGTGTCTTCAGTCTTTGTAAGAATGAAGACATCACCATGGAGAACACCTTAGTTTCCCATAAAGTCCTCAAATCAGAAAGCATTTCTGGCTTCTTTGCTCAGCTACTGAAGTATTACTTTTATCCATTTTAATATGTTTATTCATCAAACCACTGAGCTGTGGGAATTAAAGTCTTCATTGGTTTTCCATAGCATTTCTATTTTTTAATTTTCATCTCCAGTAAAGGTATGTTCAGTACAGTCTTAGTGAAATTTTAGGCATCTTAGGAATAATATGTATAAGGTGGTTGAAAATGTACCCCTGATAATCAGGGTGAAAGGGCGGACAGTAAAATGAGACAATGAAGACAGGTCTTACACTTTGTATATGCTATGACATTTTCCCTAGCAGTATTATCAAAGAAGCAGCCTGATTCTCATTTGACAGGTGAGGACAAAGTATCACAAGTTATCCACTCTTATTGTGTTAGCATATGATAAAGCAGCCAGAATTCAACTCCAAAGTTTTATTGCCCATGGATATCCCTGCATTTGTGCATTGGGAAGCTTTTATTTCCTTGCAGCTGAACATTACAATTTCATTACAAAAACACATGACGTTTTGTTTTGTTGTGAATGGTCATAACAATTCATAAAAATCAAGACAATGTTTCATCATTGTAACTTTCGGGAATACCAAACTACTTGAGTATTAGTTAATTATTTGGGGAAAAGTGACAGCAGAGCATCTAAAAATAAGTCCCCTTATTCCAGCGATGGCATAACGTTACCAAGACTTGTTTCCAAACTGTGTGAATTGGCAGATAAGTGCAAAGAGAGTGTGGTTTAGAATTAGTGCTAAATGGGTTTTAACCTAGTCGTGGCTGAGTTTGTATTTGTTTGTTTGTTTGTTTGTGTTTTTCTATATACTGATAAGAAGTTTGTTTTTTTAAAAAATAGATGTTTGTAGGACAAAAATATTGCTTTGACGTTTTCAAATAATAAAAAGAGAGAACATAATGGATATCGAGTCATTGGGGTTAGTTTTATCATAGCCTATTTGTGTAACCTTGGATATCATATTTTGGAGTAGATATTTTTGCTCTATTACTGGAACTTTAAGAAAGAAATGGAAAGCCTTGAATTATCTCTAACAGATAATTTAAGAATAAATGTTTTTGTGTATCTGTTAAGATATATTTCTGAGTATGCACAGTGTGTTTATATCATTATATATGTGTATATATGTTACGTACTTATTTAACGGTCACTACTTTCTCTCCTCTTGGAGTTGCCAACCTTGACTATCAACCAGATTAGACTGAGAAAAAGCTAGGAAAATAGTGAGGTCCACATTTGTGGATATATTCATGAGTCTGTTTCCTTAGAAAATTAGATCACAAGTGCTTTCACCAAAACACTTGCTCGATCCACTATAAGAATGCAGATGAGAGTGCATAGCCTACAGAAGGTGGTAGAGCTGTAGATAGTGATTATTACTTTTACATTTTTATTTCTCCTGTTTTTCATATTGGGAGGAGTATGTACTCCATTTCACTTCTTCCAGGCCACCAGCATAACTACTTATGATGCTCTTCTTTACCTCAAACCCAAAGCAACTGATATAGTGGACACCAGGCCTATCACTTGGAAATTCTGAACCAAGGGATCAAATTTTCCCTTGTGAGTTGTTCCCTCAGGTATCTGTCACAACAATAATAATGTAGATAACACTTGTCAGATAGTGAATCTACAGATTTGACCCACCACCAACTAATGATATTCCTTCAAAAATTGTATCTTTGCTGAAAATATATAGACTTCTTTTTCCTCATGCTTTTTGCTTAAACCTACAATACAATGGTTTCAGTTAGGCTATAATGAATTACTCATAAACAATCTAGAAATATTTTAAAACATAGGAAGATATATGCTATACGAAAATAATTATTTCCTATAATAGACTTGTGAATTAGCATATTTTGGAATTTGTGGGAGATCATTAAAAGCTCTCAAGTTTGTGAGGTCATGAAGAAGAATCTTCTAGTGTCACTTTTCAAAACAAGTATAATTTCTAACTGCATTCTAATTTATTATCCATACACTCACAAATAAACCTTATCCAGAAGTTTCTTGGTGCTAAAGACAGATCTTTACATAAATCCTAAGTGAGAGAGAGAAAAAACGAACAATTGATTTTAGTGTGCGTTCACCAATTCCTGCATGTAAGTCCCAGGGAGCATTGTGAAGGTTTAGTGTGATTTTACAAGTCAGATGACCAGGACTTCTTTTGTAAGATAAATTCTTCTCTATATGGCAGGATTTCTCCAGCCACTAAGCCATGAAAATACAGTTAATTAAACAAGACCTGCATAATGATATTACCAGTTGACATAACAAAGTAGATGGGGGAATCTATCAAGGTCCCACCCCTAGATGAAGAACTAAAAGCAATTAGTGCATACTGATAGGAGAATTAGCCTTCTCCAGGCATGAGACCCCTTATAGTTTAATGAATCCCATATTGGATATAAATATTAACAATAATTAAGGAAAAACTCTCATGATTATAAGAGGGAGTTGGAAATATGGTAGGAGTTATAGAAAGGAAAAGGAAGTGTGAAATGAGGTAAATAACATATTAAGGTTGAAATTCTAAAGAAAAATTTACGCTAAAAAATCCTTCATTCTCTATATATACAAAAATAGGTTTTGGTTATGTATGTTTTAGTTACCTTCTCACTAATGTGTCAAAATAACTGAGAAAAAAATCTCAGGAAGGCACCTGCACTAACATATGCACCTACACATGACGTTTACCTCAGCTTACAGACAGACTCTGCCACTAAAATGTTCTTAACTAAATGTAGAATCTTTCCATATCCCAGTTCAGTATGTGGTAATATTACATTTATTTCATCCAACCCCAATCTCTCTTTTACTAAAAGACTATAGAGAGTTTCTAAATTTTCTAACAAAATTATCACCAAGGTAGCTCTCTTGATATATCTATGTATCTATATCCATACACATTTACTAGCAATCTAGCCTTTCATCAGTTGACTTGAAATTTTCAGAAGTTATCTCATACAGAAAAACATTTTTGCATTTTCTTCGGCAATATGTAATTTTCTACAATGATATGTACAGCATGTATAGAAACAAAAAGGTGTACGAGGAAGTGCAACTTTAAAACGTTGCATAATGTGTTCATTTAGGCATAAGGTTATTATGTTATTCAGGTGCTCATTTCTGTACACTCCATGACTGCTGCAATCCTTGTCCTGAGAATCTTCTGTCTCAGTATTGTATAAACACTGCTCCCCAGTCATCCCCTGGTATGTCAATAAACAGCTTACAGCCAATCACTGAGCAGTGGAAAGAATTGGGTCAGACTTCCTGACAGCCAAGGAGGAAGAGTTAGAGGAAGAAGTTGGGGATTACATCATGGGAGAGATACAAGCAATGTCAGGAAGAGCTGGAGCAGGAAAGCTACAAAGGCCTAATATCTCTGGGATGTACGCTAAGAATAAGACAAATTAGCTTAGTAGGTTAAAATAGAGTAATAACTGCTAAATTATTACGATGTGAAGCTTGTTAAAATAATATAATATGGTCCCAATTATTTGTGTGATAGCCAGGATAAGGGAAATTTTTGAGAAACAAACACAGTTTTATAAAAATATCTTTAACTTCCTCCTTAATTGGCATTGACATTATTATTGCATAGAATTTAGAGTTTTAGTCTAGGTTTGATGTGACATGTTAGTTACCTTGCCAGATGTGTAAACTTCTGACATTTTCCCTAATGGCTGGAAGAAATTTATCAGAGTTTATCTTAGTAAATCACAATAAATTATTGGTATTAAAATAGTTTACCCAGCAGGATGAAGAATAAATAGTTCGAAAGCAAATAGTGAAGAGATTGGGTGAGAATAGCATCTATTGGACAAGGAAGTTTGGAAAAACATAACAGTCACATTCTTTAGAGATATATTTGCTCGAGTTAGATTTTAATTAGAGGGAAGGAATAAAAGGATGGGGGAAATAGAAACCAAACTATATTGATCTCATTTCACTTTTGAAGATGCCATAGGGAGATGGTTACAGCAAATGATATATAGAACTTGGAGGATGTCTTATAGAACTCACAGCAAGGTTCATAAATGACTGAAATACTTGCTTGCAATATCTATAAAATGTAATCTCAGTTGGGTACTTTTCAAAGTGATCAAAAGTGGATTTTAAAAATTCTGCCTTTCTTCCCCATATAGAGCTCTGTTTGTGCAGAAGATGAATTCTTGTTCTCCGTCACTTTTATAAAATTTGTGTGCTTGTGTTTCAGAAATCACTATGTTCCTAGCTCATATCATTTAACAGAAATGTTAAACATCAGGTCACTGTTCCTCCCTTAAAGAGAGAGAATAGACTGATATTTATAAATGACCACACAAGCACTGTCTCTCCACCCTCCATCTTCCCTCAAATTAGTCGAAATCCTACCATTTTACCAGGCTGGATTATCAAAATATCTACACAGCTAGTTCAAATTTCCACACAAATGTCTTCAGGGATATCTTCATTTCATTGTTTTCAATGTTATGCACATACGAAGGCTGCTTTCATGACTGCTGATAAGGACTGTTGCAGACAGTGTTCATTATCCTGTCCTGTGTCAACTGTATGAGTACACAATGTACATTAACTTACATAATTTATTACTAAGATGCACTGATTCTTTTAAAGCAAATGTGATATTATGGCCAGATGCAGAATGTGTTTGTGAAATGGTTATTTTATCCAAAATCTCAGTTAGAATTTATCATCAATGCAGTAACCACATTGAGAACTCAGGCAAGTTTAGCATTACCTGAGACGTATGCTACCTGTTTCATAATAATCCACAGTATATGTCTGCCAAATATGCCGGCACAGAAGGCTGAAGATGATGCTCCAACATTACAGAGTTTTGGGTGACTGTTCAGGCAGCAGACTGTCTCTGTCATGTTCTCATTTTGGAAGCTGCAAACCTGCACTTCTGGTTTACTCAGGTTATTAATTTTTATTCCTTCTCAAGTCCCTGATTAGGTAGAAGACCAGATAGTTTAGTTTTACAATTAAGTTTAGTTGATTAGGGCTTAGGATGTTTTGGGGGGCTAGATAGATGTTTTAATTTGATAGAGATAAGATATTATAGATATTGATTTACATTCAGAATTTTAGGCTCACCAAGATAGGAAAGATGTTTTCTTCAAGGTCACCAAAATGAAATAGTGTCACATTTTTATTTATTTAATTTTATTTTATTTTTGGATACAAGGGATGGGATAGCAATTGAGAAGTAATCTAAATAAATTAGTAAAGTAATAAAAAAGGGGGTAACATTTTTATAATTGCTGATTTCTTTGTGTTTCTTCTTACTGTATGTAGTTTATTGAATTTATGTGTAATAATATAAATGTATACATAAAAAGAAATATAATAATAAAAAATTTAAAACACCTTTCAAAAGTAAACATTTAATCTACATGTTGGTAAGTGTGTGGTGAATGTGCATCATAGGTTCTGAGTAACAAGTGTATAAATTAGTAAAAATTCAGTAGTCTTTTACTAGTTAAGAAGTATCAGATTTATAGAATTACTATGGTATTTAAGATCTTTTTTGTGCTTATTTGCACACATTCAGTTGTGTGCATTTGTATAAGTGGTGTGAGTTAGACTTATAACTTTTCATTCAGCTATGCTGCCTGATGAGCAACATTCAGGGATCCTGCTGTCTCTGGGTGTAGTTCCTGCACCCAGATTTTCAAATGGGTGTCTATGTTCTTAATCCATGTACTCGGTGAGCACAACACATGTATTACTGACTGAGCACCATATCCCCAGTTCCCACTTCTCATTTTTTAAGATAACTCATAATAAGTACATTGTAAAGTTGTTCTTCAGAATTCTGATGCGGAGACTTTCATTTTCAGTTTTCCATTTTATGACTGATATCTTCTTCAGAATTTTACTTTGTTTTCATGGTGTATTTTAGTGTGTGTGTGTGTGTATGTGTGTGTGTGTGTGTGTGTGTGTGTGTGTTTGCATGTATATGAGTGTGTGTGCATGTGTATTGATATAACATGCATACAGTGGTTATAGTACCATTTCTTTCCTTTTACATGGATTCTAGCTACTTGCCACCATGACTTCTCTCAAGCCATGAGCAAAGGTAAACCATTTCTTCTTTAAGTCACATTTGCAATATATTTTCTTGTGGTAATGATTTTAAAAATGAATTTTCCTCAAGATAGGAAGAACAAACAAAGGCAAGATGGAAACTCAGAAGAGAGGTAGAGACAGAGATCAAAGGAATGCAGAAGAAAAACTTAATGTTCCTTAATTTTATAAAATTAATGGTCCTGTTAGACTTTTATGACATCGTTTTATCTTACCTCCAAAAATGGCTATTTTCTGAAAATAGTGTCAGTCATTGAGCCTATGTAATCATTGTATAAACTATGGGGACCTTATCAGTCTATTTGTCGACAAGGGAAACGATCAAGACTATGTTGTCGTGGGTTTTCTATTCATGTTTGTTGACAGACACTGAAAGCCCCACTCTGTAAATCAGGGCAGAAGAGATTTCACAGAAGCAGCTCATGAACCTCAGGTTCTCCTGGGTTTTAAGATCTCTTTTTAATACTTCAATTTCACCTACGTTTTTATTTTGATACCAAGTGTTTTTTGTGTTATTAGTAAAGCATTAAGAAAAACTTATACCAAAGTAAAAGCTGTGCTATTTTAAGAGGATCAAATTTTATTAAACCACTTTGAATGTGAGTTGTACTTTCGGTAGGGCTATTTCAATGTTTAGAAATTCTTGTCTGATAACTTCATCAAAATAATTTTACTTAGATGAATATTAATGGTGGAAATTATTAATACTCAAGTTGTTAATTATCTCATTAGATAACATATATTAATACTGTCCTTATAATTGTTTTTACTTTTTCTTTCTTTTTTTTTTCTTTTTTTGTTTTTTGTTTTTTGTTTTTCAGGACAGGGTATTTCTGTGTAGTCTTAGCTGTCCTAGACTCGCTTTATAGACCAAGCTGTCCTCGAATTCACAGTGATCTGCCTGCCTCTGCCTCCTGAGTGCAGGGATTAAAGATAATTATGTGTTTTATGAAATAAAGTGTCTAATTCACATTCCCTTGGTTCACTCTATTCTTTTAAATTTAGATTCATGAAAAAATAGCATCCATTATTATTATGTTATTAATATTATTATTTAGGTTAAGCATAAGTATTAAAGTTTTCGATTGCTATGGTAGAAAAAGTACTTTTTAAGTAAATATTTTCTTTCAGAAATGTATTAATATTTCTTTGCTTACAACAGAACAAGTAAGTGACTTTAGCCTTAACATATTTAAAAGTTTGGGTGATTCGAAACAGTCAAAATGAATGACTACCTCATAAAGATTTTATAAAAAAAACATGTATGGTATGTGTTATTTTATTGTTAATGGAAATATTTAATTTGTAGAATTTCAAGGCTGTTTGGCTGGGTCTATTTATAGGAATGAATAAAAACTGTGTCTGAGGATATTATCCATATGCAAGTGAAAAATACACAATGTTACCTTAAATAGTACAAATCCAGAAAAAACTGAGCAACCAAGAAAGAAAAAAGCAACAAGACAAAATAAAAAACAAATAAATGGGTCAATTTCTCCTTCCTAACATATCTAGATAACAGGTAAAACTTGGAGCTAAACCTGTTGCCAAGGAGATGGTAAGTGACTGTAGAGTGGCAGATCCTAATGGAACATGTACATCATTTCCCACTCACTGCAAAGATGAACAGATATTACAAAAGAGGGACAGTAAAATTATAAAAACCAGAGAATAGATGGGAACACTATGAAATGTCTTCCGAACATGACATGTCCAGTTTACTAATGAACTCACTATGTCTGTGTTTGTCTGCATAAGATTTACTGAAAAAATGTGACCATCAATAGTTCCTTATGGATGAAGTTCATCAAGGCTCATAAGGACCAATCCCTCCTTCACAGATTATTGAAGTCACAATTTTCTGAAGTCACAATTTCCATGATGTAACCACTAAAAAGTGCTCATTTTCAGTAAATCACTTCCTATTTTGGCTCATGAACATACCCTATTGAAATCCAGTAAAACACACACACACACACACACACACACACACTGCCCCCCAACAAAGATCATGAAAATAAGGAGAACCAGGCAGTGATGATATATATCGTTAATCCCAGCACTCAGGAGACAGAGGCAGGCAGATCTCTGAGTTTGAGGCCAGCCTGGTCTACCAAACAAGCTCCAGGATAGATGGGATTACAGAGAGAAACCCTGCTTAAAAAAAAAACAAACAAAACAAAACAAAAAAGAAAAAGAAAGTCATAAGGGGGTGTGTTTTATCAGGAGAGGGATAATGATGCAATGAGATAATTGGGGATGAGAACTCAAATTCATTATATACATATATTAAAATATCAATGATTTTTGTACAAAAATTAGTTATCTGAAACTGTGATATACATCCACAGGAAATATATATATATATATTATAAATTATGATATTTGAAATGCATGTGTTCATTGTATATTGGTAAAAACATGTATCACATAGGGGAATGAGGCAGGCAGACATGTAAAATGTGAGCATGGAAATTTCTTCTGTGTTGGAATACATATTTTTATTACTGCTTTCTCTGAATTTGGAATTCAAGTGTGTCCAAATGACCAAACAGTGACTCTCATGGTTAAATGCCGCTTATATAACTCATCTGTTTCAGATAATTTGTAATGATATCATCCTGACTGTGACAGTGACACTCTCCTAACACTTATTTGGATCCAGATAGTAATAATGAGAGCTTTCACACTTAGTGTTCCTTTTTATTTCACATAAGGTTATACTTCACTTTCTTAAATAACAAGTCTGTAAAATATTATTAACTGGGATCAAAATGTTTCTTCAGATGCACTGTAACACAGATAACTTGTAAATTTTTTAAAAAAAATTAATGTTGTACAATTTTATTTCACTATCAGTGTGAGAAAAATCAACTAATATAGATTCAAGTTCTACTTCCCATGTATGATAGTATGTGATGCTTGTATTTTAAAGATTAATCTATACTGGTACATATGTTAACCTTGTCTATTGATATACCTCTAGTATCCATATCATTTGAAGTTATTGTGTTATGAATAGAGAGGAGCCCTTTGCTCTATGCAGCTCTAATTTATGACAGGAGAAACAGCAATTCCAAATGATTCAGATATTATTAGACTTAAACACTGATCTGAGCCGAGCCGGGGAGTCAGTAATCAAGATGCCCCATGAGCAAAAGACTGACTCTGAATGGAAGATAACAATTAGAGCCAGAAAGAATGAATGCAGAAAACTCTTCAGCAATGAGGACATATAGTCAACTTTGAATTTCTTTCCTACTGTTTTCACTCTTCTTATATTTTGCCTCATACACGCTGAGATCATTGCTCGCTCTCTAACACACAGTAACAAAATGTACCCTGCAGACATGAAGGGTTGAGAGCCAGAAGCAAAGAATGGAAGACTGTTTTCAAACATTCACTAACAAGATGAATAGTCCAAATGATCACTGCTGCCACATGTTGAGTGTGGCTAATAGCAGCATAGAATATTCTTGACGTTTTGTTAAAAGGGTAACTCTTAAGTCTTTTTACTGCACACAGAAGCAGAATGACAAGTGGGCAATGTTACTGAAGTGTTAATTAACTTGATTTGTGTTTATTATTTCACATACACACACACCCCACATACACACACACACACACACACACACCCCAAATCTTCCAAATTCATGCCTTAAGTGCACAGTTTTTATTATTCAATTGTGTCTTTAGTCACTGTTTTCCTACACCACCTTAGATTTCTCCCTACTGTATAGCAAAGATGCCTGTATTATATCTAATTTGGTATTTCTATTGTTTCTTCTCCATCATTTACTCTGTTTGAAATATGTGAAGGGGTGTGTGTTTTCTGAGTAATCCACTTACACCTCCAGAATTACCCTGTACTTAATGGGGTTATAATGGGCATATCATGGAGCTATGGCTGAACTGCCTTGGTTTGGAATGCTCTGTATTTAGCCGTGGTCTGTTTGCATGGTCTTGAAGTATGAGGCGGAGAACAGCAGGACAGCCACATAGTCTCCCTCTAGAGAACTGGTAGGTAAAGGCACACTTGCTGTATTCCTTTAGGATTGATTTTTCCCCCTTTATTTGTTTTTAAATTTAGATTTATTTTTAAAAACGTATTCTTTTACATCCCAATCATAGGCCCGTTCTTTGTCTTCTCTCAGTCCCACTCTCCCTTCCTCTTCCCTCCTTCTCCCCTCCCCTAGTCCTCAGAAAGGGGGAGCCCTTTACCTTTACCAACTGACCTCAGCCTTTGAAGTCTCATCAGGACTGCCTGAATCTTCTTCCTCTGTGGCATGATACGGCGTCAGCCAGCAGGAAGTTGTCACAGACATGAGGATAAGTCATAGAGGCTTTGCTTGACAAAGTTCCAGAGACAACCGACTGTCCAGCATGATCTAGACATCCAGAACAGCAGTGGAGGCTTTGCTTGACAAAGTTCCAAAGATCTCCGGTTCATCACCACTGCCCTTAAATATTATGTAGGGTTCAGGTGTAATTTTGTCTAGAAATCTGCCTTTTCTCTTAAAACTGTCTTTTGGTCTTTATTTCTCAGCACCAAGGAAATTCATACAGGGAAAACTTTTTCCCACAGAGAATGTAGAAAGAGGGCATCTGGCCAAGGCTTGAACCAATAATAGAGGTTTTTGCTCTTACTGTGAGTACCCAAGCAGAAAATGCTTGAAAGAAAGTTAAGACCATGACATAACAGTACCTAGTTAGATACTGTTGTATGTAGAAAAGTTTCTATACAATCTGCTTTGAGAGAAATAGAATGTGGGCTTGGAATGTCATGCTTTATAAATATTTTGCAGTGAAGGACCCCTTGGTAGTTAGCCTGGGCTTGGATACCTCACTTGTAGGTTTGGGACTGGGAGTAAGTCAAGCTTTTTCTTTATTAGATAACATTTAGCTCAAGCTATGTTTCTATGGCAATCCTGTAAACACAATGGTTCTAGGCCCGGAAAATTTATGATTAAACTTTCCTGATTATTGTTTGAAATGATAACCTGGTTACACTGACCATTGCTTGGAAATTGATTGATTTTTGCTGATGCTTTATTGTAGGTTATACAGAACTGTTTGTATTTCCTTGTTAGAGTATTCTATTCCTTTGTTGAATTTTGAATGCCCTATTGGTTGTAAAAAATGGGAAAAATCATGATGTAATGTAAAAGTTGGCCCAAGGAGAACAGCAAGCAAGTAACAGACATAAGAGAGTAAGCTAGAGTGAGGCATACAGCAAGAGACATAGATAGATGGGTAACAGCAAGATAGACAGATAGATGGGGACCAGCAAGAAGAGAGTTAGAAAGATGGGTGGAAAAGCAAGGAGTCAAAGAGACAGCAAGCAATAAAGAAAGAGACAGTAAATAAGTTCTCCTGGGCTTTAAGATCTTCAGCTTGTACCTCATAATCCTGACTCTACAAGTATCTTTTTCCTCTGTTCCTCAACCTCTCTTCAATAACTAGGTCCTCTAGCTAGTTGTTAACCAATGATTGATTTCCCTTAAACAGCTGTTTACCACCTGCTCAATTCTTCCTAGCACAAATCCATCTCTCTTTTCTCCTCTTACCTGTTCCCAGAGCTGGAGCTGATCTGTGGGATAGGCAAGGAATGATCAAAGTGCAGACAACAGAGTCCATGGCAGGGACAATCCATCATCCCTTAATATGGGACTCATATATGCAGACTGAGCTGCCTATCAGCTACATCTGAGATGTGAGGCCTAGGTTCTCTCCATGCTTGGTCCTGGTTTGGTGCATCAGGCTCTGAAGTCTCCCTCTCCACAGATTTGTTGGCTCTGTTGGTCTTCTTGTGGAGCTTCTGTCCCCAAAGGGTCCTTCAATCACCCTGCTCTTCCATAGGACTCCATATGCTCTGCCAAAAGTTTGTCTGTGAGACTCAGCTTCTGCTTCAACCCCCTGCTGGGTGGAGTCTTTCAGATGATATCTATGGTAGGCTCTTATCCTGTTTCCTCTCTTCAAGTGCTTCCAACATCTATTCTCTTTGTCCTTCTTCATGTTAAGAATCTTCCTTAGGAGTCTTCTTGTTACTTAGCTTCTGTGGATTGTATTATAGTTATTTTGTATTATATGGATAATATGCAATTATAAGTAAGGAAATACCATGCTTGTCCTTCTGGGTCTGGGTTACTTCACTCAGGATGACCTTTTCCAGCACCTACCATTTGCTTGGAAATTTCATGAATTCCTTATTTTTGATAGGAGAATAGAGTTCCATTGTGTAGATGTGCCAGTTTCTTTATCCATTCTTCTTGAGAAACATTTGGGTTGTTTCCAGTTTCTGGCTATTACAAATAATGTCCCTATGAACATAGTTGAGAAAATGTCCTTGTTGAATGGTGGAGCATCTTTCAGGTATATGCCCAGGAGTGGTATAGCTGGGTCTTGAGGTAGGGATGTTTCAAATTTTCTGAGAAGGTGCCAGATTGATTTCCAAAGTGGATGTATAAGTTTGAACTCCCATAAGCAATGGAGGAGTGTGCCTCTTTCTCCACATCCTCTTGATCATGTGCTGTCACTTGAGTTTTTGAAATTAGCTATTATGACAGGAATAAGATGGATTCTACTAGTCCCTTTGCTTTGGATTTTCCTGATGACTAAGGAAGCTGAACATTTCTTTAAGTGCTTCTCTGCCATTCAATATCCTTCTACTGAGAATTCTCTGTTTAGTCTGTACCCAATTTTTTAATTGGATTATTTGGTTCATGTATAATTTCCTGAGCTCTTTATATATTTTGGATATTAGCCCTCTGTGGATATAGGGAACTTTTCTTAGTCTGTAGGCTGTCATTTTGTTTTATTAAAAGTGTCCTTTGCTTTACAGAAGCTTCTCGGTTTCATGAGGTCCCACTAATTAATTTTTACCTACTTGTTTGTATTGTCATGTATTTCTTTGAGTGATTTATTCATTTCCTCTTTTAAAGTTCAATCTGTATCGCTCTATCTTCCTGAATTTCTTTAAGGGCTTCCTCTTTAAAGGCAGTCATCATCTTCATCAGCATAGCTTTAATGTCATTTTCCTGTGTTTCCGTTGTGTTTTTGTATCCAAGCCGGCTTGCTGGTGGATGACTGGGTTCTGGAGATCTCATGTTACTCTGGCTTTTGTTAACTGTGTTTTTATGCTAGCATTTAACCAACTGGTTCTCTCTGGCATTGGCTTGTATTTCCTGGTACCCGCTGGGGTTCTTAGAGGTATGGGAAGAACGCTGGGCAGAGAGCTGGACGTTCCTGCAGGAGCCCTCCTCATATTTGTGGGTATGGACTCTGAATGGTGGGATGGTTCTCAGGGAACAGCCCGTGGCTCTCCTTTGGTGTATGATACTCAGGATCTATTGGGCTTCTCAGGAGGCTCGGGGCTCTCCTTTTGTCATCGGAAGTCCTGGAGTCAGCCAGCCACTACTGGGTTTCTTTATCTGAGGTTAATGGGATCCAACTGCCTAAACACTGTGCTATGACACTGTGTTCACTGGAATTGCCTGTGTCTCTCCTCTGATATATGATCCTCAAGCCTTACTGGGCTCCTTAGTAGCCTGGGCCCCTTCTCTCAACAATAAAAGTCCCAGAGTCAGTTGTCCTGACACTGGCTCTCTTGCTCTGCGAAGTTAATGAGTTCCTGCTTCCTAGATACTGATATCAAGACACTGTGCTCCCTGAGTGAAGCCGTCTTGGAGAACCTGTGAGCTCAGAGGTCTGTTTGTTCATTTGGGAGTGATAAGTGGGCCTATCTCTATGGATCCTGGGCACCAGGGGTTCTGAGGCTGGAGCCTAACACCCTGGAAAGTATCCACCCACAGGACAGTAAGAGTATGTGGTTGCCTGGAGGCTGAAACTGTGCTCCAGTGGAACCCAGAGGCTTTCCCCAGGTTTAGCCGGGTGACCAAGTTTGGACCTGCTTTTTCTCCTATTGTGACCTGGGAAACACAGATGCTGGAGTTTTCAGGTCCACTCCCATGGACTGTTGGTTGTTCTTCAATCACTGCTATTCTGTTGGTCCAATACTGTACACAATCGATGCCACCTTTGGATAGATTTTTAAAGTCATACTATACCTAATTATTAATGATTAATCACCTGAGGCAGATATAGTCAGTCCTTAGTCCAATGGGAGGGTTGCTCTTTCCCCAATAATCCTTAATTGTAGAGGCCAGTCAAATGTCATACTTACATCTGAGCTTAAATTTGAACTTTAACATCAGAAAACTTAATAGTTTAAAGACTGTGATTATATGACTTTTATAGAATCTTCTTGTGATTTACCTAAGGGTAATGGTAATTTATAAATACCTACATTCAAACTGGAAACATAAGTAATTTTAGAAAAATTTTATTTCAAATTAGATAAATTCTTCCAGCTTTATATATTTTTATTATATTAAATCATAATATCAATATTTCTAATTTCTATTTATGAGTATAAATAGCCTGCAATTCTGTTTCTCTGAATAAATAAACATGTAGCAATGGAGAAGATGTTTTCCCTTTGTATTTTACCAGGCAGGGTTAATTTAAAGTCAGCTTTTTCAATGCTTAGCCCATATTCTTTATGGCATTTATGTATTTATTTAAAAAGCTATCAAGTGCTAAATAGTAGGTGTGAATTTTAAAAGCTTAATTAATATTGAATCTTTAAAATACCTCATAGACACCAAAAATATTTTCATAAGTTTCTACTAAGCTCACTTGAAATTATCCATAACAGCTAATTAGTTTCTAAATGTCATGAAATAGAAAATCATTATGACATCTTGCCAATATTTAACTTGGTAAAATAAAACCAAAAATTAGTAAATCGCCTTTATTGGGAAAGTATAAACTTGAAAATAAAAAAAAGAGCAAAAGTTCAAAACTGTTTACTTGTAAATCATCTTATCACAAAATATTATATAAGGTGATATCAAAATATAGACAGTGAATTAAGATGATATAAAAAGAAAAAAAAAACCTGATAGGAAGTCAGTGAAAAGTAAATAACATTTATATAATAATAACTTGTTAAGTGAAACTAAATTTTCACTTGGTGCAACAAATATCATATTTAAGACAGCAACTGTTAATATGTACATTTGTCTGATATAAAACAAAGTTAACTGTGTTTCAGCTTTTTATCCATGTGTCTTATTTCTTATTACTGTCATTGCTATTATAAGACACAATAACCAAGGCAACTTATGAAGGATGGATTTTGGGGGACTTACAGTTTTGGAGAGTTGTTCATGCGCATCATTGCTGGGGCCTGGTAGTACACAGGTAAGCATCATACTGGAGCAGTGGCCGAGAGCTCACATCTTTAGACACAATGAGGAAGATGTGGGAGAGCTAATATGGTAGGATTATTTGAAACCTCAAAGCCTAACCTTAGTAATACACTTCCTTGAACAAAGACTCACCTCCTAATCCCTTCCACGTAGTTTCTCCTACTGGGGACCATATATTCAATATATGAGCCTATGAAGGTCATTCTCACTTAGACCACTGCACTGTGTAAACATGTTTTATTGCAGTAGAGTGCACTAACTGGCAAAATGAAAATGTATTAAGTAGTAATATGAAAATTACTTTCACACTAGTAGTTCTATAGTGTTTCTCATAATTAATTAATTATCTCTTCAGATTAATGAATCTTCTGCTTGATATTACATTAAGTTACAAGCAATTGGTGTCTAATCATTTCCTCTTATTGAACAGAGAAATAGTTATTCTTCAGACAACTGTCATCTCTTCTGAGAGAGCAACCATTACATTGTGAACTCTGTGACCCTGTATTTTCTCATGCATGCTTTCTTCTGACAGGATATGAGCTCCACTGAGTCACCGAAACACACCAGCTATCTTTCTTCCTTTCTTTCCTTCTTTCTTTCTTTTTTTCTTTCTTTCTTTCTTTCTTTCTTTCTTTCTTTCTTTCTTTCTTTCTTTCTTATTTCCTTTCTTTTCTTCAGTCTGGTCATAGTCATGGATATTTATTTTGCATCTCTTCACTGGGATTTCTCATTGATGTGCCAATTATTATGAAGACTAATTATGTCACATTGCTATTATCACCATGTCTAGCAAAGTGTTATTTGTATGTATATTTTGTCATCTCACAGATGCAAGAAGTATATTCCAGCTCTCTAGTGTTCCCTACTCAAGTCCCTCTCATTTAGATTGCTAAAAACCTGCCCCCAGATTCTCTTTTGTTTTTAATCAGACTGTATAGAATAGTTGGTTTTTTACTTAGGATTACTATCGTAGAGATGAAAATAGCACAACCTTAAAGGAGTGCAGCTTACTGGCTTGCTCCAAATGGTGGCTTAGCCTGCTTTCTTATAAAACAGAGGACCATTGGCCCAGGCATGACAACCCATAGTGGGTTAGACAGTCCTCCATCAAGCACTAATTATGATTGCATGGAGGCATAGTCTCAATTTATGTTCCCTCCTCTCCAGTGACTCTAGGTTTTATTGCCTTAGTATGAAACTAACATGCATAGCTGGTTTTGGTAATGCCACATATTGTTTTTTATGCCATATTTTCTACTGTTCTTCTACATATGTCAAACATTTTCATCACAAAATACTCTTTTTTCCCATCTACCAAGAAAAATTTTTCTTGTAAACCAATGCCAATTGATTAGTTGGGCCTTCCTTCTTTCCAGTTAATAAGAGATGCTATAAGTAGGAATTCCTTTTTCTAGAATAACATATATGTCCTAATATTAAAATCCTAACTGTCACCTTTCTTTGTAGATTATTAACTCCTACCAATACTGTTTTTTCACAATATCACAGCCTACTGACCTCTGTGGAGCAATGTCTTGAGTGGTTATAACAACTGTCAATAAAGCACTGTTTAGCCAATCAGCTGGCCAGAAGGACAAGAAGTGGAAGGTGGGACTTCCTAGAGAGGGCAAGGAGTGAAAGAAGGACAGTTGACCATGGAGGTAGGACAGTTGAGAGTTGATGGCAGAAGGAGAGAAGTCTCCGAGTATCAGATTGGCAAGTGCTTGGGATTGATGTATGTTATGTGGTTTAGAGTAGTTTATTTTAATTTATGAGTAGATTAGTATAAGCTTATATTCTGCCCAGCGTAGTGCTTGCACTTTTAAAGTACATTTCAGTCACTCTGCGTCAGTTACTGGCTTCCTAGTCTGAACTGATACAATTTATTTTAACAAATCTCTCTTCATCATCCATTTATTCTGACTTCCATTTAGATTAATTTGATAATTGTAATATTAATATCACTCATTTTTCCATTCTGTCATCAAAAAAGTCCATTTTATAATATAGGCTCTAAAGACATTTTGTAATAAAAAATATCTTTTAATGCTCCTACAAAACTCTCAGGTTTATAGACAGTATTCTTATAATCTGAGCATCTTTTTTTTTCCATCAATATTCTTTCAGGATCCATTTCAAATGAAATTTGATAGCTTGTTCTTGAAAACAACACACAGACACACAGACACACAAAAAGCTGTACAATGAAGTGTCTCATGAAGTATTCATGTTTGTGTAGCTGCTATTTTTTCTTTAGAAGCTTACATGAAGACCAGCATCTACAACTGGAAAGGTTGCCATGTCAGTTTTTTTTCTTAAAACATCATCATAAGCAACACCCTTATACATCATGTACCTGAAAGAAGGTAAAAGACTAAGAGGATTCTCTTATTCTTTATTTTTATATAGAAGAGAAAGATAGAAATAAAAGTAAACAAAGAGCAAAGACTATTACTCCTTTTTAATGGTGACAACTTTGCGTACAATTTCACTATTCTTTAATTCTCATGTTACCATCCCTATTTCCTTAACAGAAACCAGACTCTTTCAATCTGTGTTATGGTAAAATAAGCTTTCCTTGCTTTTTGTTTTCTCCTCCAAAAATTTTAAAACAATAAACTGAGTAGAATGCTATTTAGGCAATGAAGAAAAAACACATAATGTTGAGCTGTACCCTAAAGACATTTCTTTTGTATTATAATGCTTTTTATCCACAGATGTTAGCTGAAAATTGATATAATGGTGTTTCTTGTAAGTCTACCAGAACCAAAACACAACAAAAAAAAAACATTTTAAAAGTAGAATAGATGTAATTGTATGTGATAAATGAGGCTGGTGGGATTGTACTAGAAACCCAAGGGGAATAATTATCTAGCAGTGGCACCTGCAGAGGATTTATAAACAGCTGCAGAATTTGATTTTTGAACAAGAAAAATAGAGAGGATAACTTAAAGATTGGAATTAAGAATTGAAAAGTTAGGATACGGAATGCAAACTGAGAAAAGGTTTAAAGAGAATTTCAATCTTGAAATAATAAAGTAAAACCAAGTTGAGCTTTTCTTTTTAAACTATTAATGAAAAAGTTTATTTGAGAAATTGGAGAAAACACATTTACCTTAAAGTTATCTCAAATTTGACTTTAATCACAATATATGAGTCTAAGTTTATAAATTGATATTTCATTTTTGGCAGTATACTGTAATATAATCCAACAAGTTCAAAAATTGCTGAGCTAGGTTTCTGTTCTTGGAATACTTCAGATTCCTAGGTATTTGCTCTTGGAAAGTGAGCTGAGGTTTCTGATAATTTTCTTCTGTGTTCTTATTTTATAAAAAGTTTATAAATTGCTTTATGTTTTTCAAATTTTAGCACATATTATGTACTTTGAAGATAGGATTTTTTCCATTTTTCATGACTGTTATTAAGAAACAAAGCTTAAAAGTGTTTGCTATAAAATACAAAAATACATATGGTTGTGTGTGTGTGTGTACGTGCATGCAGGCCTACTATTACAAGTAATAATCTATTTTTATTAAATTAAAGTGAAATAATTTTTTTCTTGAATGATTGGCAGTTTCAGATCAGATTCCTTCAAACTTCTGATCTCATTTTCATCAACAACTTATGTAAAAAGTTTCCTATTTGTTTCTGTTTGAGTAACTTATTTAATATATATTATATTAACACTCAATCAAGGCCAAAATCCTGTAATTAATACCAAACAAAGATAGATTATGTGTTTTTACAACAGGTATATCAGTGTGTTGTTGAAATGAAGAATGATTGATAGCAATTAATAACACACTGGGGTCCGTTTGAAACAGTAAAATCACCAGCAAGAAGAAATCATTGGAATTGTATACCTAAATGTAATACAAAAAGTATACTTTTTAATGCCATGGTACGAAGACAAGAAGATGGAAAATTCCTCTGGGAATCTTTTCATTTTGTGAGTCAGATTTTCACTAATATCTAAGGTCTTTAGTCCCAATGATTTTCACCACAAATCTACAAGTTGAAATCATAACCCTCAAACAAGTTGTATTTGGAAGTGGAGACTTTAATAGGTCTCAAATCAGCAACATTGTGAATGTATCCAAAGAAAGACTCCTTGAGTCTATCAATTTGATATAGTATATACTGTATGTATATGAACCAGGAAGAAGCCCCATTTGGCAGCCAATATACTGAAACCTTTATGTTGGGTTTTCTGGCATATGGATTGAGAAGAAAATTGCAGTTTAATAAGCTATTTAGTTTATAATACATTTTTTAAGTCAGCAACAATTGTCCAGGTCAACATGGATTTAAATAACTATGAAAGTATTGTAAGTATTAATCCAAGAATTATGTATAAATTCTAATGATTAGTCAATTTGTTAGCATACAACCATCAGATAATGATGTTAGTCTGTATATAATCTTCTAAAGACTTTGCAATACTGTATTCCTACATCAGTCATTCATTGTGTTATTGTTTGAAACCTCAACGTATAAGTGTGTTCTGAGTCAACAAGACATCTCTCTAATAAGACATAAGTTCATATAATTGGTGATAATTGTTTTACATTGAGAATACTGGCAAAATCTTAAAAATACTGTTAAGTTAGTCTTAATATGAAACTTAAATTGCATGTAATAATCAATAATTGTGGTTATTATGTTTTTATAAATAAGCAGTAAAAATAGTTAAATGTTTTAAAATTATAATATAGAAAAAAAAACCCATGAAATTACCAAATATCTAGAAAGTCACCAAAGATGAGGTTATTTGCATAAAATAGAGTCAAAAGAAGAAATTCGCTTTTCCTTCTATGGTTGACGCTCTAACATTGGATTTTAGACAATCCATGTAAATTGGACATTTTCCCTTGTATAACTGTATACTCTGAGATTATTATTTGCTACATTGTCCACTTGGACAATGTGTTCTGCTCTTCTTAAACATTATTTTCTGTATTGCTCCATAATGATTTTCAAAAACTGGATCATCTAGTGGAAATCAGTTATACATTTTCAATGATTATTTATTTAACCAGCTTCTATTGAACCACATTTCTGGATTATGGAGAACAAAGATTGAGAACCCAGTAGCCTGCTTAGAGATAAGCCATAAAGAAACAGCTTTAGCTTCATTCCTTTGCGTTCCAGTTTAAATCTTCCTTCCCACACCTTACTGTGGACAAAATTTATTGAAAGTTTTTGCTCACATATGTCATTCTGTGTACATGGTATTCAGTTTGTGAAAGTTAGGCTTTTATTCTAATTTTTTGAATGAA
This sequence comes from Acomys percivali, assembly GCA_907169655.1. Classification (NCBI taxonomy): domain Eukaryota; kingdom Metazoa; phylum Chordata; class Mammalia; order Rodentia; family Muridae; genus Acomys; species Acomys percivali. The sequence continues at coordinate 16,364,488 of OU015752.1, forward strand.
GGCAAGATTTCAATGAAGACACCAAGGACTGAAACCAGATGCTCAAAGTCATAGGGGAGGGGAATAAGGGGAAAATGGGAGGGAGGGAAGAATGGGAGGATACAAGGGATGGGATAACCATTGAGATGTAACAAGAATAAATTAATAATAAAAAATAAAAAAAGATTTAAATGAAGATAACAATAATGATAATCATCCACTATTCACTCAAATGTCTAAATATAAACTTCTACTCTATGACCTGTACCCATAAACTTCTATAAGAGAGAGCTAATTTTAGATTTTTAACCTTTTTCCCTAAAGGATAGTTCTAAATATTGTAATGGCCTCATATATTGGATTAAATAAAAGCTTTGCTTATTTTATGAAATATACTACAAAATCAGTTTTGTTTTGTTGAGCTGGGCAATTTAGTGAAAGGTTAGAAATGTTAAAAGCAGGCTAAGCATTCAATATCTCTATGCAAGAAAGACAGGCTAGATCTCTTCTAAAATGGAGGAAGGATAGTGCATATTCTGATTTTCTGCATGATCCGTGAGTGACATAAAACTTGATGCCTGGAATAATTCCATATGCTTTCTAATTTGGGATTGTGATATGCATTTTCTTACTTGCTCCTATAGGAATATATACTAATATTTCTTTAAGTGGAACACTGTTGAGATATTTTGATAAAGATGTGTCAAACATTTCATCAGTAACATCTGATGATTTTAAGATAAAGAAGATGCATCAGGGAAATGCCAACTGAATACAAAATCATTGATAATGTGTCATTAAAGTAATTAATAATTTTTATCATAATTACTTTTTTCTTATTAAAATTTATTTACTTAGAGGTTAATTTATTATTTAATGTTATCTGATATTAATACTTTATTTGAACATGACAAAATTTACATTATCTTAATATGGTATATTATATATACCATATATATATAAATATATATATATATACATATATATATATATAAAAGAACAGGAAGGGTAGATAAATACACTGAGACATAAGTTGATGAAAAAAAAAAGCAATTATGGACCAATTCTGTTTTCAAGATGAATAGATACTACTGAGTCTAACACTCTCATTCACTGTTGTGGTTTCATAATAAAAATAGCAGAATATTATTTAGAAAGAAAGAGTGTTAAGGAACTTTAAAATTCAATTTAATTTTTGATGTTTTCAACTGAAATAAAACTATATCACCTATTCAATTTTGTCCCTCCAGTCTTTCCACGATTTAAGAGTTTACCCGAGATAATTGTTATTAGACTAAATAATTGTTCAAATGGTCTACACTTCAAAAGATATGATGGAAAATGTTGCTTCAAATTTAATCAATGCAGTCTTTATGGTTATGTACTGCAAAACTAACAGCAATAGTGGCTGTACACACAAGACAAAAAGGACTGGATAAGTTGAACTCATATCATTAGGACCATTGTTATTGATCTTAGTCATTCTGAGAGGTGTAATATTTTCTCTCAAACTAGAAATGATCTGTATTTCCCTGAAGGCTAAATATACTGAGCATTTCTAGCCATTTGAGATTCTCTATTGAGAAATCCATCTATCTATCTATCTATCTATCTATCTATCTATCTATCTATCTATCTACAAACATACATACATACACACATGCATATATATCATATTTTAATTAGTTTATTTGGTTTTTCAATATCTAGTTTCTTGAGGTTTTTATGTACTTGAATATAATTCTGACTTCAGATGTGGAGGTGGTAAAAATATTTTCCCATTTTGTAAGCTGCTGTTTTGTTCAATTGATGAAAACATTTGTCTCACTGAAGCTCTTTTGTTTCATGAGTTTCAATTCATTATTTATCTTAATGCCTGAATTATCAGTATCTTTTTCAGTAATTCTTCTCTTGTTCCAATGCATTCAAGACTATTTCCCACTTTCTCCTCTATCAAGTTAAGTGTATCTGGTCTCATGTTGAGAATTTTGATTCAGTTGGATTTAAGTTTTGTGCAGGGTAATAAATTTGGATCTATTGGTCTTCTTCTACATACAGACATCCAGTTTGACCAGCTCCATTTATTGCAGATACTCTCTTTTTCTAGTGTGTATTTCTGGCTTCTTTTTCAAAGATCAGGTGTTCATATGTGTTTGGGCTTACGTCTAGGTTTAATTGTCAGTTATATTCCCTTGATCAACATGTTTCTTTCTATGTCAATACCGCATGGTTTTTATAATTATATTTCTGTAGTACAACTTGAAATCAGGGATGATGCTATTTATGAATATCTTCAGAAGTTTATTTATTTTTGCTCCAGGATTGTTTTAGGTATCCAGACTTTTTAAATGAAGTTGAGAATTGTCCTTTTGTGATTTCTGAAGACCTGTTCCATAATTTTTTATTTATTTTAAATTTTTATTAATTTATTTATATTATAACTCAATTGTTTTGCCATCACTTGTATCTTCCCATTCCTCCCTCCTTCCCACTTTCACCCTCTTCCCCTCCCCCATTTCTATGACCAAGTCTCATCTTGGTAGCCTGCTTATTCTTTCTATGAGTGCCACCGGGCCTCCTCACAAAAGGAGGTGGTCAAATATGGAGCACCAGAGTTCATGTCAATGCCAGTTCCTGCTTCCACATAACTGTGAAGAATGTCCTGTCCATTGGGTAGATCAGAGTAGGGGTTCGATGTTTACTATTGTATTGTCCTTGGTTAGTGCAACAGTTTGAGCAGAGCCCCCTGGGCCTCGATCCACCCATCATGATGTTCTTCTTGTAAGTTTCTAGGACCCTCTGGGTCTTCTATTACCCAATCTCCTATATTTCTCTTACCTAGAGTCTCAGTAGGATGTCTTCACATCTATCCCAATCTCGTGGTAAGTGAAGACTTTGAAGAATGGATAAAGAAACTGTGGTACATTTACACTAAGGAATACTACTCAGCTATTAAAAACAAGGAAATCTCGAAATTTGTGAACAAATGGATGGAACTAGAGATGATCATAATGAGTGAGTTAACCCAGAAGCAGAAAGACTCACTTATAATTGGGCACTAGCCCAAAAGGTATGTCCCATGAAATTCTTCACTTACCAGGACACTGTGCCATAATTTGATGTGGTTTGCATTGAATCTATAGGTTGTTTTTGGTACGATGGTCATTTTTATGATGTTAATTCTACTTATCCATGAGCATGGGACATCTTTCTATCTTTTTATATCTTCTTCAATTTTTTCTTAAAAGATTTAAAGTTTATATCATAAAAGTCTTTCTGTTGCTTGGTTATAGTTACTCCTAAATATTTTAATACTATTTGTGTCTGTTGTGAAATGTGTTGTTTCCCTGGTTTCTTTCTCAATACTTTTGTCATTTGTATATAAGAGAACTATTGAGTGTGTGTGTGTGTGTTTGTTTGTGTGTGTGTGTGTGTGTCTGTGTGCGTGTGTGTGTGTGTGTCCTTCAATTTATTGAAACTGTTTATCAGATGTAGTATCCCTAGTGAAATAAGTGGGCCAATGTGTTTCCCTACTATGAGTGCAATAATTTGCATTTAAATGCAAATTTAGGATAGCATACATAAATGGCCCCAAAAATTTCACTAATTAAGGACTAGAATAAATCACACAATAACACCTGATGAGCCCATTAACTTGACTTAAAATTTTAGTTTCATATGTGGTGTAAATATAATAGAAGCTTAGAAATCACAAAGGATAAATAGTCGTAAAAATCCTCCGAGAAGAGAGATTATATTAATCAATCACTGCATTCTTTAATTCACAGCCGATTTTTACATTTTCAAACAATAGGATTTTATTATTTTATCAGCTTCTTACAATGGCTTCTCAGTACTATTATATGGCCCCAACACTTACTTTAGAACTAGTTGTGTGTTGTGCTGCTCCATTTTTTTCTTCCTTAATGTGGAAAATGATTTAATTATATTAGATTATCATTTGGGATTTATACCATTTCTACATCAAGTTAATAGACTTCCTATAGTTTCCATTTTTTCTAAAAGTCTTGATGTCATACACCCTCTCTCAATTTTACTACATTATTTTATTATCATACATTGTTAACTAGGTCTCTGGGTATAATTTTTTAAAGCACTAGGAGCAATAGTAAGTCATTTCAATTTAAAAACAACATTAGTCTTTGTGTCTGAGCAAGTTGAAAATCATGGTCTGTATTTTCCAAGTCTCATTCCATAACCATGTAAACCAAATATTATAGTACATACTTAAGAATTAACTCAGAACCCAAAATAAGATCTTTTCTGGACTTTAATAGAACCTTAACCATTACTAAATTATTTCCACATTGTGAAGTAGCAGAAAATACAATTTAATTACATCCAAACTCTAATTATCATTTTCCAAAAAAATTAGTGTTAAAATGTAATAATATGAAGTTATAACTTTAATAAAGCACTCAAAGAGTAATGTTTTATTGTGTGTCTGTATGGTAGTATGTGAGTGTGCTTATGTGTATGTGGGAACATTTATAATGTGTAGTACCTGTGTAGGTCAACTTGAGAGAGGTGATTTTCTTTATAGGTTTCTAGGGTTCAAACTTAAGTCATTAAGCTCTGTGGCAAATTCTTTTACATTCTGAATTTTCTTGCCCACCTATGATTGATATGTTTAAGAGAAATAAGTTATACAAATTAAATATTAGTAGATAAAGTCATGGTCATGTCAATTGCTAGCCTACTTTTATCACAAGAATATACATCTTAGGTACAGCAGATAGATATGACTCTATAGAAAGATAAGGTCTTCAAAAACCTCAGAGACTTTCAGAATATGACATTTTAAAAGGTTTTTATTACTTTAAATATTCATTGACAATGAGACAGGTTGACTCCTGGCAACACTCAGCCTACCTCAAAGAAGATGATGAGCATCAAAATCCCTCCTCATGGAGATGGCTTCAAATGTGGCAAACTAGCCACTGGGAAAAAGGTCCTCATTTATACCATAGACTGAATTCTGTCTAAAAAAAGGGCAAGCTTGGATGTAGTCAGAGTCGACAACCAAAGTCTGCCAAGACAACGTAAGCAAGTGCTAAATGGTTCCTGCCTCACAAATATGTCTATCAGATGTATTTGTCCAGAAGGCTGAAGAAGATGCTCCAACATTACAGAGAGTTTTTGGTGACTTTTCAGGTAGAAAACTCTCTGTCATCTTTTCATTTGGAAAGCTACTAACCTGCACTCCTAGCATACTCAGATAAACAAGTTTACTCTTTCTCAAATCTCTGATGGAGTTGAAGACCAGGTAGCTTAGTTTTACAATGAAGCTTAGTTGTTTAGGGGTTAAGATGTTTTTAGGTCTAGATAGGTGGTCTAAGTTGATAATGACAATATGTGATGGAGACTGATTTACATTCAGAAACTTAGATGCACCAAGATAGGAAAGATGTCTTCTTCAAGGCTGTCAAATACAAATAGCCAAAACACTAAGAATGTAACATTTATATAATTCCATATTGTGTTATGGTTCTTCTTGCCATAAGTACTCTATTGTATATTATTGTATATATGTGTAATAATATAATTATATATGTACAAATTAAAATAACTTAAAAATAAAAATATCTATTTTTATAACAAAGTGAGCATATATTAGCATTTTCTTTTATAGTATGGCAATGAATGTATAATTTTCCTCACGCATCTTTGAATATAGTCAAACTTACATAGTAATACAGATTATCTTGTGTCTTATAGTGGTAGGATTTGATTTTATACTGATGTTAACCCTTAAGAAAACAAATTAGTTCTGAAAAAATCATGTCTTTTAGAATAACATGAAATGGAAATGGAGAAAACATACTTTTCAGCAATATTACAAGATTGAATCAGAAAGTGAAAGGACTCAGTGAAATATATAGAACATCATATATCTGGATAACAGTAACCTTCTAAAATGAAATACAAACAAAAGAAACATTGGCATTATTTTTTAAATAATTTATTTTCAACTAAATAAAATCAGTTTAGTAATATTTTCTAGTGTTTTCTTATATTGTCAGGAAACATAAACATGTAATTTACATTTTTCTAAGTATGATGACATTCACAGGGATTTCAGTGTTGTGATCTATGCTTTGAGTTGAGTTTTGGGTATTAGTGTATATAGACAATATACTTTAAATCTAATTGAACGGATAGTGAAATATATCATTAATGTACTGAAAATATGCACATATGTATTTTAAATTAATAAAAAATTGTTCATCAAAATGTTAAAATTCAGGTAAAAATTCAACCTATGGTAGTTTTATGTAAACTATCAAAATAAATGTAATTATTGTACATTATCCTAAAATTAGTCAAAGCAAATATCCTTTTTAATATATCATGTTTGAAATATGGAATTAACTCCCAAAATAATTTTTAAGTCCTTATTTGTAAGCATTTATTTTACTAGTTTTGTTTGACTCCTTTGTGTATATTGATTTTGTTATTCCAAAGTTTTTATAATAGTGAAAGTTAACTTACATTTTTGAGTAAACTTTTAAATTTACAGCATATTTCTATCATAAATAGTAGTCTTTGGGAACTAACCCAAAACCTGTGTCTTCAAGTAATATTGTAGATTGAATTTCACTGTTTCTGAGTGACATTTCCTGAAGAAACTTTAACAGGTATCTATTCAACTCAAGTTTGGAAACAAGGATAAAACAGAATTTACCTTATCTAAGTGTATTTCTAAGGAACAATGAGATTATTATGAGTATTTATTCATCATCCATGTTCCTGAAAGCAACTACTATAAATCTGTTTAATTATTAGACTTAACTTGGTATGATATGTATTTTTTAATATTTAAATTTTTCATAAGTTTATAATATGATCATAAAATTTCTCCCTTATTTTCATCTCTTCATAACTTCTATATACTCTTCCCCACTTTTCTTAAAGTTTATGACCCATTTTATTCACTAATTGTTATTTCATGAATATATGTATCTTTATATACACATATATTCCTAAATATAATGTGGTGAGTGCACATATGTTTTCAGGGCTAAGCATTTGGTTCTAGAGAATTAAGTGGTGTGCTCTTCCCTAGCGAAAACCACCTCTCCTGTTCCCACGTTTACTCAGTTTCCTACAGTTCATTGTGTAGTGTGAGGCCCCATGGGTTTTTCCCTATCAAGTTTCACATGTTCACTCTTGTCCTCCCTTTGTCAGCTCAAATATGGACAGTCCCATTGAAGAGATGTTACAATTAGATCTTCTGATGCTAGTAAGGGACATGCTTTCCCAGAAAACTTCCCAGTTCTTTGGCTTTTGTATTCTTTCTGTTACCCTTCTCCCCCCCTTTCCACAATGTTCCCTGAGCCTTGGTTGTGGAAGTTTCTGTAGATGGATGTATTGGTAGTGACATTCACAATTCTGTATTTTGGTTGGCTGTAATTTTTGGGATAAGTTTTTGTCTGTTGCATGAAGAAGTTTTCTTAAAGGCTGAGAACTACACTTATCTGTTGATATAAAGACAGGTATTTATGTGGGATGTGCTGGTTTAGTAAATTAACGGTTGTAGATTCACCACCAATAACATGATTTCACTATCACTGTGTATTTAGCTAGGCTTCCAGTAGCAGACACTGTATCCCTCTTGTTGATCAGGTTATAAGTCAAAATAGAGGTTACTTCCAAATGTGTATACCACTGCATCACCAGTTCAGTTATGATGTCAAAATGGTTGTTGATTTGTTTCAAAAGAATCAGATCTGGATAAAATCATTGGATTCTTCTCCTCCTTCGGAAGCTTGCATGTTGTCTTCTGGTACCATAAGATCTAGTCCTAGGGAGTGAGAATTCAGGTCAGTTACAGGGCAGTGGTGTCAGGACCTTGTTCTGAAATACATGGAGTCCTCAGCAATAATCACTTACCTTCAAAATTTTCAGGGTTATCAAGTGCTACCACCAGACTTATGGTATAGGAGTCTGTTAGACAGCTATAGACACCAACTCAAAAGAAAGCTTCTCATCTATGATCGTGGGGATTCATTAGGTAGTGTTTGGGTCTTGGAGGGAGTGCCCAGATGAAAAAGTTCATTAAAATTATAAATAAACATATGCACATTTGCACACTACATTAAGTACATTATAATTTATTAACTACTTTCTACATAACATATAATATCTTTAAGCTTGAACAATAAATAATAATAAATCAAATCAAAGTTATTCTTCATACTATTTACCTGAATTGAATAAATTCAGCCAATGACAGCCATGATAAAAACTGTTGACACATATTGTCTTAATGACACTGCACACTTCACATTGTTTCATAAACAAAAAAATCAAATAGATACAGTTTTTTGCTAAGATGACAAACATTTATTATTAGTTTTATGACAGTAAAGAATCAATGAATACCTATTTCTTGTAATATACACTTATTTTTCACAAAAGAATTTGTAGCCATCTCTACCAACTGGATGAACACAGAAACATTCCTACAGAAAAATCTACAGATTTTTTTTTTATGAAATGTATCTTCTCAGCTCAGAAGCAATTTCGTTCTTGATGTGTTCACTTTATAGTGTCTTTAAACTACTGGAATCCATTACAATTTTGATCACACAGTAAAATATGAAGCAGAACCACTTCAACACTCTGAGGAGAGTATCAAGAAGATAGTTTATAAATGAGGATAGACTGTCAGAAACTTCAATAGAGGCACTGAGAGTTATATTTTTAAGAGAGAGTATTTCAAATTATTTTGAAGAATGTTTCCCAAACAGCAGAGAATTTCCTCTCTATAGACTCAGTGTAGGTTTTGAAGCAGCTTAGCAATGATTGGAAGCTCAGTGATGGAGGAAACGTCTCTTAAGTCAGTTGTGAGAGAACTATTGCAAAAAAGTATATCAACACTGGAATTCTACAAACTAACTTCTAAGTGAAATATATTTGAATTTTTATTACAAAATGGCTTTATTTTTAATACAACTATTTAAGATATATGGATAATAACTGTGTAAGTTTAAGTAAAACCATAGACCTAATTTTTCAAATAATAAATACAATAAGATCTTTAAAAGGTGGTAATTACTCACTATAATAGAACAGAATTCCAGTTCCAAGGGAAAAGCAAGGGGACTTTGAAGCAGAGATTACAGTATGAGACAAAAAGAATGTAAGAGAATAAATAACTTGGTAGATAACTGAGTATTATATGAAATATGATAATATTCACAATGTTTTTAGAGTGAGATTAAAAAATATCAATCATAGGTGGGCAAGAAAATTCAGAATGTAAAAGAATTTGCCACAGAGCTTAATGACTTAAGTTTGAACCCTAGAAACCTATAAAGAAAATCATCTCTCTCAAGTTGACCTACACATTATAAATGTTCCCACATACACATAAGCACACTCACATACTGCCATACAGACACACAATAAAACATTACTCTTTGAGTGCTTTATTAAAGTTATAACTTCGTATTATTACATTTTTAACACTAATTTTTTTTGGAAAATGATAATTAGAGTTTGGATGTAACTAAATTGTATTTTCTGCTACTTCACAATGTGGAAATAATTTAGTAATGGTTAAAGATTCTACTAAAGTCCAGAAAAGATCTTATTTTGGGTTCTGAGTTAACTCTTAAGTGTGTACTATAATATTTGGTTTACATGGTTATGGAATGAGACTTGGAAAATACAGACCATGATTTTCAACTTGCTCAGACACAAAGACTAATGTTGTTTTTAACTTGAAATGACTAACTATTGCTCCTAGTGCTTTAAAAAAAATTATACCCAGAGACCTAGTTAACAATGTATGATAATAAAATAATGTAGTAAAATTGAGAGAGGGTGTATGACATCAAGACTTGCTATAGCACTCTCAAAGCATTGGAAGTAAACCTTGTATTATAATTGAGTTATATGGGTACAATAACTCATGTTAGAGTATATATGTGTTTTTATATACATATGTATGTGTATATATAATGTCTGTGAAGAATAATCTTACATTTGAATTCTATACCACTGTATCTAGAACTTATTTTGCATCTATATACAAAATTCTATGTCAGTGAATTAAAAATATCTGTGAGTGACAATTGAGGCATTAAGTTGAGGAGTAGATTCACTAATCTACTTTTTGTTCTATTTTCCCTGTACATTTCTATATGCCCCCTTCCTTCTTTTCAACCACTTTCTCCAACAGGATGTCAATGTCAAGTATGCTGCAAGGAATTCATCCTGTCAGGTCTGATCCAGTGTCAGTGTCTGGTTCCTTTGTTCTGAAAGCATATAATTTCTCACAAGTATTATACAGTCCTAAAATAATAAATGTATAAAAGGTGTGCGTGATGCATGGAACAAATAAGGCTGGATTTCTGCTCTTTGTATGAGCAGGAAAAGAAGACATTTGTAAATCTTCATTCATGCCATATGAATGGCATATAATAATAATTCATAGGAGGTCTGTAGTCAACAAGAATTATTGTCTATGCCTAGACATTCATTCATGTTCCAGCCAGTCTCAGAGCTGGTCCCATGTGGTGAGATTAGCAATATAAGTTACCTTCTTCTGCTGCTGTTTAAATTATTCACATCCTGATTATAGCCCCCTCTATCATTCCCTCCCAATACCCCCTCTCTCTCTCATCCATAATCCCTGCCTCCCTTAGTACTCTTCCCCTAGTATTTGATCTCGGCCTATCAAGTCTCATCTGTATTAGCTGTAACCTCTTTCCCTGTAGCCTGGCATGGCTGTCTTGCGACGGGGAAATTATCTAAGTTCAGTGGCCAGAGTGCGTGTCTGAAGTAGTTTCTACTCTCCAGACATAGGATCCACAAGGAGACTGTGGTACTACATCCAAGCAGTGTCTCTAGGTCCACATCATACATGATCCTTGGGTGATGATTCTGACTCTGTTTTGTAATGTATCCTGTATTATGTGGCTAATGTCTGATTATGAGTGAGTACATACCATGCGTGTCTTTCTGGGTCTGGGTTACCTCACTCAGGATGATCTTTTCCAGTTCCATCCATTTGCCTGAACATTTCAAGATTTCTTTGCTTTTAATAGCTGAATAGTATTCCATTGTGTAGATATACCTCAGTTTCTTTAGACATTCTTTGGTTGAGGGACATCTAGGTTGTTTCCAGATTCTGGCTATTACAAATAACATTTGTACATTGCTTTGAACATTGTTGAGCAAGTGTCCTTCTTGTATGGTGGAGCATCATTTGGGTATATTCTCAAGAGTTGTTTGGCTGGGGCCTGAGGTACTGTTATTCCCAATTTCCTGAGAAAGGACCAGATCGATTTCCAAAGTGGTTGTACAAGTTTGTACTCCCACTATCAATGGAGGAGCATTCCCCTTTCTCCACATCCTTGCCAGAATGTTCTGACACCTGAGTTTTTGATCCTAGCCATTCAGATATGTATAAGATGGAATCTCAGAGCTGTTTTGAGTTACATTTCCCTGGTAACTAGTGATGTTGAGCATTTCCTTAAGTGTTTCTCAGCCATTTGATACTCCTTTATATAGAATTATCTGTTTAGTTCTGTACACCACTTTTTAATTGGATTATTTGGTTTGATGTTGTTTAATTTCTTCAGTTCTTATATAGTTTGCATGATAGCCCTTTGTCCGATGCCAGGTTGGTGAAGATCTTTTCCCAGTCTGTAGGCTGCCATTTTGTTCTGTTTATTTTTATTTTTAAGTGTTAAAATAGGTGAATTTATATGATGGTTATATGTTATTCTTCATTTTGAATACAACTTAAATTAAATAACCTACTCCTTTCTCTCCTTTTTCTGAGCCCCTCTTATGCCTGACCATGCCACTCTCAATTGAAAGACCTTTCTCTTTATTTTTGTTAATCCCCATTCATATATTTCACACGTTTGTATTGACAGAACTATCTATCTATCTATCTATCTATCTATCTATCTATCTATCTATCTATCTATCTATC
>OU015752.1:16376450-16400822 GCA_907169655.1 Acomys percivali
ATCTATCTATCTATCTATCTATCTATCTATCTATCTATCTATCTATCATCTATCTATGTATATCTGTGAGTTGGTTATGTTGTTTCTGTTTATATGGTATTAGAGCTTGCTACTTTCTAATGGAAAATCAATTAGGGGGCTTTTTATTGGAAAGGTTAATTCTCCCTCCTCTAGCAGTCATAAAATATGGTTATTTGGATGGCACAGAGACCTAGTGTAGAACAAAATATGACTGACAAAAAAGTCAATGTACTGATTCCTAATGATATTCTGCTATATTCACAAATTATTATCCACTGGTGGTCACAGGAGATGCTTCCTCAAGCATCTGATGATAGCAGATGCAGATACCCACAGCCAAACATTAGACAGAGTTTAGGAAAACCCTTGGAATGGTGGAGGAAGGATTGTAGGATCCAGTGGTGTTCAGAATACTAGGAGAACATGGCTCACAGAATTAGCTAACCAGGGTTCATAGGTGCTCACAGACACTGAAGCAGCAGTCACGGAGCCTTAATGTGTCTATACCAGGTACTCTGCATACGTGTTGTGGTTGTTTATTTGTGAGGCTCTTAACAGTGAAAGTCAGTGTGTCTCTGACTCTTTTTCTTCTTTCACTTGGGGGGCCTTTTCCTCCTACTGGGTTACCTTTGTTCTTCCTTGATATGAGTGTTTATGGCTAGTTACATTGTGTCATGTTAAACCTTGTTAGGTTATATCTCTGGGAGGCCTGCTCTTTTCGGAAGGGGTCCAGAGGAAGAGTAAATCTGGGGGAGTGGGTGGTTTAGGGAGAATTGGGTAAAATGGAGGGAGTGGAGACTATGGTCAGGATATATTTTGTGAAAGAATAAATAAAAAAGAAGAAGAAAATATTGTAGTTATTTACCAAGGGGTGGGACCCTGTGAAATTTTCCCCCTTCCCATGTTACCATATCCATTGATATTGTCATTTTTCATCTGATTTATGCACCAAGCTTCCTGATATTCTGTCCCTCCAATCTTCTGCCTCCTCTTCTGATATGTTTTACAGACCCACAGAGGCAGATGCTGTGATGTTGATGCATCTATCATTTAGGGATGGCCTTGCCATGATCTGCTGATATCTGCATATCTTCAGATGTGGTTTTCTGTGATGATCTCCATTTTGCTGTAAAGAGAGAGCCTTCTTTGGTGAAGGCTGGTCAAATATTTATTTGTGAGCATAAGGTTAAGATTTAGAATGTTTTTAGGAATTGTGCTGGTTTAGCAAAAAGAGCAGAAGTAGCTTCTTTTCTAAAGTCCATAAATGCACTAGCCTTGGAAATAAAGCAGGTTTCTAGTACCAGACATGACTTGTCTGCTGTTGAGTGCACCTTCAGTTCAGTTAAACAGCAGTTGATTCACCAACAAGTGAGTCTCGCTTTGTAGATATCTGGTCACACTGATGACTGTTGTGGTTCATTTGTGTGGTACAATTGCCTGTGTGCTTTGTCAGCATGTTTAGTATTTTCTTGTACCCTAAGAGTTGGACTGATAAAAGGAGACTTTCACACCTGACCCAGCTCATATCGTCAGAGTAATGTCTTAAGCATTTGTATCTTCTGCAGGGAGAACTTACCTCCAAACTCTGAATGGAAACCAATTTTCTTTTTAAAAAGCAACAATCTATTGTGTTTTGAATCATTTTTAAAGAATTTCATATATGGATAGTATTTTAACTTACATATTTATGTTGCTCCATTAATTAAGAACATCAATTATAGGAAAATCCACACACCAAATAGGGAATTAAAATATTGAATTATTTATTGAGTGACATATTTGATTAATGACTGTTATCTCAGATACTTCTGAATACAAGCATGTACTATACTAATGTATATAAAGCTATAAGATAACTATAGATAAATGTTGTCAATGCATATTAATTGATGTACACATTTTCACATCTATTTGTGATCTTCAGTATTCAGTTTTATAATATAGTAAGTGAATTTTCATGCATTACTTTCCACATTCTTTGATATTTTAATAAACGTGACCTCACCAAGAGGAAGTAATTTTAAAACATTATTTTCAATATTTTCTTGAAATTTCTTAAGGAATATAATATTCCATATTTGAGCAATATGTGGTGCTCATAGAGATTCTATTCCACAGAAATAGTCAATGCACAACAAGCCAATTAGCCAATGTTAAAGAACAAAGTCATAGAAAAATCAAGTTGCCAATAATTTTAGATTTTAATATTTTGACATGGTATACTTTATTAAAGTTTCTACTAGTACAACAATCAAAAGCAAAAATCAAAACATTTTGATTAATGTAACATGAGAAAGACAAACGTAACACTAATAGTGAATGAAATTTAAAATAAAAATTAACAGAAATAAGCTACTGAACAAAGAAATTAATATTAACAGAATTGACAGATTCATACAATTAGTCCACAGACAAGAATTAGGACAATTTGTAAGTTTTAACTTTGGGAATTGAAAAGCCACACCAGTGCTCATCCCGCAGGCACTAGAATGCTCGTCATATTCTGCAAATAAATTTAACTTCTAAAGGAACTTAATTTCAGATAACCACGTCAAGGAGTAAAATCTAAGAATACAATAGTGCAAATCTATCTGCAAATCTATCTGAAAGACTATGTCCCCTGGCGGGGGAGACCTAGTGGCACTCAGAGGAAGGACAGCAGGTCACTGAGAAGAGACTTGATACCCTATGAGCATATACAGAGGGAGGTAATCCCTCTGAGGAACAGTCATAGGGGAGGGGAATAAGGGGAAAATGGGAGGGAGGGGAGAATGGGAGAATACAAAGGATGGAATAACCATAGAGATGTAACAAGAGTAAATTAATTAAAAATAAATAAATAAATAAATAAATAAATAAATAAATAAATAAAAACAAGTGATGGGAGAACAATGGAGTTGTAATCTGAATAAATTAATAAAAATAAAAATAAATAAATAAATTTTAAAATGAAAAAAAAGTAAATTGTCTTTATGGTTTATACTGCTGTGATCAATAACAATGTGTAGAGGGAAGAGTTTTTTCAGCTTAAAATTCTACATCCTAGTTAATCCCTGGGGACAATTAATACAGGAGCTTAACCAGAGCAGGAACCTGCGATCAGGAGGACATGCAGAGACCATGGAAAAGCTCTGCTTTTGGCTTGTTCCTTGTGTGCTTACTCACCACACTTTCTTATTGCACGTAGGACCTTCATTCCAAAGGCATACCAACCTGATTAATATCCTAAATATTTTTTTATGGATACTTGAAATTGATTGTAAAATCATAAGGAGTGTCAAAGACTGTTATATTTCTTGGTATTTTCCAAAAGGAGTGAAAAGTTACACAATCATAAAAAAAAAATCAACACGAGGGAAATAACTTAATTTTATTCATAATAATCAATGTTCTGAAGCAAACATCTCAGACTTTAGTATATGCAAGTATTATAACCAAAATTTCTTCTCAATGAAATATTTTATTTAATGTTTTTTAAATTAAATGTTCATTGCTGTTCTATTCACAAGTTATATTGCTAGGTAGCCTTTGACTAAGGAATGCATAAAAAATTATGTCAAGTACCTAGGTGCTAATCTCCCGTAAAGAAAATTTACAGATAAATGAATGGAATGAGAAAATATTGTACAAAGTACCATCACCAGGAAAAAATAAAAAAGTGGGCCATACATTCATTCATATGAGTGTCTTAACTTCAAGTTTGTGACATGTTTAATTTGTTGCAACTGTGTATGATATAGAGTTTATATATGATCATAATATTCTCCAAAATATTGCCAATTTTGGCATTTATTTAAGAGCAAAAGGTTTTCTGTGACCCAAACAGTATATTAAAAAATTCCTCTGTTCACTCAAGACATGATTACATACAGTTACCATGAGTTATGAAATCAAGCCTAACTCTAAAAGGCTTAGTAGAAATAAAGGGAACAAAACTAAAATTAGAAATAAGGTGCCAAAAATATAGTTTGGTTGACTATATTGTAAATGATGACAAATAGTTGGTTTCAATAAATTGAAAACTGGGTCTAAATTCAAGTCAAAACTATGTGGACTATGCAACATTATATTTAAACTTGTCAGAACCCAACAAAAAGTTTTCCTGAGATTTGACCAACACCGAAAGTGACTGAGTAAAAGGGCAGTGGCAACTTGCAAGAGCATCCATCTGTCTCCGTGACATCTGTTTGATTTATTCTTTACATCTGGTTCATCGGAGGATGCACAAGAAGAGGAATTGTGGCTCTGTGTGTTCTGCACTACAGATCAATTTAGTACATAAGACAGCCTTCTATAACTGTCAGACTACATAGCAAACATATGTATGTATATACATATATATTCATATATATCAAACCAATACTGAATATTTAAGTATATGTAAGTTTAGTGCTTAGCTTTTTTTCTTGTTAGATTTAACTCTGAAGAAATATTGCATGCAAAGTGAGATACAGTGATGAAAGGAGGCCAAGTTGTAAAAAGATATTTACCCCTGACACTCTTACTCACACACACAGAGACACACAGACACACAGACATACACACAGACACACAGACACACACACACACACACACAAATCTAAAAGACAGGGGAACACTGGAGTATTATGCAAAGATAGGCAACATCATTATCCTAAAGATTCACAATCAGATCTGAAAAATTTGCTCAAAATAAATAATTGCAAAAAATATTTGTATGAAATAAGTAATGCATTTTATTAAAATTTACATGGGCTATATACATAAAATATTGCCATTATTGTCTAATTTTCAAATAATTTTCTATATATATTTGGATTTAGCAAAAGCAATATTTCTTTTGAAAAATTGTTCACACAATATATAGTCTTTTCATTTATGTAAAAACCTATTTGTCTCAATTTAATGGTAATAAATTTTATATTAATAGTTATAATAATATCTTTTTTGGTGTATTTGCATTATTTTGATGATTTCTTAGAAAATATAATTTGTCTTGAGAACTATATTCACAAAGAATATAGAATGAGATTAAAATTAAAACTGATTTTATTATCTTTTTGGTCTATTGGTTTTGTTTAGGATTTGAACAAGCTTTGGGAAATAAGATTTTTACTATTACTCTAACCTAATTATAACTTTTATTGTGATACATTTCTTTTAATGGCCATTTTAGGGTAGTCATCATACAAGTTATTAATTTATGCAATTTACTACTTTCAATGAACCTCTCATTTAGAGAAAAACATTACCATATGCCACGGACCATCTCAGTCGGGTATAGGTCCTTGGGAACAGGAGTTCTCAAAGTGTCGGTGGACAAAGACAGGCAAAGTGACCAACAAAGTCAAACACAAGGGAGTTTGATCTGAGTATATTTTGCAGGCAAGTGAGCTAGATATTTATACACAATTTTTTGAAGCAGGGAGTAGTTTTGTGGTTACATTTTTTTGTTGTTGTTCAAGGAAGTCATAGATCACAATACTGGATGCAAAGTAATAATGTTGTCATCGAACTTGAGTCACCATTTTTAAGTCATTAACTTGGTAACAGTACGCATGCGCCCTCTTTATCAAAGGTCAGTGTTCTCTCATTATGTCAAATATCTGTGTGTCAAGACAGTTTTTTCTTAGTTCTTCTATTTATCTTGGCATCACTATCTGGAACTTTCTTAAACACTTTATTTGTAAGTCAGAATATAAACTATTAACTGATGATTACTCATTAGCCATGTTTCCTTTAACAAGTGGAGTGGAACTTGGTGGTAAACTCCAGGCCTGAATGACCCTTGGCTGGAGTCCCAAGTTAGGGCATTTCATAGCAACGGAGTCATGTTTATTAAGTTCTGATATGAGAGTGGGTTAGGGAAAACAAAACAAAACAAAACAAAACGAAACCAGAGTGTGCCAAAAAGAGAGAGAGAGAGAGAGAGAGAGAGAGAGAGAGAGAGAGAGAGAGAGAGAGAGAGAGAAAAGAAAGGCTGCAATCAGTTACTCCTGGCAAGAACATCACACCCATTCCAGAAGGCTCTCCCTGGGCAGAGGTCATTGCCTGGGGCTGTGCAGTAACATTTGTCCCACAGACTCCACTGGAGTGGTCATGACAACCATAGTATCCACTCAGAATTTACATATCTGTATCTGTTTTCCAAGTGAGCAACATGTGCAACGTATATGTTGTGGTTAATTTAGAAATATGGGCTAATAAATGCTTATGTTAGACTAATTATTATTACGACAGTATTTTCTAACCCATTCTGAATCAATAAAATCCAGATACCTGTTATATTTAATTAGAACAAACCTTTCCTTGGGGCATGGCAGATACTGACCTTCTAAACTAAACTTTCCTCCAGCCCCATCTCAGGCTACCTCCCATCCATGATCCCAAAATATTTGTTAATGTTCTCCATCTTCTCCACACTGGCTGACGCAGCCATGTGCTCCTTTCTCATGTTATGCCATGGTGCAGGGTTAATTTCCTTCTCCTCTGATTCTGTCTTCCTCCTCCTCCTCCTCCTTCTCCTCAACCCTTGTGGTTTGCTCCTAAGGTCCTCTCTGTCCTCAAAAGTGCATGAACCTTACCCACGTCTATCCCATTTGCCTGCCTAGATATGTGGGCTTTTTATTAGATAAACAAGAATAAGTTTTTAGGCAAAGTTACAAGTATTTTGGGGTACAGGACACTGCTAATTTGGGCAGCAATCAGATCAACCTCCAACACATGTGTAATCCCATAAAATGGAATATGAGCTTTCTCAAAATTTAACAGGCAGGAACAATAATTGTTATAACCGTCGATGTTTCTGCCCTACCTGGGTGCTGGGAGTACACGTATGCAATGCCCTGTAAGCATATATCTTATTAGGTAAATACTGTAAACACATATAATACCCAATGAAAGAAAAAAGAATATATATATATATATATATATATACATATACACAACAGTATTTCTTTATATTTTTTCTTAAATGTGTGGAATATTGTTGCTGTGTTACTTTCTCAATTGCTTTCCAGTTTAGTGTTTGAATCAGTGTCTTTCACTGAACCCTGGTCTTACTTATTGGACTAAGCTTATTGAACACTAAACCCCAGCATACCTCCTGTCTTTGACTACCTTGCACTGGGATTGCAGATGTGTGCCTTCAAGCCTGACTTTTGATGTGCACACTAGGTATCATAGCTAAGGTGTTCATGCTAGTGTCACTGGCTCATTACAAGCTTTGCTATTTCTTCAACTCCAGTAATAATGTAGTAATACATAAACTTAAGTATTTCCACTAAATTTGTAACAAATATGAATATGCAGGTCCTATGTGAGACAGGCAATGAATGGAAACTGTACTTTCTGCTATGTAAACTTCTATTTAGTAAAAATTTTAATTTACCTGTATGTGAATAATCAGATTAAATACATTTAAAACATGTAAATATTGTTGCATTTATTTGAAACCGAACGCTAATAAGTCTTAAAATAAGAATATCACACTCTATTTTAAAACAATAATCCCATTCACCAAATAAAAATATTCTTTAGCAATATATAATATCAAAGGAAGGAGTTAAAGCTTCCTGAATTAAAAACACTATGGTGTAAGAAAAATACTCTGCACTCAACAAGTAAAGAGCCACCATTCTTTGAACTGCTAATGTGTACTGTGGTATGCTTGGTTTTTTAGAACTGAAGACAGGAAATTTCTGTCCTCTTAGATCCCTGGCTATTCTATTATGGCATAAGTGGCATCTGATTTTCACAAATACCATTTACTTAAACCTCAGGACAGATTACAGAGATACAGAGATGACTTTTATATATATTTATAAATATATATATATTCATTTATTTTTGTTCATATTTTAAGAATTTAGTAATGAGGTTTGAAGCTGAAACCACAATTTATGGAGATTGTTGGTATCTTTGAATGGTGTCCTTAGTTCAAGGAAGGTTTATAACAAATGTGTTTTTATTTTAACTTATTGAACAGTAACTGTTTCAGTAGCATACTGAAAGACATATAAATAAATGCTTTAGAACAAGTTAATGTATTGTTAATTATAATGCATTTCAAGTGTATGTTCACAGTCAGCTTGGAAATTGAATTCGTTTGAAAGCAAAAATAGGTTATCACTTTTCGATGAAGTGCTCATGAATATGTAAATGTTAAGTATGAATTATAGGGTAGAGCTTTTCCTGGGATCTTTCTCTATGAAGAAAAACAAGACACTTTGGTATTTTTAGGGGAAAAATGAGAGGCAGATACACTGAAGTCTATGTGCTTATTGAGAAAACTATATATACATATATCACCAAGTAGGTAAAATATGGTAGAAAAAAGTGATGGGTGTATGTAGTTTCATTTCTTTCTAATTACCAGTTTAATTTTTTTTTCTCGGCTTACTGTTATCTGGTTGTAATAACATGTGCCTCGCTTCTTTCCAGTATCTGTTATAATGACAACCAGGTAAATATACTTGACACTTGTTTTTAAGTGCTTTGTAAAACACTAACTGAACATGGTATACTATAATTCTAGAAGAATTTGTATATTTGATAGCCGTATTGAACACCAATAATCAATGCAATTTAAACACTTCATATAAATATTTAAATAGGAATCTGTCTGAAATATTAATATCTGGTTATTTATACTCCTGGTAAAGAAAAATGAAGCTTGAGTTCAGTGTCCTGACCCCCCCCCCCCCCCCCCCCGTGCTTGGGAAGGAGAAAAAAAAGTTACAACTATTGAAAGTATTTAAAAAGAGTGTGGGAGAGGTTTGTTGGATTTCCCAGCAGTTTCTTATTCCTTTACAATAAGTGTTCCTTGAGCTTCTACGCTAGAATTAATTTGATTTAATGAAGTTTTTTTTTTTCTTGAAACGGACATCTACTCTCTCTCCTTCCCTGTTCGTGGGAGCTGGGGTTTCAAAAGACTTAGCTGTAATTCTGTGCAGCAGAAGCAGCGACAGCTGGGTCCCCTCCCTCTGATGGAGGTGGTGCCCGCTCCGTCTCCCTTCCCAGCTGATCAGAGTGTTTATTATTTATGATCATTAGATTACACTCATCCCTCAGCTTTTGGGCAGGTATACAGAAACAAACTGGCGCATCAATCTTCCCTTCCCTGAGTTTCCAGTCTACAGATTCACACCTGCTTCTTCCCCGCGTCGATTCGGCAGAATGTGAGTCCACAGATGTGCCTCGGTTGATGGAGAGAAGGAAAAAGCAGAACTTGGAAAAATGAAAGTCTACAGATAATTCCGTAATCTTGCTAATAGTTTCAGTTAAAGAAAAAATAAAAACGATCATTAGCATTTGACGGTCTGCCACTGCCACCATCATTAGGAATGTTTAACTGTCAGCCAATGTTTTAGGATGTGAATAAATTTGAAGCTGGAAGTACTGGAGATATAATTTACTTATGCAATCTGTTAAAAACTCATGAGAAAGGAAATCGGTTTAAAATAATAAGAAAAAATTTACTAAAAGATTGATTATCTCTAAAAGATAGTTTAGAAACTTGGTATTGGCAAATACTCAGGTATTTCTTTGAGTTAACACAGTAAAGAATTGCAGGCTAAAACACCAGGGACATTTTACTGGAAGAATTCCCTTTGATTTGAAAAAAGACATTACCTCAACTATCTAGGATTTAAAGCCTAAATCATACCATCTGTCTTATCTTTACTTTTCTTCTTAAGAAATGCATGTGTGTTCATGTGTTTGTATGCATTGGGTTAGTGTGTGTGTGTGTGCATGTGACTATGTGTGTGTGCACATGTGTATGTACATGTAAGTGTGTGTGAGTGTGTGTGTGTGTGTGTGTGTGTGTGTGTGTGTGCACATGAAGGATCTGTCTTCACTACCCTCAACACCATAACAGGCACAAGTTCACAAAGCTGCTATCCATGGCTTTTTTCATGCATTCTTCAGATTTGAACCCAGGTCCTTCTGCTTGAGCAAGGGGTTGTGTAATAGCTGGGTGATCTCTGCAGTCCCCTGAGTTATGTTTATATCTCTTCATACAAATACTAAATCACCCTAATGATAGTTAGTGATTAAATCCTGACTGTATCATGGATTGCAGTTAGCAAAATTCTATACCTTACCAATGAAACATGAATTACCATATGCTATGCTTATCTTTCAATGAGGAAATATAAAATTAAATCTAGTGTCATTTGCAGTATAAAGACCTAAATGAATACTAAGGCCATGCCTTATTTTTAAGCTCCTATTTCCAAGGGCATGTATGAACAAAACTAAGAACATGTTACATTAAACGTACTCTGAAGAAAATATATTTTATTAAAGTCATAAATTAATGGAGGACCTTAGGCACAGACTTTCACCAGAATGTTCTGTAACTGCTCTGGCTGAAAGTTAAATCATCAGGCGAATAAATAAGTAAATAAATAAATAAGCCAGGCATAATAAAAACAAAAGAAAAGCAAGTATCTGAGATGAGTAGGTCAATACTATAATTATGTACAAATAAATATTATTAATTTTGATAATGGCTTCAATCTGTCACCTATTTTGTTCCTCTTTCTACTTGCTTTTATTGGACTAAGCCAAATTTTTAAATGAAATTAACCAAGGCACAAGCTCATTATTAATCTTACAAAAGGTTGTTTAGGACAATTTCTGAAAGTGTTGAAATTCTATTCTAGCCTCAAGGCAAAATTCATTTAACAACTATTCATGTAGCTCAAGTCAGCAACTCAAACAACAATTTTTTAAAAACAAAATATTGTAACACAATGCAGTCCAACAATAGACTAATTTGATGCCTACATGCTTAAGGCTGAGAATGGGAAACTATTAAGTGTTTGCTTTCTGATATCAAATCATTTTGTTTCTATAAGAGTAGAAAGCTTTGTTGTCAAAACACCAGTTCTTCACACAAGAACCCTGACTCTGAGGTGAGTGGGTTCAGACAGCATATGCTGGTGACGCACAGAATGAAGGATGCTTAGCAAACAGTACACATTTGGGTATTCACCACGAAGGCAATAGCAGAGTTTCACAATAGAGAACAGGCTGGAGCTCCCAGACACACCTCAGAATCATTTTATGTCTGGTTTTCAAGTAATATTTGGTCGCTGCATATTAAGCTATGCTTTTCTTTTTCCTATTTCCCCCCAAATGTCATACTAAGTTTATGGGAGATGGGATATGGGATCAACAGCCCACAGTGAAAGAAGCTGCTAGTTAAATAAGGATTTGTCGGAAGCAATGCGGACATGGGGAAAAGGCAGACAACAAGCAATAAAGACTTTTAAAATGTAAGACCTGTGCTTGGCCTTAAATTAGATTGTATTGTATCACTACACAAGTGATAAGTGTGACTTACTTTTGAAAAAGTTTTAATGATATATCCTAACTTCCTTTTTATTTCGTAGACAACCTTATTCACTGAAATAAGTGATTCCTAAAAGGTTACATCCTAGAAATATTCCATACTTGTAAAATAAATTTAAAATAAGAGCTGAGAAGAACTAGATCAACATGCTCATCAGTAAGTAGTGAAACACTGAACAAGCCAGCAGTTCAGTAGGACAATTGTGAGAAACATAAATAAAAATTTATGGCTTCACTAAATAAAGTGAAGTTATGGTGTGACTATGAACACTATGTATAATACACTTAGTTTTTATCTCAGGAAAAGATACTCAGGTAGTGGGGCCAAATAAAGTTCTGTCACCAGGGCTGTTACTGAGGTGACACTTGCTTTCTAAGCTGTGTGTGCATTTTAAACACTGGTAACTTTTTAGTTCGCTTGTTTTTCAGGAAAAGAAAATGTTTTCAAACAATATATTCTGATCAGAGTTTTCCATTCGCCTCATTCACCCACCCAAATCCATGCCCATTTTTTTCTTTAAAAAGCAAATACTCAACCAACCAACCAACCAACAACCAACCAACCAACAAAACAAACTAACAAAACATACATAATACTAGAGAAAAAAAACCAACACACAAAATCCCTAAGACACAAAATCAGAAACCATAATATACAAGCAAAGGCCAACAAGACTAAAAGTGCCCAAACAGAGCAACATGAAAAAAAAAAACATGACTACAAAACTACCATTGTGTTCATTTGTATTGGCAGTCTACTTCTGGGCATGTGGCCTCTCTTATGTGTGGTTAAATTACCCAGCGAGACTCCATCAGAGAGAACTAAACCTTCCTTGGCAAGCTGATGACAATTAGATATAGTTTTGTGTTAGGTAAGGGGACTTGTGTCCATTTCTGCCTCTCAATTCTGGGGCTCACTTTTGGCGTGAGACAGCGAAAGCCCTTCACATGCTGCCAAAGTCTGTGAGTGGTTATTTACATTAATCTTGTTGTGTCTTAAAGACAATGTTTCTTCAGAGTCATTCATCCCTCCATCGTCGCTTACAATCTTTCCACCTCCTGTTCCGCATAGATCGCTTAAGGCTAGTGGGTTGGTTGAACATCACATAGGACACAGTGTGACAGGGTAAGACAGGACAGAGGTTAATCCGTTTTGTATTCTTGTTAAAGGCATTTCAGATTTAGCTAGAGCTTAATCTCCTTGATGTAGAAATCCTGTGGAAAACTGTGCGATTCTGTTCTAAAAACTGAAGATTAAGGTGCCATGGCTAGTTTATCTCAGCCTCTGTTAAACTGCCTGTTCATACAAACCTCCAACTCGAGCTAACAGCTTACCTTAGATTCCGTTGAACTGTTTGCTTACACAGTGCACCCCTTACAGCTGCCAAGCTAGACACCTGGGCTTGGGTTCTGCCTTCAAAAACCGATGTGTTCTTGAACTTTGTGCTACATTTAGGACATGCATACCTGAGTATAGTCCCAACCTGCTTTGAATAAAGATTTTCAATGGGCTACTAATTGTCTGAGTGGTCATCTCTGAAGGGATCCCCGTATGACCAGGTATTCCAAAATCTCCCGCTCGCTAAGCCGTGTCCAGTTGTGGGTTTCTCTGTTGTATCAGCTGCAAGACGAAGCTCCTCTGATAGTGGCTGAGTGAGGCGCTAATCTGTGGAGATAATAGAACACTGATAGCTCTGAACTTTATTTCATATTGCAAAAATTAAGATGGAATCAGCAGTTTGACTAATAATAGAGGCGCCTGGATGAAGCTGCAAAGTGTGACTTAATTTGGAGAACACTCTTATAAAGATTAAATTAATGTTCTTTCTATATGGCTTTTCCATACATTATTATTTTGGTTAACTCTTCCCCACACAGTTAGCTTCTTCCTCTATTCTTACTTTGTCCCCATTAAAGTATTTCTCTCTCATTATTCCCTGCAACCCACTTTCATATTACATGTGTGTTCCTATCTTCTTACCCTTTAGACTTTTTATATCTTTAGCACAGTGTTTGTAAGTTTCACTCATAGCATTATAAGAATTTACGCTCAAGAATTTAAAATTTTACTTTTTTATTGTTTTAAATGATAACTTTTTTCCTTTAAATTATTTTTATTTATATATATACATTTATATTATTACAAATATATACAATAAACTATCTACAGCAAGAGGAACTATGGAAAAATCAGGAATTATATAAATGTAACATTCACAGTGTTTGGCTATTTGTATTTGGCAGCCTTGAAGAAAACATCTTTCCTATCTTAGTGCATCTAAAATATGTCTGTCAGATATACTGGGCCAGAAGGCTGAAGATGATGCTACAATGCTATAGAGAGTTCTGGGTGACTGTTCAGACAGCAAACTATCTGTCTTGTTTTCATTTTGCAAGCTGCTAACCTGCGCTCTCAGTATACTCAGGTAATCATTTTTATTCCTTCTCAAGTCTCCGATGGGGTTGAAGACCAGATAGTTTAGCTTTACAATTAAGCTTAGTTGTTTAGAGGTTAATATGTTTTAGGTCTAGATCGATGTTTTAAGTTGATAAAGATGAGATATGATAAGTATTGATCTACATTCAGACTTTTAGACACGCCAAGATAGGAAAGATGTTTTCTTAAAAATCTTCTTATGTTATCCTCCCTTCCCCTTCTCTTTCTCTGTCTGTTACGTTTTTCTTTGCTTTTCATTTGTTTTTTTTTTAATTTGTTTTTTGATGCAGATATTCACTCTATAACCAGGGCTCAGTTGTAAATGACTATGACTCACTATATAGCACAGCATGGCCTCAGTGTGTCGCTCCACTTAGCCTGCCAGATTTTTAGACAATATATGATCACCACAGCACCTGCCTCAAGTATTCTCTTCTCTTTAAGAACTAAATAATCCTATGGTATTTTTGGAGTTATACGTTTTGTGGGCATAAATGTCTTGTCTGTATGTAAGCATTTGTACTATTTGTACTGCTAGTACCTCTTAAGGTCAGAAGAATGAACAGGTTTCTCTGGAGGTAAAGTGACACATCGTTATGACCTGTCACAAAAGTTCTAAGAACAAAATCTTTATACTCAGCAAGAGCATCAAGTGCTTCTAACTGCTAAGCCACATTTCTAGACCAATCTTACAATTTTATGTGTAAATATGACAGGTGATTTATCCATTCATCTTCCCATACTATCTGTTAGGATCAATATGTTTGAAATTCTTTATCCTTCCTTTCACTTCTGTGTATACACATACAATAGTTATATATTATATAACCTGTGTTTTAAATTTATAGGTTTTTAATTTTTATATGTTCAATATTAAACATTGAGGTGTTGATATTAAGAAATTGTACAATTCTTACTCCAATAAATATTGTATAGAATTTTGATTGGTGCTTCCTTTGTCTGCCACATGAGGACACTGAGTTGATTTTTTTTTGTTCACTTCCTCGGAGCTGCAACTCATGAGAGATATCCATTACTACACATCATATATGATATGTTGATCTTGAACTTTCTAATTTTCAGAACCATGTGAAATAACACTATATGACTAATTAAACTGTTATTTTCATTTAAAAATTTTTAAATTTTTCTTTGAGAATAGTTTAAATAGTATTTTGGTTATATTCACCAATCCTACCCCAACTCCTCCCAGGTGCAGACCCACCCTCCTATCTACCCATGTTTATGAAATCTGTTATATTTATTTATTTAATCCCAATGAGGTGATTTTATCTTGATTAAATAATAATATTTATTGTTAATCCAAACCTTGGAGATATTTTTTATCTAACAAGAGTCATACCCTTACAGAAAGCTGATTCTTCCTCTCCCAGATACTATCAATGGTCAATACCTTTTCAGCTAATAGAGAATGGTGCCCAACTGCCCCCTCCATGACTGGATTTTGTTTGGCTTGAACATGTGCATATCATGTGCATGCTGTTACAATATCTGTGAGTTCATATGACCAACTTCCCTTTTTGTCCTCAGAAAGCATTATTTTTATTGTAGTCACTCACAACTTCAGGCTTTTCCAATCTTTGCACCCTCTGTCACAAAAAGATACAGTGCCCTGGAGGGATAAAAATGTGATATAGGTTGCCCATTTATGACTAAGCCCAATTTTATTATTTTTGGCAAGTTGACAAGTTTTTTTGGTTGTTGTTGCTCTTGTCCTTTTTGTTGTTGTTCTCCTTTAAATCCAAAGAGTCAGGGTAAACCAAGAGAAGAAAAAATATGCTAATATGGAATGAAAATGCCATTGGAGACCATATAATAATTTCAGAATGATGCCATCATCTCATTAATACAACTCATGTAAACTACTTTAATTAAAAAATATAGATGACATACAGTGAGTATGTTAACATGTGATTTGCTTAGAGCAACTATTGCTTCTGAGACTGCAGATTCAAAGGAAACATCTCTCAGAATTAGCATGAGTAAAATGAAGAGGTTTGTTTTCTCTACAAAAATAGATTGTAGATAGATTGTGGATTAATGTAATCAGTTCTTTAAGCACAAATAGCATTCTTATATATTTTTCAAGAGTTGATGAACTGGAGAAATAATGCATAACTGATTATATGTGGATAATATTAACATTGGTATATTATCAAAATCAAAGCAGGAATGTATCAAAGACGTTGCTTTGTAATGTGTATGAAGAAGCTTTGTTATTTTTGGCAAGAAATGTGCTATTTTGTAAAAAACTATTTTATGTACAGATAACATATAGACCAATATAGAAAGAAGGTACTAAAAAAAGACAGTGCTACTACTGCATACAGTTAAACTTATGAGTTGAGCACATAATTATCTCTAGAAACATATGATCATAAGTTGAAGTTTGTATCCTACATACCAATTTTCTAAAGAATGTGAGATGCAACATGTTAAGTTAAAGTAAATATCTACAAATACTAGGAGGAAGAATGTTTTTATACAATGAAAAAATGTGTGCTTATCCACTGTAATTGGTACTTTATTAAGTCTGCTCATTTAATAATTTATTTTACTATAGTATGAGCTGTTTGACTTAAGAAAGTTTAGTGTCATAGTCATATTCCTATGCTTATATAATTTTAATGCTGCTCATACTTTAAGGATCCTTTTTGTGAAGAATTGACACTTGTCATCTAGATTTCTTTAATTATTCACTTATAGGTTTAAAAAAATCTTCAAAAGGTAAACTAGTTATCCGTGAAGAGCTATTTTCTCTTTAATCAAAGATATACCAAGTCTCTTTGATCTGATGAACAATAGTTTGAAAAAGAAAGAGTAAACTAGTGCTGGGTTGATTGATTAAAGACTGTTTCTCAATGTTTTATCATTTCAGAGATACAAATTCAATTTAATTAGGATTAAACTTCAATTTAAATTGCACATCTAACCTTCAGTTGATTTATCGAGATTCTAGAGATCTTTCACATTCTATTTTTATACTTGCATTATCTAAATATTATCTGTTATCATGATAAAGTAATACAAATTAAATTAATCAAATTAATTTTATATCATAATTCATTGTAAAAAGATTATGGTATTTGGACAAGTTACATATGAATGACTATGGAAGGCATAAAGAATAGAAGAGAAAATATAAACTCAACACCTTTTAAATATTTATAAAATGATGTTTCAATTAATTAATATAATTCTACTTTCTGAGATATTAAAAGTGTTAGTGTGAATTTCTAACACTTTGTATGAAATAATGACATCTACATCAATTGATGGCATGATGTATATTATACAAACATGTATTTTACCATTCCATCAGAGAAGCAGCCGCATAATAGGACAATTTTTGAAAAGTTCCAAAAACTAACTAAGTAAAAAGTGATACAGATCAACAGTTTTACTAATTCTCTTGTAAATGTATTTTCAAACCATCAAGGTTGTGTTCATATACACTTTTAAGCTTAATAAATTACTTCAATTATAAGAGTCTCCAATGACCAGCATGGAAAGTGTAAATTATTTTAGAAAACCAAATTTACTGATGTTTTAAAAATTCTAAGTTAATGAAGTGTTCACTCTGAATGAAAAGCCACGAGAAACACAAGACTGAAAGGAACAGCCTATACTGTTAGTGACAACTTTCACTGCAACACTGCTCCATAGTAAATTTCATAATTAACTTTTCTAATTACCACATGTGTAAATGGAGTACAATAAAATATTTTTATTGTTAGCTCTCAGAAACCCAGGACAAATGGCTACCTGAGGTTCTTATTAACACGTCAAAGAAAATGCAAGGCAGCTCTCTCTGCATCACTTAGTAACAGTGGCTCCTCCCAGCACATCTCACTGTGTCTCCCAGCTCTCAGTGCCTGGGGTTAAACTGCCACTTCCCTTCACCAGCCTGATCCCTATGTAACTCTGCCATTTTGGCTACACTGCTTTCTTGGCTAGTCTCTTGACCCAGGCCACCCTTCTTGGTCTGCAGCACCTCTTTTCTTCTCCCACCCTATTTCTCCTCTCATGAGATCCAGTTTAATCTCCAGCCATGTTTAGCCTGGACTCTTGCCTTTGCCTACTCTCTCCCTTCTATCTATGACAAACTTCATCGCTACGCTTTTGGAGTGGTCAAGTCTTCTTTTTGTTTCATTTCTCATTTGTCTGGTGCACAAATCATATGGATGGCATAAATAAGTTCATTTCTGTAGGACTCGGCTTCTGCAAACCAACCTGCTGCTTTGATTCTCCTAAAGTATGTATGGACCTTCTTCTATTTCTACTGGCTTCTGCCACCAGCCACATTTGATTCCCAATTTTAGAGTGTGCCTTTCCATCTGCTTCTTGCATCCCTAAGCTCTAACTATCCATCTCTCCTTACCTGCTCTGTAAGTGTCCTCTCACAGGCTTCTAGAGCCCGCTACACCCTTCAAAGAACCCAACACACAGGTTTCTCTTTACTATGCCCTTTAGGTACCCACCATGTGAGCATCTCCTTTTATGCCTTTTTCCTTCTTTTCCAAAAGCCTCTCCCTGTCTTTCCACCTTTCACACAAAAGCCACACTGGTGTGCCCATACACTCCTCCCAAACTACTGTGAAAAGGGATGCCTCTATTTGTGATTTGAAATATGTCTCTTTGACAAGTCTCTTAGTCTGGTAGGTGTGTGTGCCCCATGCTGAAATTGTTGTCACCCAGAAACTTATCCCCTCAGCTCCTTCGTTGCATCTCTCAGCTGCTTCCGGAAATGTCCTCACATCTCTAGGTGATTTGCTTGATTTCTTCTCCATAGAACTATCTGCTTTATCTCTTTTTGTACTGTCCCAGGCCTGTCCATTGTGAGTGTCTTTGCCTCCCTGTAGAAATTGCATTCCCTAACTTTTCTATGCCTTCCTCAGTCTGCCACTGTTTCCTTACTCACTTCCTGCTAAATCTCAGAGCTTCATTAATCCTTTACTGGCCTATCTCACGCTGTCCCATCAATAGTCAGTTTCAACTCCCTCTTGGAAAGCCTGCAGCTTCTCAATGCCCTTATATTCTCCATAATATTTAAACCCTCCTTCCACAAGTTCTTGCTTGCTTCTCCAAGTCCTTCACAGCTTCCAGTTCTCAGTTTTCCCCTCTTGTAGCTTATTTCTACCCTCCCTATGGTGGATTTCATTTGACAACCCTTCCTCTTTTTTCCCCTCAGATTCAAGTCCTTTCTCTCAGATTCAGAGACTTAATCAAAGCCTCACTGTCTTACTGCAGAAAGCTTGGCCTCAGTACAGCTCAGTGGCCAGAGATGGCACATACGAGCTCTAAATTCTTGCAGATTGTAACAACTTCTGCCAACATGTAAGCAAATGATCCCAAAATCTCTTCTGTTTAAGGGTTTTCAACTTTCCACTCCTGAAGATCTTTTATCTCCATAATTTCCCTGTGCACTGCTCTCAAGAAATCTTTTAAGACTATTATGTAAAGTGTTTATTTGGGGATTTGTAGATTAAATAGGTATGGCTAAACAATATATAAAATCTGTAACCAAAAATTAGCTTAAAACTTACAACAAAAGGCTTATAATTAAAATACATATTCATGGGTAGTCTTAAATTGCTATAACCTATTATATATGTGATTCAATTCTGGTTTAAATATAGATCTATTTACTGTATATTTAACTTGAATTTAATTCTTGTTTGGGAAAATAGATGTTTTAAAATAGCAACCATGTTACTCTCCTCCATCTTGACTGATGACCTTATTAGGATGAAAGCAATTGCATAACTGGCAGTCATACTTACTAAAGTTAGACTGCATGCCATGCAACTTTTTCACTGTCTGTTACGAAGACCACATGGTATAAAGCAACCAAGGAACAATTATAAAATTTCCTAGTTGTTAATTTGGGGGCACTTCCACTGGCCTCATTACCTGCAGCCCACCAGGTGTGTGCTGCACATAAAAGGGCCTCCAGCCACCCCAGATCTCTCTTCCTTTGCCTCCTCTCTCATTCTCTCTCTCCCCTTCCATCTTTGGGTAGGCCTGTCTGCATGTCTGCCAGCCTCTATCTCACTTTTCAAGAACTTCTAGGTCTCCTGCTAAGAAACTGTTACTATAACAGTTTACTGTATTGACAGACTTCACTCTGAAGGAACCTCACAAAACAATTTTTTTTTCTTCTCAGATTTCTTGAACTCTCTATGGTATTCTTTTCTAAGACTTCAAAAAAACTTCAGAGGTTTGACACTAATCAATGGAGTTCTGGTTAGCTAATAAGCTAGCCCTGGTAAAGCATTTCTCCTATTATCTTCATCAGAAGCTCAAATTTTTTATTTATTTTTGCTTGTCTTCTAAGGATGGACTCAAAGGTGCTCTTTAATATTACTAAAATTATCTTTGTCCAATCTATGTATCTATCCAGCCCTTTGGAAAAATGTTACTGTTTTTAACCCAGGATCATTTTTGGACTTTTAAGCTTTTACTATGACTCAAAGTTATTAGTCTACTGCCTTTTCTACAATGTGGATTTAAGAATATTATTATATCTAAAACTTTTATCTCTTTCTAGAGAATTAAAAAAACCCTGTTTAAGCTTCAGGGAGTTGATTTGTATCCCACTCCCACATATCAAGATAAGGAGGCCTGAGGGAAGGGAAGATCTCTCTCTCTCTTCTCTCTCTCTCTCTCTCTCTCTCTCTCTCTCCCTCTTCTCTCTCTCTCTCTCTCTCTCTCTCTCTCTCTCTCTCTCTCTATGTCTCTTTCTCTCTCTCTCCTTTTTTCTCCTAGGATTGGGCCTCAGTTTTCTTAACTACCAGGACCACAGGCCTGGAAGTGTCAAATATAAACCCAATATAACATTTTCTCTTAAACTCTTTAACCTTACTTTTGGTCCTGGTTTTCATCTGTCCTAGCAGAGTCAGTGACTGGCACCTGACACACATTACAGATGGTCCTCAATATCGCTCATTTTTTTTTTAACGTGGATCAACTCTATTTACATTTGTATATATTGAATGTATAAATCATCTTTAACTAGATTTACACAAGATTTACAATGCCACATCAAATGTCCTATAATTAACAAAATTAATCTCCTTTATCAAAACCAATTTTAATGAAATAAAACTCATGTAATTCTGGTTTCTAAAAAAATATATGAACTTTTTAAAAATATCTAGAAAAGTTGAATAAGCTTTAAATGTTTTGTTCATTTAAAAGTAGTTAAACTGTAATTTTCTGGACATTATCTTTATTAGGTGCTTAGTTTCTGACAATTTGAACAATTATTTTATAATAATTGGTCTTTAGAGATTTCATGAATAACTTTGAGAGTTCTGACATCCTCTAATTTTTTAACAAATCTCTAACCCCACAAAGGATTTCAAATTTATTAAAAATATTCTTTAACTACTCCCTTTTTTTTATTTGTCCTAGCTCCATATATGATGCCTAATTTGCATGTTTTCATCCTTGATTTTTTTCTTTACACAGTTTCAATTTGTACAATCTATTTTCAATAAGACACCATTTATGTCTTGCAGTAAGATCTTCATTTTATTTTTTTAATTAGTAAAATAAAAACATAATAAGGAATGCTTTGTACTTCAGCAAACAATATTTATAATATAACTGTTCTAATTTGGTTTTGTCCTTGTGATAAAATTGTCATGAACAAACCATTGAAATGTACACATGTGCAGTTCTTTCTGTCACTAAATTAAAAAACAAAATTTTCATTATGAACAGAGAATATAACATTACAGTACCTATGTTTTCAATTTGTTAAATTTTTCTCTGGCACCATAATATCTCATCATCTTTTGTTAATGCTTCACAGGTATCGTAAATATATAACTTGTTTAATATTAATTATGTCAACTCCTAATAAAATATTGTTAAAATATGGTACATGGTTAAAAATATCAAGTTAAAACAATTTGACAAATTGTTAAAAAACAAGTGAAGTATTTTATATGACTAAGATTTTATATATATCCATATATATATATATCCATATATATATATATGTTTATGTGAGTAAAACTGTGAAATGTGGATGAAACAAATCAAGAAACTAATAATTGGAGAAAAAATTTATATTATAGGAAAGGAAAATTTAATACTGTCAAGACAGATTACCATTTTGATATAGTGATTCAACACAGTACCAATAAAAATTCCTATCCATTATTTGTCAGATTGAGAAAATTGAATATAAAGTTTATAGAGAGAAGATAGACCCAGAATAGTCAATGAAATATTGAAGAAAAAAATGCAGTCACAATTTCAATAGTTAATATAAATACAATATACAGTATGCCATTGGCCCAAATATAAATAAATAAATAAACTAGGTCAATGGACAATGCTAGAAAGGCCAGAAAAATAAGATAAAAAAAACCGTGAATTTCTATTTAAAAAAGAAGCCAGAGCTATGCAATGACACAAGCACAAACTTTTCATATTATGTAGTAAGGCAAACCACACATTCACAATAAAAAAACAGAGAGAGAGATGAATCTAGGAGACACAAAATATTATCAAAATTAGATCATAAATCTAATGTTCAACGCCAAAATCCAAAGTTTAAGGGGGCAACGTAGTTGATTTATTTTACCTTTATTAACAAATGAATAATCCATTTTAAATTGACATCTCCAGGAGAATGATAAGGTATGACACTGAAAGAGAGAAAAGGTATATATAATTACATTAGATGTGATGCCAAGTAAACAACCTAACTGTAAACTGCCATACAGAGGTCGTCGTGCAAAATTTACAGGTTTCAATAAGCATGGAAAAATATGCTCTACGTCGTCATGTATTCTTAAAGAAATGCAAATTAAAATGGCATTGAGGTACCAATTACTAATGAACACACAAGTATCCTATATTGTGAAAGCTGATAACTTCAAATTAAGATGACGCTGTAGAACTATTGGTTCTCAAAATTATCGCTCCTGTTAAGTTCAAAACCTACAAGTGTTTTGGAATATTATTTGACCGTTTTATTTTCAGAGCAAAATACTTTTGTATAATTCAATATATATTCTCTTTGTGAATTACCCAAATGAAATAAATGCCCATGTCTTAGAGCAAGGTTCAGAAAAGGTGTCTTTTAGTTGGTACATAGATAAATGTAGTCATTCCTGACAATGAAATTGTCTTCAGAAATCTGAATGCACAAGCTCTCTGACAATGAAGAGACAGAGACAGCTTAAATGGATCTTACTAAATGAAAGAATATGAAAAAAATCTTAGTTTTGATGTTAAATTATCCCCCAGTAATTCAGGTGTCTGTGTACTTGATCTTTAGCTGGTGCTGCTGTTTGGAAAGAGTAAAATACTTGGGGCAAGAGGAATTGCTGGTTAAAGTATGACAGCAAGGGTGTGCCTTGGCAGGCTAAGACTTTTCTGTAGTAGATGTAAACATGTTTTTCTTTCAATCACAAGTGTGGGATATGAATCAGACTTATGTGAGGGTGTCCAGTGTTTTTCGGCTGAAAACAGACTTGTGAAAGAACAGTTGATGCTTGTCTACTGGAAGAAAAATCACCTCTTGTGGAGGCATGGTCTTTGTCAACTGATAAACATCCTAGTATGGACTCTGAGAGTGTGTGTGTATATAATATTATATATATACATGCCCAAAACAAGAGGCTGGGCTTTGGTGGTATTGACTGTTCATCATTTACTTTAAGAGAGTCCTAGAGACAACTGCTCCAGTGAAGTCTTTGAGACTCAGGGCTCCAGCTGGTGCTTGTAGCTCCAGCAGCTGCAGTTACAGCCACCTTCGCTGAGTTGTTAGTTTACTGTTTTACTGGTCGACCAGAATCCCACCTACTATGCCAGTGGGATTTCTCCAAGGAACTATCTCCATCACATCTTGTCACTATCAACTTGAAACATCTACATAGACCTAAAAACATCTTGACTTCTGAACAACTAAGCCTCATTGCAAAACTAAGCGACCTGGTCTTCAACTCCATCGTATACTCGAGAAGAAACAAGTCAGAATTTTATAGGTACCAAAATAGGAAAGAACTTTTCTTCAAGGCTGTCAAATACAAATAGCCAAAACACTAAGGATGTACCACTTATATATAATTCCTGATTGTGTCATGGTTCTTCTAGCTATAGGTAGTTTGTTGTATGCATATGTAATAATATAAATGTTTATCTAAAAAATTAAAAATATGAAAAAAAAGAAAACAATTAACAGTTGTGTAGCTCAGACTTCATGTGGAACTCCTAACAGTGGAAGACGGGACTGTCTCTGGCTCTAAAGCCTGCCTTTAGATCTCTTTCTCCATTTCAGGACTGCCTCTTCTAGCCTCAATAGGAGAGGACTGTCCTACTCTTACTGCAACTTGATATGCCAGGGCTGGTTGACATCTAGAAGAGGCCTCACTTTTTTTTGGAGAGAAAGGGAGACAAAGTGCATGGATCGGGGTGGGAACTAGGAGAATGTAAAATCAATTAATTAATTAAACTAAATAAATTGCATGCCCTTAAAGAGTTAAAAAGAAGAAGAAGAAGAAGAAGAAGAAGAAGAAGAAGAAGAAGAAGAA
>OU015752.1:16401904-16415994 GCA_907169655.1 Acomys percivali
GAGAGAGAGAGAGAGAGAGAGAGAGAGAGAGAGAGAGAGAGAGAGAGAGTTTTTTTTTACTCCATAATTCTGTGATAGTAAAGAATCCTGACTAATAATCCCCCAAAGCTTTGGGATCCTAATCTGTTTCGAAACTATGACCCACCACTCGATTCCATCTCCATGGATTGAGATGATCAGCTGTCATCCTCTCCAAGTTTGAACTATGATTTAAATTAAATTTCTTTTTTAAAAAGGTGTTTCACACGTATTTGGCTATGGAAATACATTGACAAAAACAGAACACTGATATCGTCATATAAGTAGGCATAGACCTTAGGTAATACTGATCTGTCATCTCATAACAAACTTATAATTTTGGTGGGGATGTTGGTAATATGGAAGCTGTAAATGTTTGAGGCAGTAGAGGGAGAAGTAATTTCTGTTCTTAATACTGAGTTTTGATGTAGACCTAAATATATCCTTGAATATAGTCTGTCAGTCATGTCGACACATATGACATAAAGAAAAACACTCAAAAATAAAATGACATTTGCTTATGCCCATGATTTCTAAAGACATGTATCCTAAAACTAATCTGTAGCACATTTATGCTTTACTACCTAGTCATTTTTTAAAGTCTAATATTAACTGAAACTAATAAAATAAAAGCATATTCGACATACAATTTGCAAGTATAAAATAAATACACTAATTGTTTATATCATTGCAATCCATTTTTAAACAACAGATGCCCTCTTATAACCAACTTAAGTTAAAAATAAATTCTAGCTCAGGTTTTTTTCCAGCCATTTAATTTAAGACTCAAGGAGATGGTTCTCCTCTAATAAGTTAGAACACAAATTATTATCTTGCATATCTCAAACTATATTTCAAAAGTTTGCCCTTAATTGTTTTTAATTGCTATTACACTGAGTTTATAAACTCTTTTTTGTACAAGCTGCTGGTTTTTATATTTAAATAACTGTAATATGTCAAGAAAGATCAAATGTATATGGCATAAGGAGATATGTCTTACCTTGTGTTCTATTTGATTTTTTTAATTCATTCTCTTACAAAGCAATCATATTAATTGTTTTAAAACTCATTCAAAAGCGATACTAACATTATAAATAGTTTATGTCTTTTTACTTCAATAGTGAATGTAGTGATTCACAGCTTTATGCATCTTCATCTTTTGACCTTTTGTCACTTGGCAAAATTGCCCCCAGTACAGTGTATAACATGGCAGATGGAACCTGAACTCTAATCAAGTTGCATATTCCTCTGCCAAGAAAAAATTTTTTAACGCTCTCATTAAATTCATGATGTAAATAATGGTACTGGTAACAAAACATTACTCATTCAATAATCACTTAAATTGAGTTGTTTATAGGAGAGAGATTTTTCTGTAAATCAACATAGCACCAAAGAAAATTCTCTATGAAACAGACAACTACACAAAATCATAACTGATGAAAATGCAGAGTTGTGGCTCCCAGTCCCTATGGGTACAATAAAAAAGACTTCCACATCTATTGCTGGGGGAATGCTGTGGAAGACAAGGCATTGTCTGTAAGAAACAGAGTCTGCTGTGAGAATTTTCTGTCCTAGTAAAATCAAAAGCTATACCCATAATTCTCACCAACATGTCTGCCAAAACATGTGCTCCACAAGAACAGTACCAGTGAGCATTCCAAATAGGATGCAGGAAGGGCCAGAAGTGCTCAGCCCTCCACAAAGACTGAAAGCAACCAAGAAATGCTCAGAACTGGAAAAGTGTGCCCTACCCCCATCACAAAAGTCCTCTGACCAATTGTTCAGTGGCAAAGAATCAGTCTTGAATGCATACATACAGGTAGCATTGTATGAACTGAATAGGTTATATTTAGGAAAAATATATGCATGCATGATAATTAATAATAAATAATCCAGTAATATGAAGGAGAGAGGGGAGCAGTTTATAAGCAGGTTTGGAGGGAGGAAAAGGAAGTAGAAAATGTTGTAATTATACTATCATCTCAAAACCATAATAAGTAAAATAATTCAAATTACAGGGGAAATTAAGTCTTTGACTTCAATTCATAAATACCTTACATGCAATAAAGAATTAATAGGTGAAAATAAAATGTATTGGAAAATGATTCATGCCATGAAAACTTGAATTCATAGTGAAAACAGATTGGTGGCTGTATATCAGTATTAATTGGAGAGGTCAGAACTTCGTCACTGAGAAGGGAATAAAAGGAAATGTGTCATGGGAAATAACTTTCCTGGGGCAGGTGCACATACTTGAAAAAAAAAAAAAGATGTCCATAGGTAAAGAGAAGTGGTGTGTCTTCTTTCTTTTTGGTCACAAAATAGACAACAATTTCTGGTGCCAGATATGAGAACCAAAGTACTGCACTGAAAAATGTGAAAGAAATTTTATTTTGAGACTTTCAGGTCTCTGGTA
The DNA here is from genome assembly GCA_907169655.1 of Acomys percivali. Classification (NCBI taxonomy): domain Eukaryota; kingdom Metazoa; phylum Chordata; class Mammalia; order Rodentia; family Muridae; genus Acomys; species Acomys percivali. The sequence continues at coordinate 16,404,339 of OU015752.1, forward strand.
CAAGCATAATGCAGACAAATATTGGTTCTACTTAGGGTAATTAGGCAAGCTAATTAAAAGCAATTAACCCAGCTTCCATCTATAAAATGAAGGAGTCTACAGCTACAGCTAGTGCACTTTACATTTAGTGAAAGCTTCTGCTGGAAAAAGACCCTTCAGCTAATTTTTCCTGCTGCTGTGCTAATTGGAACTCAGTTGACTGAAATAACAATATTGCAGAGGGAAGTTCTTCTACTAAAAAGAAAGTCATTTATCCCGACAGTTACTATGGCTGTAGTAGGCATTTATATACCTTTATGACTACATTTTATATTTTATGCATATTTGGATGTACTATGACAACAGTACAAAATAATACTTAATTCCTTTTAAAGCAGTAGAATAATATTCTTAATAGAAGGTAAAGAGAAAAAAAGCAATTTTGAAGGAATTTAAAATATTTCACCTTATTGTTGCACCCTTTCAGAACACTAGGACATTTTATTCATAGTATTATACATAGAAGTATTGACTTACAACACTCTATATGCAAAGAACGTTTTAAGTTGCTGAGCTCTGTGTATTTGTTTTTTTCATAACTATAATGCGGGAAGAAATATTTTACTATCATTCTGATTAAAACAAAACTCACTCAGTATGTATAAACACACCAACCTATGCATGTACATAAACCAAGAGAAGTGTCAATGTCTACAAATCTTGTGTTTGATGTTTCTTTTACATTTTGTTCTATTGTATAGTAGAAGTTTTCTTTTTAAATTCAGTTTGTCCTTTTGTTGTATTCTCCCCTGTTAAACAGGCTGGGCTAAAGTAAGAATGACAGGCACAACATTTTCTGAAAGGCAGCTGCGAGCATGCGGACAAGTTTAGAGAGGAAAAAATATTTCTAGGATATACATATTAATAAATAAAATATATTTGCTCTAATAAAAATATATTAGCATGGCTTTATAGGTAATATTTATAACTTCAATATTAATTATTATATTTCATTTCAGAGAAAAGTGAGCAATACATGTGAAACGAAAAAGCAAAGTCTCAACATCCTGAATGCCTAAACAAACACGACTCCTTAAGGTGAGGTGAACAAGAACAACTGTGGGCACAATGAAGATGATTTCGGGGCATGAAAGCCCATGAGGTCTCAACCACAGACAAAGAATTACAGGCCAAATAAGAAATGCAAGAGGAGGGCTGGAGAAATGGCTCAGAGGTTAAGAGCACTGGCTGCTCCTCCAAAGGTCCTGAGTTCAATTCCCAGCAACCACATGATGGTGCACATTTCTGCAGGTAGAGCACTGCATACATAATAAATAAATAAAAAAATTAAAAAAAAAAGAAATGCAAGAGGAATAGTATTCCCTGTGGGTAGAACACGATAAGTAGTTATCCAATATCAAATGATCAGCCCTGAAAACATGCACACAATAACATTATACAGACTGAATAGCTTGTATTCATATATTTAGGAATACATTTGTGTACACATATATGTATGAAGTAACATTAACGGAAAAAAAAGTGGACATGAACCTATGAGGGATATACAAGAGGGTTTGGAGGGAGTAAAAATGGATAGAGAAATTTTGTAATTATATTATAATCTTACAAAATAAAGAAAGTGTGGGCACTCAGGAAGGCAGAGGCAGGAGTATGTATCTCTCTCATTTTGAGGCCAGGCTAATCTACAGTGTGAGTCCAGTTTAGCCAAGGATACACAGAGAAGCCCTATCTCAATAAAAACAAAATAGAAAAGAGTAACAGAATATGGCAAACATATTTTTCCATTTTATTTATTTAATTTCCTTTCTTTCACATACATTTATATTATTATACATATATACAATAAACTACATACAGCAAGATGAACCACTAAACAATCAGGAATTATATAAATGTTACATTCATAGTGTTTTGGCTGTTTGTATTTGGCAGCCTTGAAGAGAACTTTCCTATCTTGGTGCATCTAAAATTCTGAATGTAAATCAATAGCTATCATATCTCACCTTTACCAACTTAAAACATCTATCTAAACCTAAAAACGTCTTAACCCCAAAACAACTAAGCTTAATTGTAAAGCTAAACTATCTGGTCTTCAACCCCATCAGAGACTTGAGAAGGAATAAAATTAATTATCTGAGTAAAAAGGAAGTGCATGTAAGAAGCTTCCAAAATGAGAACATGACAGAGTTTGCTGCCTGAACAGTCGCCTGAAAACTTCTATAGTGTATTTTTATATGAGAGTAATTAATAAAATAATTGTCTTCACCTTTTTCTCTTTTATAAAGGACAATAATAGCATGATAATATTTGTGGATCTCTTGCCATTAGCAGGTGAACAGTTCCTCCAGGGGTCACCCATGTAGTCAGATATATCAAAATATTTCAGGCTTTCATTGTATAAATGTACCACAGTTTCTTTGTTCATTCTTTGATAAAGAGATATTTAGTTGTTTCCAGATTCTGTCTATTACAGACAAGGCTGCTCTGAACATAGTTGGGCAAATATCCTTGTTGTATGGTGGAGCATGTTTTGGGTATATGCCCAGGACTCAGCTATTAAAAACAAGGAAATCTTGAAATTTCCAGTCTAATGGATGGAACTAGAAATGATCATCCTGAAAGAGACAAGCCAGACCCTGAAAGACACGAGTGGTATATACTCACTTATAAGTGGATATTAGCCCAACATAGATGTCTTTGAGAGAGTCCACCAAGGGGTGATTGGGACAGATGCTGAACTCACTGCTGGACTCAGGGTAAGACTGGTATGGAAGAATGGGGCTATGGAAAGACCCAGAGAGTTCAGGAGCCCCACAAGGAGACCACTAAAGCTGGCAGATCTGCACCCAGGGGCACTGTACAAACTGTTGCACCAATCAACGACAATGCATGCAGTAAACCTAGACCCTCTGTTCGGATTCATCCAATTGGTAGCTTATTCTCATGGTTGGGGGGGTAGGGTAAGACCGCCTCTGACATGAACTCCAATACCCCCACTTTATCACTTTCCCTTGGTTAGGAGGCCTGGCGGCAAATAGAGGAACAGGAAGCAGGCTATTTGGATGAGACCTGATAGACTATAGTTATGTGGGGATTAGGAAAGTGGTTCTCTTCTGTCAGAGGTCTAGGGGAGGGGAATAGAGCAGAAAATAAAAGAAGTGTGGGATTGGGAAGATACAAGTGAAGGGATAACAAACTGGATGTAATCTGAATATATTATAAGTTAAAATAAAAATATTTTTCAAGCTTGTCTTACTTGATTTAGTGAGAGTATTTTTTTGTTTTGTTTTGTTTTATTTTTATTTGTTAAGACAAGTTGAGGTCAAGTGTACCTCAGGCTAGCCTCAGACTTACTATGTATCCAAGGATGGTCTCAAACTCATGATTATCATGTTTCTACCTCTATGTATTAGAATTACAAATAGGAAAATAATGTCCATCCATCCAAGTAGAACATATCATTTCAATTTTGACTCACACAAACACATGTATGGAAACTTAAGAACACTGACGATGATGATAATAGTAAATACTAAAATCACTTCTCATTTCAAATAATGTTTATGAATGAATTTTATTGTCATAATTCAGCACCATGTTTTAATTTCTCATGTCACATTCAGGAAACAATAAAATAGTGTTTGTGGTACATACCAATGTAACAGAAATTGGTCATTTTTAAAAGAGTAAATAAATATATTTTTAGTTTTGTTAAAAATATCTTCTCTATTACAATGTCTCAATATTTGTCAAAATTGCCTGTGAATAGCAAATAAATAGAACTATAAAAGTGAGTTTGTCTTTCAGTAGATCATTGTAAAACATAAGACAGGGGAAGTGCAGTCTATTGGAATCAATGTTTGCAAAAGTCTTCCAAGGAAAATTGTGGGGCTTTCAGTTACAAGCTAATTTCTCCAGTCTCTCTCTCCGCTGTGCCTTCTCATTGTCAGATGGAACAGATAGCAAAACAAACAAACAAACAAACAAACAAAAAAAACAACAAGAATTATTTGGATAAAAGTATTAAACCTTCTCCAAAGTGAACAAGTTTGTTATTTTTTTTTGCAAATAAAAAATGACAGCAGGTATTTCAAACTATAAGATATGAAAAATATATGAAAATCAATTGTATTCAGGACTGTAGTTGTTTGTTGTTTTTATTTCCTCAGATGAGGAGATGAGATGTGAGCAATATCCATGCTATATAGATACATGGCTTGTGCTGAGCACACAGAGCTATTTTCACTGGTCTAAATATCTCAGCTTAGACCTTGAAGCTTAGCCTCCTTACAATCTAATCTGAAAACTTGAGCCTTGAAGGCTTCAGCTTCTAGCCTTATCTCCTACAATCAAAACAATATCTACGATTATTGACCATCGGTTGTCTAATTACATAGTCATTATGGTCTATATCACCAGGATTTCTTATCCAGTTATGTGATTGAAGTTTTAAAGGTCTAAAGACATTTCTACCCTCTGCATTCGGATTTTCAAAAGCTGAAGTTTCAATTAGCACTTGTTCCACTATTAACAGCAGACATTTGTAATATATGTAAGAAGTCAGTAAAAGCCCCTTTGGGTCTTTGCATAAATTCTGTTAGTGACAGAGATCTTTTCCCTTCTTCTTCCACCTTATCCCAGCATGTGAAAGCTATTTAAGTACATTGTATAACAATAGAGTAAACAAAATACATCTTTTGTCTTAAATCAGCCAATTGACCTTGACCTAACAATTTATCTTCGGTATTAAAACCTTTAGACCTATTATGATTTTCCAAAATTGCAACTTTTTTGCCACCATTAAATGTGAGAACCAATTTCCACTACAGGTGCTGCTAAATCTTTACAGCCCTGCGGGATAATCTCGTTTTGGGTGGCCCAGGTATTTAGCGGCTCTCTCATTTTGGCAATATGTTCTTATCTTCTGGCTCCTTCTCTCTGCAACTTGTCTCCATAAAACTGTCCCAGTAACACTGTCAAACACACTACTCATTCTGTACTACCCTTTTATTTCCATGTGACTCTTGAGTAGCCTCTCTACCCTGTGTCATTCTTGTATGAGTTGGACTTATCCTGTCTCTGACTTAATCTGTCCATCTTTATCTGATTTGTCATTTTGTCAGTCCTTCAATTAAATATCCTTCTTAAACATGGCTGCTTCCTTCTATAAATTAATCTTACTTTCATTATTTAGGATTAAAGCTGCGTACTAAGAGCTTGACTGTATTCCAGTCAGATCATACTGTAATGCAGGATATGTCTGCATTACAGCTACATAACATAGACTTAGAAGATCATTAGTAATACCTCTCCAGACTAGCCATGTTGCAGGATTAAAATTTCTCTACACAGGGCTATGAATTATACAGCTTTAGAAGCCTTTTTCTTAATATAACTGTTTTTATATTAATGGCTATGAAATTATATATTATGTAGTACCATATCAATTATGAAGACTAAATTTATGAGAAAGGATATATTGTAAGATTACAAAAATTATTTTTAAACACTTATGAATTAATCAAAATTTATATAAAAACCATGTCAATTAATGGATTTTCATACTCTTGAGCACAAAAGATTCACTAAGTAAATTCCAAATACTCCATTATAACTAATTTTCTGTAGTAGACATACACTCAAATTTCTTCTATTAGAATTAAATATTTTTATTCATTATAAAACATATTAAAGTAATTTAAGAATCTAATCTGAGGCAGATTTGCTTTTTACACTTCAATGCAAATTAATTTGCAAGAGATTTAATGCAGAAACACAGTAGAATAGACATTTTAAATTAAGTAAAAAATAAGACACTTTGCAAATGCGAATAGATGCTAAGTTCTAAGTATTAAATGCAGTAAAGAGAATTTAGGTGTATTATCATGACTCATAATGTATTTATCACTGTTACTTTTAAATAGCTTGAGAAACATGTATTTTAAATTTTTCTTGTGTTTACTATCCTATATGTAAATTATAGACTTTGTGGGTCTTTATTAAATATTAGAAAATAGTCTTTTTAGTATGAAATGTTAGAGAGCTTTTAGTAGAATGCCTCTGAATAATTTAACACAAGACTTTCTATTTTTCAATCATGCAACATATGTGAAAATCTGTTATAGTCTTCTTGTGTCTCTTTGGGAAATACAGGTGGAGTGAAGCTTCTCTTCAGTTCATCAGGGCTAAAACAATCATGGAATTATCACTGTCATACTTTGGTCATGCTGGCAAAAGAGAAGAGAAGTTGTTATTAAGTATAAAAAAGGTTGTATATTCCAAATATAAATTTCAATAAAATTATTTAGAATATGGACAGGCTAAAAATTCTACAGATTTTAATTGGATGGTTTATGTCTAGTCACAGTAAAAATATATAAACATTCTACTTTCTATTTGGAAGAGATCCACTACAAAGTGAATAGAAACCTCAGTTTGCAGGGTTTCTGGCCATTATTTTTAAAAATTCATTTTTTGATAGCATATTTGGGATTTTATATCATAGCCATATTATGACTACTTAAATTAACTAGCTATTTCATTATGAATGAAAAAGGTGTGACAAATTATACTAAAGTAAGATATAGTTAGTTTCATAAAAGTGAATTGAAAATAAAATGTTTTATTGATTGTCAAATTCATTCTCAATAATCATTTATCCTTGAAGATTGAAAAATATTAAAAACTAGACAGCCTTTGGATTTCTTACCAATAGAAATTTATTATTATAATGAGGAAATTATTTCTAAATCAGAATGCTACTGTGTAGTGATGTTTTAGAAAATACTGTTAATTATAGGCATTAGTTGGACAAGGGACTGTTTGAAACTCATTCCATTAGAATTATGATTTATTAAGTGTAGAGTGAAAGTACTGTGTATGTGTTTACTTCACGAACATAATTTACAGTATCTTAGAAGTTACTTAGAGATGGGTGTAACTGCACACACCTATAACCCCAGCACCTGGGAAGGCAGAGAGAGAGGCAGACGGCTGGAGTCCAAGGGTGGCCTGGTTACAAAGTGAGTTCAGGAAAGCCAGTGCGACACAGAGAAACTGACCCTGCCCAAAACAAACCCAGAATATAAAGCTTATTAAAAAATAAGTAGCTTAAAAATAACTGTTGGGTAAATGTAGTAAAATTGATTAGTCCCTTTAATGTACTGAGATTAGTAGAAAACTAATTTTAAGTGCTTTGGACACATTCTTGCTTTAATTATATTTTTATAACACTTAAAATATCATAGTCTATTAGCTGTTATTTAAAACTTTTGAAATAAAAATTTTCATGGTTTTCTTTTTTGAAGTCTCACTATTTCAGTGTTTCTCAGAGTAGTGGGGATAATCATTCCCTAGATCTACATTCACTGAATTTAGTAATATCACATATACATTGTGGCTTTGTTTTAACGCCATATTTTTTTTGTGTGTTTGCCTATATAACACTGTTTTACCAGAGAGGTCCACATATTAGAGAACTCCATTAACAGTGAGCTGACCTTCTTGATTTCCCTCATTTTTCATATTTCTAAGATCACAATTTATTCCCAAATGAGAAATGAAAATGTATGTAGTGAGTTGACATTTCCAAACAGACATACTGGTTAGAGATTTATGTTTTATTTCCCCTCCTTTTGTTTTTATTCTCCGTGCTCCAGCAAGAGGCAGCAGAAAATCACCTTGGCTGTCCAAGGAAGATAAATCACCCATGAATCTCTGTTGATAGGTCAGGTCTTGCCCATCAAGGAACAGAGGAGGAGAATATTAGCAGTTAGTAGAAAAGAATAGCAAACATTTCTACTGTTGATAAGAGAGATTATGATACACGAAATGGAAAAAGCTATGGGAGTGCATACGGTAAATTTACATAGATTATGTCAGACACATCAGCTAGCAAAATAAAATGGTGTTAGGAGACTTGAGGGTAGCATTTTTATTGTTTATATAGGAGTATAAGAAATCAAAGTAGTATAGTTATATATATATATATGCACACACACACACACACACACACACACACATATATATATATAATAGTATTATAAAATATATGTGGACACAGTAATAGCCTGTGCTAGTTATGATCACTATTGGTATGATAACACACCATGACCAAAAGCAAAATAGAAGTGCAAGTTTTATTTCACTCAGAGGTTCATGTAACAGTTCAGAATCTATGGTAGTAAGGTGGGTAACTAAGCAGACGCTTGGAATCAGAGCTGATGCAGAGGCCATTGGGTGATGCTGTTTACTGACTTGCTTTCCATGGCATGTTCACTGTACTTTTTTATAGAACTCAAAACTGATAGCACAGGGGTGGCCCTACCCTCAACAGGCTAGACAAAATCACATCAATCACTAATTAAGAAAAAAAATTGTCCTACAGCCAGCCCTTATGAAGGCATTTTCTCAATTGAGGCTTTCACCTCTCTGATGACCCTAGCTATTGTCAAGCTGATATAAAACCAGCCAGAAAACTGAACTCTTGTCAACTTGACTCTCAAACACATCACTTTTCAATCAGAGCCTTCTCTTTCTCATTATCCTCAAGAGGGCATGTTTATATCAATACTATAATATAAAACATAAATAACTTCAGATTCCCACACTCCTTACAAATTCATGCACGTGAAAAGTACAGTCTCTTTTTTAAAAAAAATTCATAATCTCTTTAAAATTTCAAGTGTCTCAACTATGGGTTCCTTTAAAAATCAAAATTCACTTAAAGAGTTGCTTATGTCAAGATGGAAGAACCAAGACAGTCATATTTGAACAAAGAAAAACTAAACTCCAACAGTTTTAACAACTCAATCCACTATTTGGAATTCACTCATAATCTCCTGGGCTGCTCCTAACGGTTCCAGTCACTTGGCTGGCTTTGTCCTCTGTAGAACATGCAGATTTGTCTTCTAGGCTCTGGCAGGCTCCACTCCACTGGTGCTGCTGGTCTTGGTGGTCATCCCACTGTACTGACATCTCTAAAATGCTGTGCTATTCTTCTGCTACTTGGCTGCACTTTCACCAATAGTCTCTTCTGGGGTCTCCTCGTGAACTCCAGCCCTACCATATAGTTGCTCTCTATGATCCCTTCAGGCCTTCCAAACCAGTCCCACTTGGGTGACGCTTACAACGTTTAGCTGGCAGCATGAGGGACAGCCATAGCTGCCTCAGGAGCACAGCTTCTGTGTGCTGAACCCTGGTAGGAACCATATAGATACTTTTTCTCACAGACAAGCATAATATGGAAAGTAGAAATGCTAAAGAGGCAAGATTGTATCCTCAAAGAGAGAAATGCATGGCCTGTCTTATGCCCAAAAGCCTAGGAAAAGATATGGTTAGTTAACTGGTGAAGTCTGTGTTATCTGTATGGTGAGGCCACACTGGCTCTCTGTCTCTCACGTTTATCTCAGTCATTCTGCAGAACTATCCCTCAAGAGAACTGTTGACTTTCAACCTTCTTTCTCAGTCAATTATAGAACTTAAAGTGTTACCTGCACTTTACAAGAGTTCTTACAGAGCCGCGCCTTAAGTTTTTTCTACACATTGGATTGAGTTAATGATAACTAGGAAACTCTTCTCGCCCCCTCAAAACTTCCTGTGTTTGTAAAAACTCTGGCTATGAAGTCAAGTTAAACTGAATTTCCTTTTTGCCCCCTGTAAGTCGACCCGCTGCTTTGCCATCATGGTGTTTTCGGAGACTTCTCACACACCCTGAGCAAACACTTGACAGTTGATTTCACCTCAGAAATCCTAGACTCTTTCTAACCACAGCTGATTCTTCAGCTCCACCTGACTAGCCTCTACCGCCCTAGTAAAGCAAAGGGTTTACTTTTGAGGTTCTAATCTCTTGTTAATCACAGCTGGTTCTTCAGATCCTGCTAACCAGACACTACAGATAATCACCCTAAAGCCCGGTACAGGCTTTGTTTCCCTCGGAAGATTCAGTAGCTAGTCCTCCATCACTTGCACCGCCCTCCACAACCTTCCCTTGCAAACATCTATAGAACAGCTCTGTGAACTCTCAATGACTTCTCTAGCACAACATTTCAAAGTCCTCCCACATTCCCCAAAGTGTTCAGGTCCTTCAGATCAATATCACATGATTGGTACCAGTTTCTGTCTTAATTAGGTATGCTATTGCTGTGATGAAACATCATGACCAAAAGAAGCTTGGAAAGAGAAAGGTTTGTTACACTGTTGGTTCCATACAGTAGTTCACTATCAAAAGCAGCTAGGGCAGGGATTCAAGCAGAGCTGATGGAGAGACTATTGAAGGCTGCTGTTCACTGGCTGCCTTCCCATGGCATGCTCAGTCAGCTTTCTTGTAGAACCCAGAACTACCAGTTCACTCACAATGGTTGGACTTTCCCCTATCAGCCGCTAATTAAGAAAATGCCCTACTGTCAGATTTTACAGAGGCATTTTCTGTTTGAGGCTCCCTCCATTCTGATGAGCCAGGCTTGTGTCAAGTTGATATAAAACTAGCCAGCACACACATTGAAGCATATTTACACACACGAATACTCTAGAAAACTTCAATCAAGTTCACTGATGACACTAAATAAGTTTTGTTCTAAAGACAGGCAAAGCTGATCTATTTTCTACTATATAAGGTTATGTAAAGCAATAAACCTTGAAATAGACAATAAAATATCATTATATAAAGCAAGCCATGTGAAATTAAGTGCTGAAAGTGTTCTCTTAAACAGCTTTCTTTTCTAACATCTAAGAAAGCTATAGTGATGTCTGTTTAAATACCTGATGATATAATCATTCTGTGTTCAGGCTGTACTTGTTAAAACCTGTGCTTAAAATCAGGGATCATTTAAAACTCAAAATATTTTCAGTGCAATGTCTTAATAAATTTAGAAAGTAATAAAAGTCATGCCAAAGTACAGGAAGTAAATTATAACATTCACGTTTTTTTTCCTTCTATATGTTTTATTTTCCAAAATACTGAATTTTGCAGCTTTATTGATTTACTTGAACGTTTTTTATGTTTTCCAACATATATAATTATCATTTTAGTTTTTCTATGATTAATCAGTTAAACCAGTCATACAAATATATGATAACATTATTCCCCTGATAATGCTGTATATTATACTTTGATTATATCTATCTACCTTCCACAAATTCCTCAAGATCAAACTCCCTTTCCTAGCCACCCAACTCTCTGTTCTCTCTCATTTTGTGTTTTTGGAGCCCATCAAATCCAAAGTTTCTTGGATATGTGGCCTGCTATTAGAGCACAGTCACTCTCACAGGTGCCACACTCTAAAAGAAGATACATTTTCTCGCTCCCAGCAACTATCAATTGCCAATAGCTCCTCAGCTTGGGGTAGAGTTTTGTGCCCACCTACACTCAACATGCACGGTTTCTGTCTGAATTGAGAAGGTCTAGTTGTGTGCATGCTGTCATAACAGCTGTGAGTTCATATGTGAATCTGCCCCCATTCAGCATGGAAATTACTGTTTGTGCTTGTTAATACATGCCACTCCTTCTATCTTACAATTGTTGCTGCCTTTTTTTTCAATGATCCCTATGTCTTGTGGGATGCGTGTGTGTGTATGTGTGTGTGTGTGTGTGTGTGTGTGTGTGTGTGTGTGAGAGAGAGAGAGAGAGAGACAGACAGACAGACAGACAGACAGA
>OU015752.1:16416094-16433717 GCA_907169655.1 Acomys percivali
GGTGTGTGTGTGTGTGTGTGTGAGAGAGAGAGAGAGAGAGAGAGAGAGAGAGAGAGAGAGAGAGAGAGAGAGAGAGAGGGAGAGAGAGAGAGAGAGAGAATGTGATATAAATGTCTCCTTTAGGCATGAGAGTCCTGACCAGTTGTGTGTCTCTGTGATAATGGTCATTGACAGCAAAAATAATTTAGACGCCTTTCTATGCACAAAAATATATCATTAATATATCCAGGAAGCAGTAACATTTATAATTGCCTAAAATTGGTAAATATAAGCTAGAAGTTTAGAAAGTTGTACAATGAAAAACATTAAGGTAGTGAATGATACCATACCAAAACAAAACAAAACAAAACAAAATAGGAAACACCTCTCTCTCTCTCTCTCTCTCTTTTTTTTTAACCTCTCTCATGCATAGGGATTGATAGGAAAATTACTGTGAAAATAACAATTTACCAATGTAATCCACAGATCCACCAAAATTCTAATCAAAATTCCAATTCAATTCTTCACAAAAATTGAAAACTTATATTAAAAGTTAAAGAGGAAACAAAGTGACACAGGATAGACAAAATAAATCCTGGAAAAAATGTACTTAGTGAAGGGTTAATGACCTAAGACCCTCAGGTGGACTGAGACCCCAAAGGGAAATAATTGATAATGTCCCTAGAAGCTTTTGCTGAGACCTGCATCCTAACACCTACTGAGACCTACCACTTCCAGAATGCAGAGGAACAAGTAATGAAATCTTCCATCCCAATCTATTTTCAACCTATAAACTCCCCCAATCCCCTGCATCAACAGTCACAGTCTCCACACCCAAATATAGACCGATGTCCTCCATTGTTCTGATCAAAAGACAATTTGGTCCCAGAAAAAGTAGTTTATTATACGACTTTTATTTTCACACTGCCTCAATAATCCTGGTCTAATCCTGATTTTAAGTTGAACTACAGATTTATAGTAATAAAAACAGTACAAAACTGGAGTAAAGGAGACATTCTGAGCAACAAAACATAACTGAGGTCTCATTTTATAAGAATAGTCTCCTACAGCAACCTGCTTTTTGTCAAAGACTTTGCAGAAACAAAATACATCTGCATTAAATGTTGAGGTATAGCTGCATGTGGAAGAATGAAGCTCGATTTACCTATCACTCTGCACAAAAACTCCACCCAAGTGAATGAAAGACCTCAATACAGGCATTGATATGCTTAATGAGACAGACAAGAAAGTAGGTAATAGCCTTGAAATTATTGGCATAAGAGATAACTTTCTGAACAGGCCTCCAACAACTAACAAATGATGTCTCACGGAATAAAAAAGTTTCAGTGCAGCAAAAAAATCATGTGAGTAAAGAGGAAGACTATAGAACTTGGCAAATCTTTACAAGCAATGCATAAAACAAAGAGACTCTAGAATATACTAAGAACTAAAAACCTAAACATCAAGAAATTAAACAACACAATTAAGGAACGGGTCCCAAAACTAAATAGCAAACCCATAGAAATAAAATACAAATGTATTAAAAACATTATTGAAATGTTCAACATCCTTAGACATCAAGGAAATAAAGGAAATAAAGATTTCAGATTTCAGCTTACTCCAGTTAGTGTGGCTAAGTTGCCCATGAGCCCCACTGTTCCAGCAGTGTGGTTGCAGGGCACAGCCAGAGGCGCCCATGATATTGCTGCTATCTGGAGGTGGGGCTTCCTTGGTGTAGGTCTTAGGTGGCTTCCCTGTTCTGCCCTTGTCACTTATGCGGCTATAGCAAAATGATGCAACTACTATGTTCTCCACCAACATGGAGGTTCCTCAAATACCTCAAAAATATTTACCACATAATCTCACTTGGGCACATGGCTGAAGGACTGACTATTCTACTGCAAAGGTAAGGCTCATCCTTCCTCATTTCTATTCTATTCATATAGTCAGAAATAATATATATGTTATCATCTGCCTGATGAATGGATAATACAAAAGTGTTAAATATATGGAACATGACTCAGTTGCAAACAAATAATAAATTATGAAATTTACAAGTATATTGGTGAAGCCGGAGACAATCATTCTGACTGTGCTAATCCAGACCCAGGAAGACAAATAATCCACATTTTTTTTTTTTAACTTGTGTGTAACAGTGACCTGCATCCTTAAGGTAGAAGATGTTTACAGGGCAGTGAAACATTCCACCTGTAGGGGTGTTCATTAAGCTCACTCACAATACTTCCAGGACGTTTCTGAAATTTCTCAGATTCCCTAGGTCTCCCCGCTCCCTAAGCATGCACATAAGCAGTAAGGACTGCTGAGAAATATTCTCAGAGGAGCTGAGCTGCTTGTAAGGAGCTGAGACCAGCTCAGTTGACTGAAAGGAACATAGGACAAAAATGATCAAGACTCTTGTCAGCACAGTTTGATTTCTCCATGTCAAATGGCTAAAGTATGTGATGTCTTCACCAAGAGGAATGATTAAATTTGAAGTTCGAAATTATTTGGCATTTTCTCTGAATCAGAACTTTATGGTTGAGTTCTTTTTCTTCTCATATTAGTGAGACCATAAGAACTCAAAATTAGTAAGCAAATAAATAATAAATGAGAGAAAAGAAACTCTCTAGTTGAAGTAGTTATTTTTATTATTGCTATAGATTATTTAAATGATTCAAATTTTTATTTTCTGATATTTTACATACCCTATATGTAAACACAAAGACTTTTATCTGCAAAATTTTATGCTTCATGTGTAAGCATTAATTAGCTTTAAATTTAAATAAAAATATTTTATTTTGAAGCATTAAATATATTTCATTGTAGCATGAGTATCTCCTATATTAAAAGTGCATATACAGGTGGCATATTTGTAGCCCACTGAGTTTCATTTATTAATGAACTAAGCAACACTTGCATGCTTATTTTTCATCAAGTATGCCCATGTTAAACACAGTTGGAAACAAAGAAAAAGAAATGATATTTTCTTAGCATTCTAAGATACACAATATTCTCATATACAAAGAATGTTGAAACTCCTGACTTTATATACTCCTTAATTCAACATGTCAGCACTAAAAAAAATGGATGTTTTTTTTCTTTCTTACTTGAGAGATTTCATTTTATATTTTGGCATATACATTTATATTATTACATATAAATAAAGAAAAGAACCACGAAACAATCAGGGATTATATGACTGTTATATACATGGTGTTTTGGCTAATTGTATTTGGCAACATTGTAGAAGACATCTTTCCTATCTTGGATCTTGGTGATTCTAAAATTCTGAATGAAAATCAGTACCTATCACTTCTTATCTCTGTCAACGTACAATACCTATCTAGACCTAAAAACATCTTAACCCCTAAACAATTAAGGTTCGTTGTAAAACTAAAAAAAACTATCTGATCTTCAACCCCATCAGAGACTTGAGAAGGAATGAAACTTAATTTCTTGTGTGAACTAGAAGTTCAGGTTAGCAGCTTTCAAAATGGGAAAAAAATTTACAGAGATAATTTCATGCCTGAACATTTAAACAGAACTCTTTGTATGTTGGAGGATCATCTTCAACCTTCTGGTCCAATATAACTGACAGACATATTTATCATGTAGGAACTATTGAGAACTTGATTACCCTTTCTTGACAGTTTACTGTTGACCGTGCCTCTTCTGAAGCTTGCTCTTTTTAAGGGAGAATTCTGTCTGTGGTAGAAATGAGGGCATTTTTGCACAGTGGCTTGTTTTCCACATAGGCAGCCATCTCCATAAGGAGGTTCCGTAATACTTATCATCTTGAGGTAGGCCGAGTTGCCAGGAATTAACCTGCCTTGTTGAGCATCTTTAAATGCCATATTCTGTAGGTCTCTGAGGCTTTGAGGACCTTATTTAACTATTTTACCTTATCTATCTATAGGATCATATTTATCTGTTAAACCTAGGAGGAATATTCTTATGATAAAATTAGACTAATTGTTGACATGACCATGATTTGATCAACTAACAATTAATTTGTATTACTTAGTTATCCTAAACAGCCTGCAATAGTACTTTCAAGGTATTGGAAGTAAGCTTTGTATTATAATTGAATTATATGGGTTCAATACCTACTATTAGAGTAGAAATATATATAATGTGTGTGGAGAATCTTTAACAATACTATGTAGGAATTTGACTTTTAGGAGACAAAGCTTTTATAATGTTACCATAACTATAACTAATTATCTTTAACTTTACTAAGAATATGAAAATTATAGAAAATACAAGTCCTTCATTCTATGAATTAATAGAAAATGTGCACACTCACTGTATAGCCTTAATCAATAGCTTTAGGCAAAGCTGTATTTTTATTTTAGGATAAGTTTTATATATTCATTCAAAATTATTTTTTATTGTATATATGTCATTTTATGAACTAAATTTTAAAGTAGCTTTTTAAAATGTATAAATTCTGTCATTGTGTTTCTTAAACGTATGTATCATTCATGATATTTTCAACACTTAAAATACATTTACTATGAACACATGTCACTTTATTTTATTAAGATTTAAATATGTGTTTTATGTATATGAGTCAGACACCATGACAGATGGTTATGAGCCACATGTGGTTTCTAGGTAGTGAACTCAGGACCTCTGAAAGGGTGGCTGCTGCTTTTAGCCACTGAGCCATCTCTCCAGGCATCCAAATGCCATTTTAGAAAACCTACTTCCTAGTATTTCATATTGAGATATCTTGGTTTCATTTCACCTAAGTGTTTTATTTTCCAATATGCATTAAAATTTCGCTTACTATCATGTACCATGTATGAAATATAATATGTCTACCATCTATAATGACAACTTGCCTTTATTTTATTGATATAACCATTGTGATTTGAATGAAGAAATATTTCTCACAAGCATGTGTATTTAATCACTTGGTCCCTGGTTGGTGATATTGTTTCAGAAAGTTATGGGATCCTCCTGAGGTTAAAGCCTTACTGGAGGAAGGATGTCATTGGATGATGGCTTCAAGTCTTTATAGCCATGACCCTGCCTGTGGCCTGGGTGTGCATGAAATTTGATCAGTCTCCTTCCTGATTTCTAGGCAGACTTTATGCTCCTGCCCCTATTATCTGTCTCTGTCTTTATCTCTCTGTCCCCTTGCCCCACTTCTCCATTTTTGTTCTATTGTTTTTTTTTCTTTTCAACACAGGGTTTCCCTGTGTATCCCTGGTTGTCCTGAAACATGCTCTATAGAGCAGACAGGCCTTGAACACAGATAGCACCACATGCCTCTGCCTACCACACTCTGGGATGAAAGGCAGGCGTTATTATGCCCAGCCAATTTCCTTTGCCTTTTAAGTTGCATTTTTGCAAGAGTAATCTATCACAGAAACATAAAAATAACTAAAATATCCACATAAGTGTTAGATGAATATAACATCTAAGTGTTTTGTTTAATGAACTTTTAAATTATTTTCATACACTTAATTCCTTCATGGACACTTTTGGTTTATAATATCCTAATGGTATAGAATCTCTCCCTACTGTTAACAATAACATTGTATGCAGTTATACTGGGGCACACATTTGCATTGAAATATAATAGGATATATTTCATGTGGTGGCTCTCTGTTCATGCTAAAGTTTTATATTGAAAATGTAACCTATGTTGTATATGTGATCTTTGCTTAAAATCTCAGTACCTGTTAGAGCTGAGGCATAATGTTGTTAATTTTTACTTGAAAAAAAAAGAAGAGAATATGGATGGTGGGGGAATATGCCTTTAATCTCAGGATTTAGGAGACTGGAGACAGGCAGATATACTAATTCAAGGCCAGCTGTTTCTAGAGAATGAGTTCCAGCAAGCCAGGATGGCACAGAGAAACCCTCTCTGGGAAAATGAAGAAAGAGAGAGAGAGAGAGAGAGAGAGAGAGAGAGAGAGAGAGAGAGAGAGGAGAAGGAGAGGGAACCATCATAGGCAATCTGAGTTTCTTTGGTTCATTGGAACTCAGAGCTGCATGTACAAATGCTTCTAATTCTACTAGAAATCCCCTTGTGACCGAAAGTAAAGGCTTAGTAATATAGTAGTGTAAGATGAAGACTATCCTATAATCTGTAATATAACAGCATAGTGTAACAAAGGACAATTAATAAGCATTGTGACCAACTTGTTAATATGGAAATAATGATGATAGTAGTAATAAAACATTCTCTGGAAGATATTCTTATTTATATAAAAGAAATTACCTTTTCTCACCTGCTTAAATTATTTGCAGAGTTTAATTAACACTCAAAGTCTGACAATAATATATGAGCTGATAACTATCAGTGGAAATATAAATATGAATGGAAATAATTGGACCTCTTTTCTCAATAATTTACTTCTTACTTTCCTTAAATATTGTAAAATGTGTGTGATTACGTTTACTAAAAAAAAAAGTTTGTGAAAGAGTGGCTGATGCTGTTCTGGGAGAAAAGGTTAAATTTAACATTGGATTTCCTGGTTTTCTTGATATTTAATTACAATTTTTAACAGAACAATAACAGCATATACCAGAGTTCTACCTACTACTTATTTTTTCAATAATTTGCCAAGACAAGACAGTGTGTTAAACTTGAATTACATCTGTAGTTTGATTGTCACTTTTTTTTTTTAGTAACAGTTATTCTGTATGAACTTCAGCTTTGAGTATAGAGTTCTTTAGGTGTGAAAACCAAAGCTTTAATTATTTTCGTTATCAAGGATTACCTCCAATAGAAATGCATTGACCTCATTTTATTTCAAGATAGCTTTCTCATGTCACAAAATTCAACACATGAAGCACACACACACACACACACACACACACACACACACACACAGAGAGACAGACAGACAGACAGAGAAACAGACAGAGAGAGAGAGAGAGAGACAGAGAGAGAGAGGCGGTATTGACACTGACTTTAAAATGAATAGAGAGCTCAGGATGGAATTAAACACTAAGGTGTAGATGATGCTAGAGGTGCTTTTTAAAATCTGATATAGAGAACATTGAACTGACTGTGCCTTTATTTATTAGGATTTTGGCTAATATAAAAAAAAGAAACACTGGAAATTCAAATCCTAAATTAAAATGTGTTAATGTAGTAGAATGTCTCTATCAAAAGTTTTTCAAAAGCTTGCATCTTAATTATTAATACTTATTGAGGATATCTAATGTGAATAATATATGGTTAGAAAATGATAAAAAATAGGTACATGTACATGATTTTTCTTTAAATTTAGTATTTTCAAAATGTAGTGAAACAGGTATTTCTATTCCTCCCTCTCTTTCTGTCCACATTTCTGTCTTCTCCTTAGTCTCCTTCTGTGTTATTGCTTTTTTGTTGTTATTCATTTATTGCTTTCTTTGTAGTTTTAATTTTATGTATATGAACAGTTTTCCTGATTGTAGATCTGTAATTCATGTGCATACCTTGTGCCTACTGAGTGCAGGAGATGGCTCAGATACCCTGTGATTGGATTCATCAGCAGTTGTGAGCTGTCTTGAACATTCTGGAAATTGAATCTTGGACCTCTTCAAGAGAAGCTAATCTTCCTAACCACAGAGCCATGTCTTCAGTCTGTCTGGCTTTGTTTCCAGTATGATGGCAGGTGTTCATCTAAGATGGATTGAACTAGAAATGATCATAATGATTGAGTTAACCCAGAAGCAGAAAGAGTCAAATGGTATATACTCACTTATATCTGGACACTAGCCCAAGGTACATGTCCCATGAAAGTCTTCACTTACCAGGAAGGTGGGACAGAGGGGAGGACATCCTATTGGGACTCTAGGTGAGAGAAGCATAGGAGAATGGGGAAATAGAAGGATCCAGAGGGTCCTGGAAGCCTACAAGAAGAACATTATGATGGGCAGATCTGGGCCCAGGGGTCCTGCTCAAACTATGGCACCAGCCAAGGACAATATGTGCAGTAAACTTTGAACCCCTACCTAGATCTAGCCAATGGACAGGACATTACCCACAGTTGATTGGAGGGTGGGGACTGACTTTCACATGAACTCTGGTGCCCCATATTTGACCACGTCCCCTGGATGGGGAGGCCTGGTGACACTCAGAGGAAGGACAGCAGGCTACCAAAAAGAGACTTGATAGCCTATGAGCATATACAGGGGGAAGAGGTCCCTTCAATCACATTCATAGGGAAGAGAGTAAGGGGAAATGGGAGAGAGGGAGGAATGGGAGGATACAAGGGATGGGATAACAATTGAGATGTAATATGAATAAATTAATAAAATATAAGAAAAGAAAGTAAACCAACTATCTAGTCATACGAGTTGGAATAATATTTCACATAATCCAAATGGAAGTTCTTGTTAATGACATGTCCAGGTTTTCCACTCATACATGGATGTTAATAGGGTCATTTTTTTTGTGAAGACCCACAGTTCCTGAAACTTTGTGATTACAAAGCCTAGATTTTTTTTTTCAAGAAGATTTGACATCTCCTTTTTCTGTCTCTTTTTCCAACGTTCCCCTCCTCTTTTGTCACATGCCTTGAGATTTGTAGGGGGTGATATAAATGTCCTCTTTCTGGATATCTGCTCAGTCTCATTTATTCACAGCATCTTGAGCAGTCATATGTCTCTCTACATTTACTGCCTTTCTCTGCAAAGAAAAGCTTTTCTGACCAAGGCTCAGAAGGGTTTATGTCTATGACTATTTAGAAGATGGTTTGACAGTGTACCTATTTAGCTACCCAACAGTCTTAAGTTCCCATAATTTTCCTACATCCAAGGCTTTTGAGTGATTTACAGTAACAGATATAGATCATCTCCTGTGAAGTGGACCTCAAATATAATCAGAATCTATTAACTAGCCTCACCATAGTGCTGTCTGGCAGGTTGATACTGTGTTTGCTATGAATTATAGCCATGTAATAACATCGATGTCACGGTTTTGTAGGTACCTGTCCTAGAAAGATAAAACCTGACTCACACATGGAAACATCTTTCAACACAAGGAGAAGTTTGACTGTAATAAAATTGAAACTTAAACATATAGAAGGCTTTTTCCTTTCAGGGCTAGACACAAATTCCACACAAAAACCCAGGCTCACAGAGCCAAAAAACCAAAACATATACTGCAAAACAAATGAACAGCATATGACCAATAGCATCAAGAATATAGAAAGTGCATGCTGCACGAACTCACAAAGTTAAACAAAACAAATAATGGAACAGAAAGACAAGAATCCTACCATTATACAGAATCCAAGGGCTCCAGGAAGACAGACACTGATGACTAGGAGTAGAGTGAGCTGAGGAAAAGTAAGTAAAACACAGCTTATACAACAGAAGCTTATTTCAAAGGTCAGGTACATGCACTTACCTTCACAACAATGGGCCTATTAAGAAAAAGTAAACATTCGCATATAACTGTATGCACCTCACTTTGGCCTATTCTGTGTTTGATGTTTGAAAATTCTCTTTATTAGGTCAGGGATTAGAATTTAAAATACACTATATATAGGCAAGACAATCCACCGGTGAACTACTGAAAAAAAAAAAAAAAAAAAGAACAGACTACAAATAAATTGCAAAGAACGACGTTTAATAAAGCAAACAGATCTGAACAAGAATTGTGATAAAATTACAAACTAATGTGCTTAAAGGTTGATAGGAGGCTGCAGTGTTTAAGGGCATTTGCTCCAAATACAATGTGCCTGGGCTTAGTTCTTAGAACTTACCTGGCAGCTCACAACAGACTGTAGCTTCTCATGAAGGGGATATATAAATACATATAATAGGGTCATCATACGCATACAATAAAGGGATAAAATAAATGTATTTATTTATTTTAACATATTTGGTTCATATTCTTATGTTTTCCTTAATACTTCCTTACCCTGTCGACCTTACCCACTCAACTGCACATTCCATATACTAAGTATCTTTCTCAAAAAATTTTTTTAAATCTCAGAGGGAAGAAAATCAAAACAGACAAAGAAAGAAAAAAGAATTGAAAAGCAATGACTATAAAAATTTTAAAAATAAAACAAAAACTTCACAATAAAAAGATGTAAATATAGAACATCATATTAAATAGTTGAGATTGATTTTTTTTAATTTTTTTTATTTTAATTAATTTATTCTTGTTACATCTCTATGGTTATCCCATCCCTTGTATCCTCCCATTCTCCCCTCCCTCCCATTTTCCTCTTATTCCCCTCCCCTATGACTGTTCCTCAGAGGGATTACCTCCCTCTGTATATGCTCATAGGGTATCAAGTCTCTTCTCAGTGACCTGCTGTCCTTCCTCTGAGTGCCACTAGGTCTCCACCGCCAGGGGACATAGTCAAATGTGAGGCACCAGAGTACATGAGAAAGTCAAATCCCTCTCTCCACTCAAGTGTGGAGACTGTCCTGTCCATGGGCTAGATCAGGGTAAGGGTTTAAATTTTACCGCCTGTATTGTCCTTGGCTAGGGCCTTAGTTTGAGCGGGACCCCCATGACCCAAATCTGCCTATCATAATGTTCTACTTGTAGGTTTCTAGGACCCACTGGATCCTTCTACATTGCTATTCTCCCATTGTTCTCTCATCTAGAGTCCCAATAGGATTTCTTCCCTCTGTCCCAGTTTCCTGGTAAGGGAAGGCTTTCATGGGACATGCCCATTGGGCTAGTATGCAGATATAAGTGAGTATAGTAGAAATAAATCACAGAATGTCTCAAGTGGAATGATATCTGGAAAAAATATAAAATAATGCTTTTTGAAAAATCAGACATGATGGAGGAAATGCAGGTTTTGTTACTTTGAAAACTGTAAGAATATTGATGGAAACATTAGCCAGACTAAATAACTCATATATGTTACTAATAAAATATTAGACAGTGCTGAATATATTTAAATAAGAGAACAGCATGAATAAAATTATCCTAAAAATAATTTTATCCTAGTATATTTGACAATTTGCACAGAATAATAGAAAACAAATTTTATCTAAATGGACTAAGAAAATCGCAAATGTAATCACCATATATCTGCTAGAAGAATTAGCAATCACAAATTTCTTTGAAACTCATTATACACCCAAATCTAATATCACTGAAAACATAAACTCAATATTGAAATCTTTACAAAATGTTAAGAAAATAGAAGAGGAGGAAACACTCATGGAAGTATTTTAAGGGATAATCTTGACTCATATTAAAACAAATTATTGCAAAAATTACAAATATTTAATACGTGTATAGTCTCACAGGTTCTTGAGAAATAGTTATATCAGGTACAGTCAAGTGTACACATAATAGTCAAGGACTAAATAAATTTTATTTAACCTCACTAATATCATCAAATGCTACCTCTTATATATAAGGTAAAATTCCTTTTATTCCAAAATATTAACTATAATTAGAATTTGTGCAGTTTGTGTAGAATGGTGTTTAGCTTCTAACACATCCCAGAGAAATAATAACACATGGTTATCTGATGTCATTACTTAATTATTTTTCCCAACATATAACAAATGTATTTTGCAAGTTAAAATAATATCTGATAGAAATCTTGGTAAGGAAGAAAAAATTATTCACACAAATTTTCTTCATATTTCTCTAAACATTACTTCAGATCAGATTAGTTATATATGATTTATGTATTCAGGTAACAGTGAAATCATTGCCAATGATTAAGTAATTAAGCTGTCTTTGCAAAAATAATACTTAGGAGACTGTAACAAAACTATATTGAATTTTATAATTTTTTCCCAAAAAACAGTCAAAAAGAAGAAAAAAAAGTGGAATATGGTAGCAATTATACAGCTAGGAAGGCGATCATGTTGCCTGAGCTTGCCTAGGGTTTCTATGGCATCATAGTTAGCTGTATGGCCATAATTTAATAAAGGATGAAAACTGCATTTTTTATGGAAATGCTAAGAACCTAGAACAACAATAACAAGAAAAACAGAAGGGATGGGCTTCATGGCCTTATATTACCTGTTTACAAACAATTGTGGGAGACACTGAAGATGTTGCACCCACCCGGCACCCGATGTACAGCTGAGGAGTTCAAGAGTATGGAAAACAATAATTTAGTAAAGCTATAGAGTGCATGAGCGTACCCCCCCCCCGATGCCAAGCATGGATGAACAAAGCTGCTCTCCCTGTACAAGGTCCTTAGTTTAGCATAATCAGTCTTCTTTTACATGCTAAACATGCACATTCTAATCTGAAAGTGGTTACAACGCATTTAGTAATTCTCATTTTGTATCTGTGGGGGGGTTTCTACAAGAACACTTGAGGATATCAAAATATTTTCCAATTTTCTTGCATAAAATTTTATTTGTATAAAATTTATGAATTTCCCAAATACTTCAAGTTATTTTTACATTATTTATAATACCTAAGTCAGTGATAGTAAGGATGACATAAAAGATAGATGATAGATTTACAGGTAGAGTAATACATGATTGGTAGATAATTGATAGGTAGTATTTCATTTTTCTCTGACTAAAATCACTGAACGAAATCTTTCTATTCAGAAGGCCAATTCTATAATTGAGTATAGAAAAATATAAGAAAATCTTCTGACTATGGGGCAGAATTAAGGACAGTGTGTAACAATGGCAAAGTCTGTATATTGAAACATGTAGTTATAATTTTGTTTGCCAGATATGCTGATGAGAGTCCAATACTTTGCTTTCTTCCCATGAACTGCCTCTCCACCAGAGGTAAAGACAAGACAAGACCTACCATGACATATATATCTTTCTCAAATCAGGGCAATAGATACAGTCCAATTCATAATGGCGGGTGCACCGTCATGCATAATAAAAAAGATTAACCTAAAATATGTGGCTCCATACTTAAACAATTAGTTTTACTTTGGCACGGTGCCAATCTACCTCAGGAAGTAAAATTTAAGGCCACAGTAAGGTGCACTTTTAAACCCACTAGAATGGATTCAATTTATTAAAAAAATTACACATGTTAATTAGGATGTATGTCAACTTGAACTCTCGTCATGTTTGGTAAGAGTGGAATATGTTACAACCACATTGGAAACTAATTAACCAATTTCTCTAGATGTTAAACATTCACTCACGCTATAACTTAGTAATTATACTCTTGAGTATTTCCCTAACATAACAAAAACATATGTCTATAAGCAGATTTGTTCTGAACACAAGTACACAAGGGATTTTGAGGACATATGGTACAGTAGATGAAACAAAACCTTCCTGATACTTTGACACAGGCTAAATCCAACTGTGCATTTAAGACAGAGACTATCCTAGTATCTAACTCTAGATAGAATATTTTTAGAAACTGCATCACTCAAATATATACTAAAATCTAGTAACATGTCTTCCAGTATTGATATTATAAGTCTTTAACATACAAATGGTCAGAAATAACAGGCTTAATTACATATTATTGAGAAATCTTACCTCATCGGATCCCTTCTCCTGCTCAGGCACTTTTTTTTTGTCTTCCTCTCAAGCATCTACCTAGAAATCTATAATAAACATCTGTTTAGGACGAAGATTGATAATGAAAATTTATTGTAGAGTTTCTACTACATACAAAAGTACTGTGAGTTTCCAGAATATGCTAGCATATTTCTAGATAAGAAATACGTGAGTAAAACACTTAAATTTTAGAGTTACATGTATGGAGAAATAAACAAATAAATTTATGACGGACACAGGAGAAAACTGTTTTAGCATTTGATGATAATCATTGAAGGGGCCTTTATAATAATATTTTTTCAAGGAGATAAAGTAATAAAGATCTGTGGCTATGTGAGGGAAGACATCAGGAGAAACATGAGTTGAAGGTCACAGAGTATTTGGGATTTGTGATTAACCTAAAACCCACTGTGGCTGAAGTAATTAGATGTGTGATTCTTTTTTAATAAGTGGGATAAATCAAGAGCACTCATAAGAAAGTTATAGAAAAATTTGAAATTCTGAATATAGAAAATTGTCTAACATAAACATTTTTTTCTGAGCTTATATATGTGAAATGTATGCATGCATGTGTAATGGTAGAAGGACTAGGTGTATGAGGAGTCTATAGCTATCATTAATAAATGTCTCTGAAAACTATATCCCTTACCAGAAGAAAGACCTTTACTATAATTGATCTATTGTAAACATATAAATCATGTAGTAAAACCCTTCATACCTAATAAAGACACTACTCACTTTTTTATTAGGCAACCAAATATAAAATTTATTATTAAGGTTATAGTTTAGCTGTTACTAAAACTTTTGATTAAATTTATAAGATCGAGAAGGAAAAAATGTGTTATCATAAGATTTAAACTTTTGATAAATAAGAATGAATAAAAAATAGACCCAGGAAGTGAGCTAGAAATTAGGTAGGAGACATTATCATCTAATGGACAGCTTTTGCTCTAGACTTGAACACCGGAGAATTTCACATCGATGAAGCATTTCTTACCATGCTACCATGATAAATCTCTACTTTGTGCACTACATGAGACTCTGTTCAAGCTTACTCTGCTACAAGCAGAACAACTTTAACTCATGGTTGGTTTAGATATTTTTAATTAACTAATCCTTAATTGATACTGAATACAAAATTAATGAGATGAATCTAAGAAGCTTTCTTAAATATGCAGGTTTTTTTTTTTTTAATCAGGAGTGTCTGAACCAATCCTGTGATAGTAACCAATCAATATCTAATTTGACTTAAAGCTCTCTCCAAGAGGTACAACCCATATGCTCCCACTTCTTGGGTGACTAAGAATCTGAGAGTAGATGGCATTCCAACTAATACCTTCCCTGCTACAGGAATGTAGCAACAAGATCACTCCTAATGACATTCACCTGAGTACAGCAGCTATCTTTGTACATTGGTTTCTTGCTAAGTCATCACCATCAGAGAAGCTTCCTTTTGAAACAGATGGGACCAAATACAGAGACCCACAGTCAGACAATAAGGAGAGAGTGAGGGACCTTGGAACAATTAAACCTAAACAGGACTGTTCATCAAATCCCTTCCCTTAGGGCTCAGAGAGCCCCTCAAAAGAGGAGGTGAAACAGGGTAAGAGCCAGAGGGCATGGAGGACGCCAAAGACGCAAGAACTTCTAAGCACATCAGGACCCATGCACGTATGAAATCATGGGGACTGAGGCAGCATGCACAGAGCCTGCACGGGTCTGCATTAGATTTGTTCGTAGTGGTGAATGGTGAAGGGCACACATGACCCCTCCCTAGCCAAGAAGCTACCTTCAATTGGTAACTCCTTGTAAATGAAAATTTAGTTTATCCAAGAGACTCTCACTGGAGAAACAAATCATTCTTGATGGTAGGCTGCATGCCTGGCAGTAGATGGCAACAGAATGAACTCAATGGCGTAATTCAAAGTTCCTTGTCTCATAATGTTGTGTCAGGATTTTTCCCTTCTTTCTCTTTGAGCTGTATTTATTTGTTTATCATCTATCTATCTATCTATCTATCTATCTATCTATCTATCTATCATCTGTCTTTGATGCATGAATATTATGGCTTCTGAGTGTGTGTTTTCATAGGATTTTTTTGGGCATGTGAGCCTGCGAGTGATTGGGGCTCTATCTTTGTTTTATTCAGATGCTTGTTCTTATTTTATATTTTATTTTACTATTATCCTTTAGAAGCCTGTGTGTTTCCTAATGACAGATAAAGGGGGTGGATCCAGATGCTGCGAGGGGATGTGGAGAGGGACATGGGGGGGGTAGGGGAAGGAGAGTCCATAATCAGGAAATGTTTTATGGCCGAAATCTGCTTTCAATAAAATAAAAAATGCAAAAAGAAAAAAGAAAAAGGAGTGTATTAACCAGTGCAACTTCACTTAGTGAATGTTAGTAAATGTAGGCTAAGGACGGGTGATACTATTTTAAATACACTGTGCCTCCAGAATGCTAACTCTGTATGTTCTGTTTTTTAACTTATTCCCCCTATTTTTTCCTTAAAGTAAAAATTGCATTACGAATTACAGCTTGTAAATTTGATATGCAGTTGAATTTACAAACCATTTTTCTTGTCAAATATTTTGTACAAGGCTCTTTGATTTTAAGAGGAACTTTCTACTTTCTACAATGTCTACTGTTAATGGGGTATGGCAGAACCACCATTTAGAAAATACTATAAAATTAATCAAATATGGTTTATACCAATAGCAAGCACTCTTCAAGATCTCTGGACCAATTATAGAAAAATTCAATAAGTTGATACAGAGAAAATTGGATTTCATTAGAGACCAAGTCATTTTAAAAAATGACTTGCTGTGTTCATGGGTGAGCATTTATTCAAATTACAATAACATAGAAATTCCTATTTTGAGAAAATTGAAAAATGTTCAATATTTTTATAGTAGAATGATGTTGTTACTAATTAACCCAACTTTTAAAAAAAAGAAAGAAAAATAAGCTTGACTTTTACCTAATTACACTATAATTGCTTTAAAATAATGTTAGACCCAGAAAAAATACAAAGAATATAAAAAAAACAAGGCACTCAGAATAGATCTATTAGGACTTGATAATGCTGCAAGATAATTAGTGAAGAGAAAAGAAGATAATTGTTTAATAATGTTGTTCAAATAGGTTTGATACATAGAGATAAAAAATTCAGAAGGTCTTCCTCACATAAATTAATATTGTTTTCTTTTTTGTCATTATTTACATAAATTAGAAAAATAATATAACACTATTCAAAAATAACAATTTTAGTAGGGGTGAACTCTAGTTCACTTAGAGATTATTTGTGTTGTGTAAATGAAGTTTTGGGTTTCATTTGTCAATACTGACCTTAAATGAATAAAAGAAAAACTAAAAAAAAATACAGTAAAAAGAAAAAAATGGATTTTAAACAACTTGCTTTTGAAATTCTCCCATGGGGCATTTTACCGTGTCTTGTGGTTTCCAAGACCACTGTCTTCCCTCATTCCATCATGCTTATGTGTATTAGAAACCATTTTATTTCACTTTCAAGTGACACTACTATATATTTTGTAAATGGACTTATAAGAATACAAGTTCCAGTATTTATAAAAACAATACAAAGAAAGAGTTCCTTCAAGGCAGTACTTTTGTAGAATATAAGATGAATATTTGAACAACATTTAAGTTATGTTATGTGTTATTACATTTGAAATGATGCATCAGCTATCAATTTAGCTTTTATCACTGCTTTCTGAAGAAAACAAGTTGCAAACTATTTTATAGAGTGATTTTTGCATGCTATTCATTAACTTTCTTAACTTCTAGGACTTAAAATAGGTAGAATGTTTTTCTAATATCATATATATATATATATATATATATATATGTGTGTGTGTGTGTAACCTGAAAAATATTTTACAGATGGATGGTAAAAAGATGACATATGTATACAACTATAGATTCACATAGTGATTCATTGATGTATAAGTACAAATATTGTTACATAGACAGGTTTTTATGATTTAGGATTTTTATGGTCTATAAATTCACTGAGAACAGTGAATAATTACTCAATGTGGATCCATAGGTCCTAGAGAAAAATCACTTATTTTTATCAATGAACCAAAATAAAACTGTTAGGCTGGCCTAGCTCCTGTTTTTTGTTTCTGTTTGGAGTGTGTGTGTGTGTGTGTGTGTGTGTGTGTGTGTGTGTGTGTGTGTG
>OU015752.1:16442560-16450060 GCA_907169655.1 Acomys percivali
GAAGAAGAAGAAGAAGAAGAAGAAGAAGAAGAAGAAGAAGAAGAAGAGAGAAGAGAGTGAGTAGAGGATAGCCTGCGCCTGGCACATGTTTTTGAAATCTCAAAGCTCACCCGGAGGTACATACTCTCTCAAAAAAGCCACATGTATTGCAACAGGGACACAACATCTTCTCAGTCTCACTGAAGACTAAGCATTGAAATATATGAGACTATATGAAACAAAAGACCAGAAGCAAGCTGGGAAGGAAAGCGTTTATTTGGTTTAGATTTATACAACATAGTCCATCACTGAAAGAAGTCAAGATAGGAACTCAAGCAAGGTAGGAATCTGGAGCCAGAAGCTGTTGCAGAGACCATGGAGTGGTGATGCTTAGTGGCTTACTCTTCATGCCTTACTCAGCCTGCTTTCTTAGAGAACCTTGCTTTATTAGATAGGGATCACACCTCCAGCAATGGGTTGGGAACTTCTCACTCAATCAGCAATTAAGAAGATGCCTTACAGGTGCTGGACAGATGGTTCAGAGGTACTTCCAGAGGTCCTAAGTTCAATTCCAAATAACCACATGGTGGCTCACTATACTGAGATCTAGTGCCCTCTTCTGGCATGCAGGCACATGTGTAGACAGAATACTGTATAAATAATACACCAAAAATATTTAGAAAAAAAAAAAGATGCCTTACAGCCTTATCTTAAGGGACTATTCTTTCTTTCTTTCTTTCTTTCTTTCTTTCTTTCTTTCTTTCTTTCTTTTATTTGTTTTCTTTTTGTTGTTGTTGTTGTTGTTAGCACGGGTGATTTTGATTTGTAATTAAATATTTTTTATTTTTTACATATACATTTATATTATTACACATATATACAATAAACTACCTATAGCCAGAAGAACCATAAAGCAATCAGGAAATATATAAATATTACATTCTTAGTGTTTGGCTATTTGTATTTGACAGTCTTGAAGAAAACATCTTTCCTATCTTGGTAAGTCTAAAATTCTGAATGTAAAATAATATCTATCACATCTTGTCATTATCAACCTAAAACATCTATCTAGACCTAAAAAACATTTTAACCACTAATCAACTAAGCTCCATTGTAAAACTGAGCTACCTGGTCTTCAGTTCCATCAGAAACATGAGAAGGAATAAAATTGATTATCTGAGTAAACAGGGACATCAGGATAGTAGCTTTCTAAAAGAGAAGATGATAGAAACAGTTTGTTGCCTGAACAGCCACCTGAAACTCTCTATAATGTTGGAGCACCATCTTCAGCATTTGTGCCCCAATATATCTGACAGACATAATGTGAGGCAGAAACTTTTTAGGACTTGCTTACACTGTCTTAACAGAATTTGGCCATCAACTTTGCCTGCATCCAAGCTTGCTATTTTTTGGCAGAAATCTGTCTGTGGTAGAATCGAGGACATTTTGCCCAGTAGTTTGTTTGCCACATGTAAAACCATCTCCATAAGGAGGTTCTTCAATGCTCATCACCCTCTTTGAGGTAGGCTGGGTGTAGTTAGGATTTAATCTGTCCCATTGTCAGTGAATCTTTAAAATAATAAAAACATTTTTAAATGCCATATTCTGTATGTCTCTATGGTTTTTGAAGAAATTGTCTAACTATTTTACTTTATCTTTCTATAAAATCATATTTATCTATTGTACCTAAGATGTATGATAAAAATAGACTAATAATTGATTTGACCATGATTTGATCAACTAACAATTAACTTGTGTAACTTATTTATCCTAAGTAGCCTGCAATAGCAATTTCAAAATATTGCAAGTAAATCTCATATATAGGAAAGGTAGAACAAAAGTTAGTGAGCCTAATAACATCTGAATGGAGACCATTGGTGAGCTAGTTTTAAAGGAGTACAACACCATGGCCAAATATGAATTCATTATTTAGAAAATTCCTGAATCCCTCTAGGTACCTTGGAACAAACATAATGTTTTAATAAAACAATGAAAGCAAATGTCATAAATAAACTGTCTACCATGCATTGTATTGAAGTTCCTGATGGGAAGAAAAGAGAGCGAACAGATCAGAAAAGACTTCAGGAGATCAAGTCTGAGATGTTTGTACAAATAAAAACATAAATGAAACCAGAGACAACAACCTATGTTCATTCTCCACCGAATATATGGAAACACCACAACGAACCTCTTAAAAACACGTCAGGGCTCAATTAGATGTCTTAGGGAACAATTCCCATAGGGCCCTGGTTATGAGTCTGGTGTGGTAGAGAATATCATTAATCCAAGGAATCCCATGCATAGGCAGGAGACTAGCTACATTGGACAATCTACTTTACATAATGGTTTCCAGGTCAGCCAGAGCTACGAAAACTATTGGCATGAGGAATAATTCATACCCTTTTGTCTAATAGGTATCTCTATGGTCAGCTAGCTACATCTTGCCTCAGAAGATTATAGTCATAATGTCATAAAAACTTATACTGTCAAGTTATTAGTTAAATTGAGTCAAAAAGGAGGAGGAGGAGCATATTGATTGTAGATATAATTCAGACATTAAAATAAGGAAGATTCAAATAACTGGTATAATTCAAATGTCTTACTAAGCTGTTTTGTTCTAAGTGCTTTCAGTTTACATTATGGCCATTCAGATTCTTTCAGAAAGTTAAAATTTGCATCTCAAAAAGCAGATAATAGAACATCTTATTTTCCCAGAAGGACAGACATTTTTTCAGATGTGATCAAAGACATCCAAAAAAAGAAAGAAGGAAAGAAAGAAAGAAAAAGAAAAAAGAAAGAAAGAAAGAAAGAAAGAAAGAAAGAAAGAAAGAAAGAAAGAAAGGCAACTCAGGAGCTACAGCCCAAGCCAAATAAATTAAACATATGGAAAATATACTTGGGGAAACATCGTGAATTTCTTAAGGGTTTGTAGGAATTTGAACATCATGTAAGATGGTCTCATAAAAATGGTCCAATGGAATTTCGATTTCCATGGCAATTAGTGACTTCCAAATAACCACTTTCTCCTTTTTTGGATAGACATGTTTAAAAAGTAGGAATCACACAGTAGTGTAATTTTAAGCCATATCAGAATAGTATGAGATGACAGTGAATATAATTTTAGAAAGAGATTACAGGCACAAGAAAAATCAAGAGCATAACTACATTTGTAAGGATTCACTAGACATTATTGTGGTCAGACTGTATAAAGCAAGGGGATTGTTAGCAGAAGATGGAGGCAGGGACCATTGTGATTCTAAGATCTCTAGAGTTCTTTGAAAGACTTTTAGTTTCCACTTAAATATACAGACAGCAAAATTTTGACCCCTTGAGACAGTGACAACATGGTATAACCTATTGTTTAAAACTGCTTCATGTCTTTAAATACTTTGAGCTTCAGAGAAAAGAGAAAAATCCTGACAGAGTAGATTATGATAATAAAGCCTTTGTGGTGTATTGATGGAAAGAAATTAGATTTGGGGTATATTGAAGGTTGGGGTTCATGTTTGAAAATTTACTTATATACAGAGCGAGTATGAGTTGTCAGATTTCCATATAAAATGTTGAGGAAGGAATATTACCCACTAAAGTGGAATCCAGAAAATTAAACTTTGGTGGAAATGAAAGTTTAGGACTCATATTTCGATTCCTTCTGTAGCTGTAGGACCAAAACATGTTCAAAGATAAGGAATTTGTATAGTGGAAATACCCTGCAGTCAAACCTGAAGTAATCACCTGAAACAAATGTTCTTCGTATAGTAAATAAAGTAAATTAAAAATCTTACAATGATATTTTAACATACTTGATATACTAAATGGTAATTTTAAAATCCTATACTGATATTTGTTATATTTTAATAGTTTTATCTTGAGGGATTTGGGTAAAAAATTAATTTTAATAACATAGTAAGATGAATACAATCAGGTTACAGTAGTTCATTCTATGGTAAGTATCAGAGGTAGTTGGTATAGATGTGATGAATGGAGTTCAATTCTGGTTAGAGTTAATGTTGTTCCTGGAACTATGAGATCATTACATGTGTTTGATAACAGATGACAAATAATATATGAGTATTAATTAAGATGACTGCATGCAATGTGATGTCAGATCAAACAATGAAAAGAAAATGAAAAAGCATTAGGCAAAAATCTAAAGTAATATAAATAAATTGTGTGTTTTTATAATCATATGTCAACACTGACTCATTAATTACAACAAATAGACTGAACTAATATAAAATGCTCAATGGTATTTTAAATTGGCTTCCAATTTGCAGAAACTGGATATTATCACTGAATCTTTGTAAAATTACAGTTATTTTCAAAAATGTGATATAATTGAAACCAAAGTTTTGAGAATAAGTGAAAAAAGTGATATTGATCACTTTCTATACAAAGCCTTGGGATGTGTGTATCTTTTGACAACGGCAACTCTATAGAACTTGTCCTCATTCTGCAAACTTCCATAGAGTTGCTTTTGCTAAAGAAGCTAGGGTGTAGTGAGAGACCATTGCTGTGAGTCTCATCTAATTGGTCTTTTAATGAATAGTGAGGAACACAAATGTAATTTTTTTTCAAAGAATAAATATAAAAAAAAAAACCACGATTGTCTTATGACATCATTAAGTAAAGTAGAGTGTACAGTGATAAAACTAGAGAAATTGAACTGTGACGTGGGTGGTAACAAGTTGGTGGAGATGAAACTTCTGGAAGTAGTAGGGCAGAATAAGAAGAAAATTTTACTGTAATTTCAACCATTTGAGGATTCTAAAACAGTCTTGTTCCTTTGAGATGGTTAAAGGGGATAAG
Organism: Acomys percivali; assembly: GCA_907169655.1. NCBI lineage: Eukaryota > Metazoa > Chordata > Mammalia > Rodentia > Muridae > Acomys > Acomys percivali. Next base: position 16,447,349 of record OU015752.1, read on the forward strand.
TGGATTTCTTGCCATTTTTGAAGAAACATTGAAGAAAATGTGAGCAGAGAATTGAAATACAGATTTCAAAAAATATTGAACAACTTAAAAATTACTGAAAGCATTTTGGGCATTGGAACACAAGACAGGATTTGGGAAAGGAGGTGTCAAAGGCACGTTGAGGCTCTCAAACTGATTGACACTGAGATGTCCTGACATGGTCCATCACAATTTCCTGACAGTGTATGATAACTAACACACATTGTGATAAATTGATTTATAACAACAATCCAATCTTGACATACCTAAAGCAACAAGCATAATGAAACTATCAATTGCTGACATTCATGGGTGTGAGAGGCACTACTGGGAAGCACAAGTTTACTAGAACTCCTTCCTCATGATGGTTGTTTGTAGGACAACCATTGAGTTACTTGACTCTGAACACATGACTATGCCCCTTGACCTCTATCGGTGACAGTGGGTCAGTGTGTACTGGTTACATGATTTTTAATCCATGGATACAAAGTAGAGTAATCTTGGGAAATGGGAACTTTAACTGAGGAATTATTTCCATCATACTGTGTGTGTAGACAGGTCCGTGGAACATTTTATTGATTAATTATTGCAGTGGGAGAGTCAAGGCCATTATGTTTTGCGCCACCTGTAGGCAAGTGGTATGCGGTTGTACAGAATGAGTGACCCATGGAGAACAAAACAATAAGTAGCCATCCTCTGTGATCTCAGCTTCGGCTCTTGTTTTCAAGTTTCCACCCTGAGCTCCTGCCTGGGTTCCTTCCGTTGTGGACTATAATGTATAAACCACAATAAATTCTTTCCTCCAGTTTTTCTTTAGACCTGATCTCTATCACAACAATAGAAATCAAACAGGGATGTTAGGATATATAAATTTCAAGTGGAGACATACACATATAAGACATAAATACTCAGAAGAAATGCTAGGCTATCGATTGTGTGAAGGGCATCAAAAGTGTGAAAAGCATCTAATAAGGAGTTGTCTCCAATCACAAAATTAGAGATAAGTAAGGGCCAGTCTTCATATACATTAATAATTAAGCTCTACAAAGAGTAATGGAAAAACCTTAAGAAAAATAGATATTGAAGTAATGAAGTAATGAAAATGTTTCCCTACCCTTTGTTTGATCTACCTACCTATATGAAACAAAGCAAAAGAAACATAAAATATTGATTAAATTCAATTTTATGTTAATATATGCCCACCATTTTGCCTCTAGGTTGCATTAATTACTCAATCCCACTTTCCATTTATTACATATAATTAATTTAGTAGGTGTCTCTTCTGTTAAACTTGTGTTTTACCATCCCGTGTCATCATTTCCAGATTAAGACTGTGCTTTTTGGCTTCATGGAAAAAATTTAATGTATTAGGAGAGATACAGGCCATGTTTATAACTCCAGAATTTAAGAGGTTGAGGTAAGAGGGTTGCTCCTTGCTTCAGGCTATGTATCTTGGTCTACATAGGTCTAGGACACCCATTTTAGTTTTCCACATAGTCTGACTTTCTTAAATAATTACTATGCTTCCATGTTATTTCCCATGTTCAATTTAAGAACATTATCCAAATAACTTTATCCATCTGTTTAAATACCAATTATACTTTCTCCACTTGATCACTACCAACAGCATCAACCATGCCATTATGTTTATTTTACAAGTAAGATACTGCTCTTGGGTTCTGTGATGGTTAAGTATAGTTGTCGCCTTGACAGAATTTGGGACTATCAAGGAGAGAAACATCTGGTCCTGGTTCTGAGGAAGTCTCTATAACAGGTTAATAGATGACTCACTCTAAATGTGTGCAATACCCACTGCATCGGTGGGTTCCTAGGTTCAGTAGAAAGATCAAGTGAGTTGAGCATCTGAAGTCATTGATCTTCGTGTCTGCACTGCAAGTGCAGTGTTACTGGCTGTCTCAAGCTTCCAACACTATTAGTTCCCAGCCTAGAATTTTTAACACGTTAGTCAACAGCAGCAAAATCAACTAAAAAAACTTTCCCTAAGAAAGTTTTCACTTCCATAGTCCCACTTACAGCACATCCCTGGCAGAGTTCCTCTGTGATCTACCACTCCTCTCCTGTTACTCTCTACCTATGTCAGTAAGAATTTTGCTTCCATTGATCCCCTGAATCTACTTGTGCTACAAGTCATCACTGATGTTTATATTTCTAAATATAAATGGAGTTTTGCCCTGTAAACTATATCTGATAACTTGTAAAAATACATTTTCACTTACTTTCCATGAAACTATATTCCCTCACTTCTATCGTTATTTAATGAACATCTCATACTCTCAGTATATAGTTTTCTTTTTTATTATCTTTTTATGTAATGTTCTATTTTTAAAACTCTAGAATAATCTGACTTTTTATTTAATATCCATCCCTTGGAGATCTCATACCTTCTGAGGCTTTAATTATCACCTCTGTGCTGAGGATTCTCCAAATATAACACCAATCAGAATTTTTCATCTGAACTCCATATACATAATATCAAAATCCCTACACAGATCCCCACTTGGCTGTCAAATATCTTCACATTCAACAGAACTATAAGCTATTGAATTACTGGTCTCTTTCTCATGTGGGAATTGTACCATATCTACTTGTCTCTATCTCTTTAAGTATAACCTCTATTCTCCAGCTCCTTTAGAGAAATAAAAAGTAGCACTTTCCTTGATTATTCTTTTTTTA
>OU015752.1:16455060-16510720 GCA_907169655.1 Acomys percivali
TATAGTCTCTTTCTTCTATCCCCACAGTCCTTAACAAGCAGAGCATTTGTTCCAGAAGACATTTAGCAATTCTTGGATATAGCTTTGCTCTTCATAGACAGAGTTGCTACTCTAATGTTCTAGGAACAAGATAAGAAAGCAACTAAACATTCTGTAAATTTAAAGATTCATATGCCATCACAAAATAATCTGTTCCCAGTGGAATAAACAGTTGAAAAACTTTCTCTGCTCTCCCTCTTGGTAGAGCTGTCATTTGCTATTCCACATCTCAATTCTTATGGTTTTGGGTCCATCTTAAATTTCTTCTTTGAGCTCCAGGTCATTAACATAGCCTATCCATTATTTTCTAGTGGTTATTTTAGCTACCTGAATTAGTATTAATATTTTCAGTCTCACTAAATTGTACCAATAATTATCTTAATAGAATTATAGAAATATTTAGATATTCTTCATATATTTTATTTACCTACCTCAGTCTCATATTTATCATATGATTGTGAAATTATGAGAGCTAACAGCTTTCAAATGAAATAATTTCTCCTAATAATATGGTTTATTATGATTACTCTGTGCTCCCACAAAATATTTTTTGTGAGCCATTTACACATTCTGTATATATACAAATTTACACAGGATGTTAAAAGGTTTTATCTTTTTATAAGAGTTAATATTTATGGATGAGATTTTGATTTACAAAGTACTGAAGTGGTAGGTCATTAATTTTAAAGATACATATTTTGCAATACTGGAGTTTGAGTGGTCACCACTTAAGATGTTCATGTACCTCTTATCGCAGCCTTGTCTTATTTTTGTTTAGTCATATATAGAAGCACATATTCATTACTTAACTTTCAATTTAATTACACGTGGACCATGTCACCAATATATTGAATTTTATTGTGGTTACTAGTAGTAATAGCAAAGAAAACAACACTTAAACCCTGCTGTATCTTCATGGTAGTGGTTGTAGTGTGTGTGTGCTTGTGTGTGTGTGTGTGTGTAGATGTGGGTATAATTAAAAAGATTTAATAAATAACATAAACTTATATTTTGAATTTTGCTACTGAGGCCAGTACTTTGAAAGACATTATCTGAATTTTTTGAACTGGACAACCAAACTTGTTATAAATTAGCTAAATTAAATGCACTTAGCATTTTTTTCATTTTATGAAATACTGTGGATCTGAATATTAATGTCCAAATCGATGCTAATATTTCCTCCATATTTTCTTCCTGCAATTTTCATATGTTTATTATGAACGATAAGGTATAGTTAAAGGTTAGGTTGAAAGTACAAAGATTTTGTGACCTCTTTACTTTCAAAATCAATTTGGATGTTGAGAGAAAATTCAGTATTTATTTACTGTTAAATTTTTCAGTTGGAAAAAGTATCTGGAAAGGTTCTTATGCAGTCCACACTGAGTTAGAGCTCTCTGTATCTCTGAGGTTGACCTTGCACTATGATGCTCCTGTTTCTGTCCAATAAGTACTGAGAGTATATAATCATACTGCTAGGATGAAGAATCACATCTGTAAATTTTAATGAATTAGTCCAAATGGAGACTTAAAGCATAACCAAGTAAATAATGCTGTATTAACCAAAAATTTCTATATCAGAAATATTTAGACTATTTTTATGTCACCCTCTTCCTTAATATCAGGTTAAAGAAACACTAGTCTTGGCCAGTTATATGAACTATGTTAACATTACTTCTGGCTACATATATTTCTACATATAAAAATTTATTCATGCATAATCTAAAATTATTATATTAAACAACCATCTCTAGTAATGTGGTATATATGTGTGAATAATACACATGCACACATGTATGCACATATATATGTATATATATCCACATAAAGACATAATATGTGATCAAATCAGTATTATTATGTATCTATATCACAAGACATGTATATGAGCAACTTGTAAAAGTTCTTCTCTCAGGATGGTCATTTCTAGTTCCATCAGTTTGCTTGCAAATCTCAATATTTCCTTGTTCTTAGTAGCTGAATAGTATTCAATTGTGTAAATGTACCAGAATTTCTTTATCTATTCTTCAATTGAGGGGCGTGTAGGTTTTTTCCTCCAGATTTTGCTTATTACAATTAAAGCTGCTATAAACACAGTTGAGCAACTGTCCTTGTTGTATGGTAAAGCATCTTTTGGGCATATGCCCAGGAAAGGTATGGCTGTGTCCCAATTTTCTGAGAAAGCACCAGATTCATTTCCAAAGTGGTCATACACATTTGCACTCCCACCAGTAATAGAGGAGTGTCCCCTTTTCCCACATCCTTGCCAGCGTATATTATCATTTGAGTTTTTCATCTTGGACACTCTGGCAGGTATAAGATGGAATCTCAGTGTCATTTTGATTTGCATTTCCCTGATAACTAAGACCCAGAAGGACATGCACGGTATATACTGACTTATAAGTGAATATTGGCCCAACATAGCTGTCAACAGAGAGATTCCACTAGTAGGGTAGTGGGACAGATGCTGGAACTCGCCACTGGACTCTAGATGGAATATTGAGAGTGTAATGGAAGACTGAGGAAATGAAAGGACACAGAAGGTTCAGGAGTCCCACAAGGAGACCCTCAAAGCCAGCTGATCTAGAAAAAGGGAGGCCAGCACACATTGTTGCACCAATCAAGGATGATGCATGCAGAAAACCTAGGTCCTCTGTTCAGATATAGCCAGCAGACAGCTCATCCTCCATGGTTGTGGTGAGATCTGTGACTGCCTCTGACATGAACCCTGGTGTCCCCAATTTGATTATTTATGCTTTGTGCTAAGGCCCTGCAGGCACACAGAAGAAGGGAGAGCAGGCTATCCTGAGGAGACTTGATAGGCTGAGGTCATAAGTTGTCGGGGTAGGAAGTCCCCTTTCTGTCAGAGCTCTAGGAGAGGGGAAGAGGGTGGAGGAGGGAGGGAGAGCAGGAATGAGAAAATACAAGTGAGGAGATAACAACCAGGATGTAATCTGAATAAATTATAATACACGTGGAAAAAACTAAAAGTTGTTCTTATAATTTTGTTGACTAGTTACTTAGAAAAGTATTCAGTAAATGTTCACAACTTTAAGAAAATCGCTCTATTGTGTTATGTTTCCATTCAAAAGATTATAATACTCAATTTTTTAATTTTTAGTTTTCGAGACAGGCTTTTTTCTGTGTACCTCTGGATGACTTGGATTTGCTTTGTAGACTGGGCTGGTTTCGAACTCACGAAGGTCTTTGTGTCTGCTTTCCTGAGTTCTGGATCAATATTATCTTTTGGTGACGTGTGTATATTGTTTCTCTAGTTGATTATGGCAAGATAATATAAGAGCGAGAAAGAGATTCATCTATGAGTCATTCAAACCATATAAATATTTCAGTGCTCATGGAATGAATTTTTCCCTCAAAATGTTGCAGAATGTGAACATGAAACTTTCTACAACTTTGGAACTTGATTATGTGCCATATGAAGGACTATTTTCTTGTATAATTTTAATATATATTCTAATTTTAATAACATCAAGTATAAAAAGGAGAAAGTCTACCATATCTAAAGTCAATTGTAGTTTTATTCATATTAAGAAAAATTTAATACTAATTTCATGTTTTAGATAACCAGACTTTATTAGCATAATTTCTATTGTAAATTTGGTTGTGTTCTTTACGCCTTCGCGTTAGCCTCAGTCCCACATATAGTCACAAACTTAGAAATGTATGTAAGTTTCTAATTGGTAGTAGAGTAACACAGTCATGCCTGTTTGCATGTAAATTAGTGCTTTCACAAGCTGAGGAACTGCCTGAAGTATGACATTATGTCGAGTTTTTGTTTCAGTAGACAGTAACTGTTACTGTTTTCCAGGATTCATTATAGGTGCCAACTATCTGCTTGATGAATTGGCCTTTTTACTCAACAATGTAGCATCTTGACAAGTATATCTGACAGTATATAACTATTTATTAGAACTGTAAGCACCTAATACAGTGCTATTCTCTGTGAGAACAAATGTGTAGCATTTCAATGTACTGAAGATTAATTTCAAAAGATGAAAAACATATCAATTGTTATCATGCATAACAGCATAACATAGTGAGGACTTTATAAATGATCCTGAACACACACCAACACACACACACACACCAACACACACACACACACACACATTATTTTCTTTGTACAGCAGTGTCTTACGGTAGTGAATGGTATCTTAAATAATATTTATACTCCATTGGCCCTTCCCCTTAAAACTGTTGTATGCTGTCTTTTAATTCATGATCAAGATGTTGTACCACTATCAATAGAGCATGTTTGTTCCAAGTTGGATTATGAATATGATGTTGTTGATTGTCACACATTGTGCCAATCATGTTCATGATTGACTTGCTTGATCATCTCATGAATTGATGAAATCCAGAACATTTAAGCTATATTGCTAATATTTATTTAAAGCAATAACAAATGGCTTCAATTCTTCTGTCCTTTTTCATCATATCCATAATAGCAACCAATATAATATTTTTAAATTATAGTAGAAGCTGTGATCATTATTAGTCCCTTTTGCAGTTTGGACATCATGTTAATCTGTAAGGAAATTAGTATAAATGAATGATAATAGTATAAAAATTTTGTATCTCTTCAAATATTTCCAGATTTGTAACTGCAATAAGATCTGTAGTAATTATCCTCTCAGGAGTGAGTTAAACATTTTATGATCTCTCTCTCTCTCTCTCTCTCTCTCTCTCTCTCTCTCTCTCTCTCTCTCTCTCTCTCTCTCTCCTCTCTCTCTCTTTCCTTCTCTCTCTCTCTTTCCTCCTCTTTCTCTCTTTCTTTCTCTCTCTTTCCTTCTCTCTCTCTTTCTCTCTCTTTCCTTCTCTCTCTCTTTCCTTCTCTCTCTCTCTCTCTCTCTCTCTCTCTCTCTCTCTCTCTCATGGACACACACACACACCCACACACACACACACACACACACACACACACACACAAAATTTTTGAACATTCAAAGCAAATGGCAAATGTTATAAAAAATTCAAATTGCCAAAAATTTTTTCTAGGAAATAAGATAGCCTTGAAGTTATTTTTTTTTAATCAGAGGTGTGCTAATAAGATGCAATCAAGTCAAAAATAATGTTTTTAAACATAATTAAAAATTGTTATTCCTAGGACTTACTGTCTTCTAAGGGCTGCTTTTAGGAGACCTGTAAGTTTCCAATAGTGTGTCTTAGGCATAATGTACACAGTTTTTAAAGATACTTTAATAAAAAACGATGCTAATATGCATCTGTTTGATTATAATATTTAATTTAGACACAAGACAACTGACTATGTCAAATATGAGTTTATGCAATGGACTGGTTTGAGGCACGGGAAAGGCTTTGGTTTAATCAGAATAATGTACTAAAAAATGAATAGGAAGTGTTAAGGATGAGAAAAATCTGTCCACCTCTAATAATTGATGAAGTAGTGAGTAAAATGCTCCAGAATATATTACTGAATTTTCACAATTGTACTGTACATGTTCAACTTAATAACATAACTTCAACAGTAACTAATGAACACAACTCCCCCACCCACAATTAACCTTGTGTCAGTGGATCTGTTCCCTTAAAATCAATGATCATTGATTAATACATTTTCTTTATTATCCCTACTCATGTTCAGCAAATTTTGTTTTTACATATATCTTACAACATAATTGTCATTTCAAATGACATAGGAACTGAGGAAATAAATCTGTGTGATGATATTGATAATAGATTTAATTTAATTGGTGCCATAGTCTAATGAAATTCAAGGAGTACTGAAGTAGGTTGAAAAGAACAGTAGGTTGATGGATGAGGTTAGATAAGAAGTGGTACTTGGTATCACTTGGGTTGGACTGTGAGTTTTGTCAGAAATTCTGGAAATAACACAATATTAGGTCAGAAATGTAAAATCTTAAAAATCTATGTCATGTGTGCTATAACTATATAATTCATAAACAAATTCTCCTGATTATTTAATCTCACTTAACATTCATGTCATCTAGCAAATGATTGATAACTGGTCGAATTTTTCAAGTATATGCATACTCTAATGTACATCTTATTCTCATAAAACATTTGTATCACAACACTTTCAAATAACAATATTGCATAGAATTTTTATGGTAGTATATATTGAACTCAGTACATTATATGTGCTAGTCAATTACTCTACTAATGGGCAACTCACTTATATAGCCAATAGTTTTTTTGCTTTTCGTCCTACACAGCCAGTTATTATCAGAATGTCTTGATTTTGCAGAGCATTGTATTTATATAATTAACTATTTCAAAAATGATGTGAACATACCTCAAACATAAATGTTGTTTCATGTCTCCATTTAATTAGTGAAAAAAAGAAAAATAATAAAGGTATATTTTGAAGCCTGAATTTGGTAGTGACATTTCTTATTTTGAAATTCTAAAATAAAAATTGTCAAATGTTTATTTACCCCTCAATATAACATATCATATTTTACTTGCCACTTTCTGAACACCAGGCAGTATACAAATAATACTGATGAGCCATTAAAAACTAATTCCAGCATGTTTCTGGGTCAGATGTATGTTGAACAGTAGTTAAAAAACAATATATAATAACCTAATACTAAACTAATAAGAAAGTAACACCTGATGTGAAGTGTGTAGGCTCCTTATAAACGAGGTAGTATATTTTTGAGTAATTGTACCTGTATATGAATTGTGGAGATATTCTACCAATCAAACTTGATCTCTGCATGTAGGTGTTTAAAGAAAGAAAAAAGAGATTATTCTACGAAACAAAGAGGAGCTAGAAGGTGGGAACAAAGTGAACGTAAATAAAAACTTATGGCAAGGATAAGGAATAATATTTATTTGGTAACTGCGTAAAGTATGACTATCACAGAAATGTGATAACTTAAGGGCAGGAGAAGCTGGCATGGTGTTATGTAGCCAATGATGAATTTAAATAAATTAGAGAATTTAAATTCTTTGGAGGAGAGAACACAAATAGATATCAACAATTTCTACTCTTGTATACTTTTTAGCCTGTCCACTTCAACAGGAATAATACAGTATATCCTGAATAAAGGCGAAAAAGAGTAGAAAAAGAGAGGTTGAATAATTACATTATTATTGGAAACCTGAAACATTTAAACTTTGAGCAAATACTCAAAGTGGGTGGTAGCTCTGAAAAAACAAGGTTTAATATTAATAAACTCCAAGTGATGAAGAGAAGGTGCATGGGGATAGTATAACACTCTTCAATAGAGTAAGAAAATGGATGTACTTAAAGTTAGTAGCATGATATGTTATGTATCTATCACCCATCTTTCTGTCTGTCTATCCACCTATCTATCATCAATCCATTCATCCATGCATCCATTCATCTATCCATTTATATGTCTATCTATATGTCAAATGTCATGGAAAAAATAAAGCCATGATGTGATTAATGTGAGAAGGACATTTCTGAACGTTATAACTTAAGCCACTTTGTTTTTAAAATGGCCTATGCCTTTAAATCCCAGCACTTGGAAGGCAGAGGCAGGCAGATCACTGTGAGTTCAACGGCAGCCTGGTCTAAAAAGGGAGTCTAGGAGAGTCAAGTCTACACAAAGAAACTCTGTCTTGAAAAAAAAAAGTAGTAAATCTGATAGCTCTGATTGGGAAGATGTTAATGTCACGGCTCCTATTGCAAGGTTCAAAAGAGAAATGATGAGAATCAGGATGCAGGCAGTAATGGGAGCGAAGGCACGTCACTGAACTGACAATCTCAGTATAAATAAACCTGACCTAATAGCCTGCTCTTTGAGAAGAGAGAGAAATTGTGAAATTAACCTCTAAACAATCCAATTTCAAAGACTAAACAGAAATTTATGGCATTTACGCAGAGAGAAAGTACAAAAAGGGTGAGTGTGGAAAAGTGTGGTAATTTTTTTCCCACATGTGTTTGTTTAGTGTATTCAGTTTTCCTTAGAAGCAGTCGCTGTGGTTTCAGAAACATGTGGTACAGTGTTTCTTCCTGAAACAAGCACATGTGTAGAAAGACTGTTTCCACAGGGTTTCTAACTGAAGAAGCAACTTACTAAGGTGAGAGAGATGCATCTGTTCACTTTTGTTTTTATTTGTGGAGATGTAGGTCCCAGTTCAGGGTGTTTGGAGGTCAACCTTGGATCAGGAATTAGCAAACAGATTCACTGATGGCTCAAGACAACAATTTTAGCTGAAACAGGGCATAAGTTGTCAGAGACAATGAGCTGTTCTCTTCAATTTATCAACCAGATCTTAGATGATAAGCTGGTGAGCTTCTCCAGAGCTGGATGTGAAGATGGGTATTAATAATTTAAAAAGCAAGTGGGAGCTGAGGAAGTGGAAACATTGGACCTCTTTCAAGTAGCACGGTGGTAGAGTCAAGGAAGAAGACAAAGAGGGAGCTTAATTGGAAGAGAGCAGTGCACTCCTTGGTGGTGTATATTTTGATGTCTTTAGGATGTAGTGAATCCACCGGTGACAATATCTTTGTACAGAAACTGTCACCTCAAGTTGTACTTTACATAGTGATCCTGTCAGACCTTTCTAAGATTAACATGAAAATAGCAAATTAAAACAAATATATTCAGACACGATAAATTATTCAACTGTGACTATTTCTTCCTTGGCAGAGAATGAAGATTTCAGCATCATTCTTTTCATGGTGCTAAGTAGATGATAGTCTTATAGAATGTGTGTATCACCTATACAAGGCAGGTAAAACTTACTTATATACAGAGGATATTCGGTGAAAGAGAAAAGAGGCATGATTTGGTAAAGTCAAAGCTAAATCTCACTAGTCTCAACACAGTCCTTTGCCACTGTGTGAGCTTTGGAGTCTCACTTAGACATGTCCACATGACAGTCTCATGTGTTTCACTAAAATACACTGTACTTTTCTAGTTTTTACAAACCATTCACGTTGTAGTTATTTATAGTCAACATAAAATTTATTAAGAGACTCATCTAGTTAGAGATTGTCCTCTTCAGTATCTATGGCCCCTGCTATTAGGAATCTCTGCTAGAGTCCCTCTCATACCACCACAGGAGCCTTCCCTAACTTAGGTATCCAGCTTGTCACAGAGATCCCTCTGCCCACAGTTTCTCTTTTTTCTAGAGAGATTTTGTCCTCTTGCCCGAGGTCTGATCCCCACCCTCATGTTTCTCTGTGTTTCCTTAACTACATTGTTCCCTCTCTTCAATCACTACCTCGGTCTATTCTAATTCCCCTTCTGGGTGAGACTTAAGCATCCTTATTTGGATTGTCCTTGTTATTTATCTTCTTTTTGTCTGTTCATTGTATGTTTATCCTGTACTATATGGCTGAAAACTGCTTAAAAGTGAGTACATACCATGTGCATCTTTCTGGATCTGGGTTACCCCATTAAGGATAATCTTACCCAATTACATCCTTTTTCCTGCAAATGTACAGATTTCCTTGTTTTAATAGCTAAGTAGTATTCAATTGTGTAAATGTGCCACTGTTTCTTTATCCATTCTTTTGGTTGAGGGACAAGTTGTTTGTTTCAAGATCTTAGTTATTACTAAGACAGATGATATGAACATAATTGAGCAAATATCCCTGTTGTATGGTGGATCATGTTTTGGGTGCTGTTACAAGAGTCGAATATCTGGGTCTTGAGGTAGCACTATTTCCCATTCTCTGAGAATTCATCAGATTGATTTCCAAAGTTGTTGAACAAGTTTACACTCCAACCAGCAATGAAGGAGTGTTCTTCTCCACGTCCTTGCCAGCATGTTCTGTCATGTGAGTTTATGATCTTAGCCTTCTGATGGGTGTAAGATGGAATTTCAGAATCTTTTTTATTTGCATTTTCCTAATGACTAAGGACATAGAGTATTTCTTTAAGTGTTTCTCAGCCATTCAAGATTCCTCTGTTGGCAATTCTCTGTTTGGCTCTGTCCCCTATTTTTTGATTGGGTTAAGATTTTTTTGTTGGTGTTTAATGTTTTGAATCATTACATATTTTGAATATTAGTGCTTTGTCAAATGTAGGATTGGTGAAGATCTTTCTCCAGTCTGTAGACTGCCTTTTAATCTACTCACAAAGTCCTAAGCCTTACAGAAGCTTTTTAGTTTTAAGAAATCTTATTTATTAATTGTTGACCTTAGACCCTAGGCTGTTGGTGTTCAGTTCAGGAAGTTGTCTCCTGTGCCAATGAGTTCAAGGCTCTTCTACACATTCTCTTCTCACAGATTTGGTATGTCTGGTTTTATGTTGAGATTTTAATCCACTTGGACTTTAGTTTTGTGGAGGGTGATAAATATGGTTCTATTTGCATTTTTTCTACATGTAAACATCTAGTTAGACCAGCCCTATTTGTTCAAGATTCTCTTTGGGAAGGGAACACCAACCCACCAACAAAGCCTTAGACTCAAAATTCACCCTCCCTACAAGGTAAAGATAGAATGAATATAGCAGAGAGTGAGGTAATGTCCAACCAACCCAAGACATACCCCATAGAAGAGAACCAACCCCTGACACTATTAACAACACTCTGCTATGCTTGCAGACAGGATCCTAGCAGATTTGTTCTCTTAAAGGATCCACCCAGAAGTACCTCGAATGCTGATGCTGAGATTCACAGACAAACACAGGGCAAAGCATTTATATAGGGTGTATAGTGCAAACAAGTTGGGGAAAGGAGAAAAGGAACTGGAGGTGACAGAAGCTTCTCAAGAAGACTGGGAGAGCCCACTGACTAGGGTGCAGAGGGGTCTGCTGAGACTGAGGCACCTGCCAAAGGCTTTGCATGAACTGGAGATAGGTCCCTACAAAAATGTAGCTAATGGGCAGCCCAGGCTTCGTGTGGGTCCTCTATTTAGGGCAGGAGGGGTTGCTCTCTCTGGCATGGACTCTCTTGCAAGCTTTTTAATTACTTCTCCCTGGAGAAGTCACCTTGCCAGGCCACAGAGGAAGAGGCAGTGCTCAGTTCTGATGTGATTTGATTAGCTCAGAGGTGGTGGTTGGGGGTCCCCTCTTTTCTGAGGAATAGAGGAGGAAGAATGGGGGAGAAGGTGAGAGAGTGAGACTTAGAGGTGAGGTGATGGGACTACCACTAGGATGTAAGATGAGTAAATAAATAAATAAACAAATAAATATAAAATTTAAGAAGAAAATAATCTAGAAAATTAAATTAAACACATAAATAAACAGCCTAATTATACCATTAGATAGTTTTTACATTCAGGCTCTGTGGTATTGTGAAATAATACATTAAAATCACATCATGTTTTCAAAAAATGAAGCTGATATAAGTACCATTAAATTTGACATTTTCCATACACTGTAAAACCATAGACAAATATTGTCATTTCAGCTTCCTACAGAGCCTAAGGCTCACAGATATTTGTCCAAGTACAAGTCATCAATTATGTTTAAGTAAAACCAATTGACTAGAACTCAATATGTATTAATATTTTCAAGACAGAGTTTCTCTGTGTAACCTTTGCAATTCTGTACTCACATTTTTATCTTTCTTAAAAATGTTCTTTGCTCATTAGGAGTAATTTTAATACTATGTTCATTTAAAGTTAACATTAGAATATTAGGTTCCATTTTACAACCTATGACACTTACACCCACAGGTTTTTGCTCTGACGGTGCCAGGCATGGATTTTGATTTGCTAAGTGGGCCTTAAATACAATCAGGAAATTGTTTGCCCGCTGTACAGAGCTAGACAACTGAAGACACCAAATTCTTTACTTGCAGCCCATAGAAAAATCAATCAACCTTGAACTTGACATGAAATTCTCTCCTTACTGCTAGATTTCACAGTGCTGTAAGATGCTGTGGAGTCTTCTGGTATACAAAAGACATCAAATATTGATACGAAGTATATCTTTCCCCAGCAGTTGCTGAGTTCAAACTTCAACCCTCCTGCTTCAATCTCTATGTGCTAGAATTATCAGTGTGCATAACTAGTTATGGATCAGGGCTTTTCGTTTAAGTACTGTGAATATGACAAAATGCACAACTTCCATAAGTGTGGACCAGCATTCTGGTTAGCAAATAGATGCTTTCTAACTGTGCCCCTGTTCTGTGGAAGTGGTAAGCAAGCACTCTGGCTCCATATTTCACACCACTAATCCTATGCACAATGACTTTGCCCCTATGCAAAAAAAAATCACCTTCTAAAGGCCCCAGTGCAAAGTACATTATTACTATGATTAAATAATGACAAGAGACCCGTGGAGGGACACCAAAAACTTACAATTACATGAGAAAAGAAACTTCAGTTACTCTGTAAGAAGTTCCAAAATTATTTGGTATTCACCTGGGTCTTAGCAGCTGCCTTCAGCTCTCTATGCCTGCCAGCTTTTTTGCGTTGTCAGACTTGGTTGCAGATATAAATAGTAGTACAATATATCTTCTTATAAAACTTGATATTTTTCTATAATATTTACTTTTCAATTCAATGCAAACTGACTAAAAATTTACTTGAAATCCAGTCACATGTAACAGGGGAGTGAAGTGTATGCTAGCTGGCATTGCTTCACAATAAATCACACAATCTAACAAAATAAATGGCACTCAGCAAACTATCGTGAAGACAAGAAGCAGAATCGCCCTGAAATACATAATTGCATTGCACTGACAAGATATATGTCACAAATAAAACCTAACAGTGACCTTTACATGTATAAAATGCATCTCACTTCAATATTTGGAGTGTTTTAAAGCACCTAGAAAACATAAAATATGTTTGATATTTTTATTTATCCATTTTTTATGTATTTTGCAACCTTACAATTCTTCTCACAGCTTAAGAATCCACATATTATACCACTCATGTACTTGGTCATTGACGTAAAACAGACATATTCCCAAGGCAGATTGTGTGTGTGTGTGTGTGTGTGTGTGTGTGTGTATTTGTGTGCGTGCATGTGCACACGTGTGTGTGCACACAGTGGGTGAAATGAGAATGAGATTTAAAAGATCTATCCACCTGAAGAATTGATTCTTAATGGAAAAAGCAAAAGAGAAATCCTCTCCACCCTCTGTGCTGTCAGTTGACTAATAAATCATAGATCAAAATCCTTCCTATAAAATATTGAAGGAAACCCTCTTCAGGTCTTGACTTGTGCTTTAATGACTTGTGCATACTAAAGACTATCTGAATCTAAAAGAAGTTCAGCAAGTTATCTTAGGATCCAATTTTCTACAAGCCAAAGGCCAGCAGCTCAGTCAGTCTATTATCTTGATCCTTGTGTGTGTGTGTGTGTGTGTGTGTGTGTGTGTGTGTGTCTGTGTGTGTGTGTGTGTGTGTTTCTAAAGAGAAAAAGGAAATTATGCTCATCCCAGAAAAACTTGTGAGAATTTTATGCTGGACATATTTATTCCATTTTAAAAACAAAGTATTCAAATGAATTAATTTTATATGGAAATCTAAGACTAGTATCATTAATTGTAATTTTTGTTTAATAATATGTTATTTACCCTAATATATGTCAATATTATCTACTCCAGGTAAAAAGTATTATGTTAATGTGACACGTTTTCTTTAGGGGCAATTAATCTTTAAAATTCAGCACATAGAATATAGATTTTCTTATATAATACTGATTGCTAAGCACAGAAAACTAATTTAAAAAATTATTTTTATATAACTTTGGCAGATATACACAAGGATGAAATAATGACAACAGGAGTGTTTTGTAGGTGTTATTTTTTTCAAGAGCCAACCCTTTTGGTTATATATTTCTTTTTAATTCTTCAATGCAATATTTAATTATGTGTTAACCTTATGTGTTAAGACACCTACAGCCAGCATGAATATGCTGAAACACCAAATCTATCTCAATATGGAAAACACCGAGTATTAGAAAGTGGGTTTTGTTGTTGTTGTTTGTTTGTTTGTTTGTTTTTACTTTCTTCTGACTCCTCCATTGCAAAGTCATATTCAAACTTGATTTGGTTAAACATACTGCTCTTTTCAGGACACCTGTTGTTTCTGAAGTGTTTGCTGAAATTCTTGGTTGTTCAATGTGACAGAAATCATACATACCCAAACAACAAAAACAGACTCCACAGCTTGTAGGCCTGTGTGCACACATATTCATATATTGAAACGGCAATCAAAAAAACAGAAGCTATCAATCTGACAATGAAGATGTACTGGTGGAGTACTGGCATGAAAATGGAAGAAAGTAAGTAATGCATTTCTATTTCATGTGAAAATAAATTTTAAAAAACAATTTGGTGTTAAAAAAATAAATTAATAAAAACTTATGAAGAAAAACTTTGCAGAGGAGATAATAGTTGAAGAAAATGATCAATAACAACAAGATTCCATCCCTGTGTTAACTTCTCTTCAATCTCCAATCAAAAGTCTTCATTTCTGGATTATTTTGGTTACCTTTTAAACATGTATTTCACAATAGTCTGCAAACTAGTTGAATTAACTCATCAAGAACACTACAGGAAATGACACAGTCTCCTAATGTGGCAGGGTAAAATGTTCATCCCAATATATATGGAAATAGGAAGATGTCCATACCCTGGGATTAGTAGATAAGCCTCAGTTTCTCCTTCAGCATTTCTTGCTTGGTGTCTCTGCGGATGTTTGGACAACTCCGCCTCTTACTCCACCAAATAAGCACTCACTAATCATCAAACTTTGTGTCACTTATTTTCTGATTCTCTGACTAAAAATTTTGACTACTTTTTGAATTATATCTGGGAGTATGGGGATTTGACAGAAAACAGTATTTTAAAACTTACAGTTTTTGAAATTAATATAATTACATCATTTTCCATCTTCCGTTGGCTAATTCTGACATCTCTCATGTGCTTTCTTGTTCTTTTTCAATTTTATGGCTTTTTATCTTTAAATGTTTTTATCTGTTTATAGTTTATATCTATATTCTTAAGCATATCAATGCATCCTGCTCTGTCCATATGAAGTTACCTTGTAAACACATTCACATACACACACACACACACACACACACACACACACACACGTACACACACACACACACATTTTGGAAGCTGATAACCTACACTTCCTGTCTACTCAGATAACTAATTTTTTTTCTTCTCAAGTCTCTGATGGGATTGAAAACCAGATATTTTAGTATTACAATTAAGCTTAATTATTTAGGGATTAATATTTTTTATGTCTAGATAGATATTGAACATTGATAAAGACAAGATGTGGAGATTAATTTACATTCAGAATTTTAGACTCACCAAGATAGGACAGATGTTTTCTTCAAGGTTGCCAGATATAAATCACCAAAACATTATGAATGTAACTTTTATATAATTCCTGAGTGTTTCATGCTTCTTCTTGCTATAGGTAGTTATTGTATATATGTGTGAGAATATAAATGTATATATAAAAAAGAAAAATAACAAAAAGAAAAAAAGAAATGAGAGGTATTTTGTAAGTTATCAAGTGACAAAGATAAATTTTTGATGTTGTTTGAATGAAGGTTGTTAAACTTTGCTTTTTAATTTATTCATTGATTTTTTTAAAAAAAGGCCTTTCCATTCCAGCTCTCTGTAGCACACATAGGTTGACCATCATATAACTCAGAGGAACAATCTAGATATAGGTATATCAAATATGTTTCATTGTAGTTGTACATGCTACATAAACAGCTAGAGTTGGGAAGATAGTCCTCTAATTCCCCAGACACAACCCATTTGTTCTATTCTGCGATGTCTACACAGTGATACACAGTGATAACCCGTGATTTGTGCTTATATAGTTGATGGCTGTGTTGTGTCTTTGCTTCAGTGCCATCTTAATTAAAGTTTGTTTTCTCTTCTTGGTCAGTACAGAGATACCATAACTCCAAGGATAATTTCTTGTCCTAGTAAGCAAGAATATAATGACCTTTAAGACTTTCTCTTTACATATAAGGTGAATAAAACTCTTTCCCAGTGACCCCTGTGAGCTGGCCATGCAGTAATTTGTGATATAACACAAATGTAACTGAAATAATATCTCATTCTCTGAAATTTCTAGCTTGAAACCTTGCTTATATGATGAGAATTTGCATTCCCTTACTGAGAAAATAAATAATAATCTTTATTCTCTGTATCTAGCATCTGCTTTACAGAGAACTCTCATAATTTGTGTTTGGTCATTTTCCTTTTCTACATACAGATCATTATTGCTTGGGAGAGGTTGGTGTTCTCAATCCAGACTTGGCTCTTATGTGCTGTAAGTCATCCAGCATAATCTTTGAAAAGATTTGTCATAAAACCCCATCCCAGTTTGATTATGGGCATAGCATTCCTATTATCTCACAGATTCACTACATGATTAAATGGATGTCTGTAGTTTGGAAAGGCAGTATGATGAGAGCATGCAAAAACACATTTCTCTAGGTCTCCTGAAAATACTTAAAATGCCTTTGTTACCAGTAGATGATCTACCTGATGGTCTGAAGTCAAAGCAGTAGCTCTTCAAGTCTGAGATAGGATGATGCAGGGAGAGTGTAACAGCACAAAGGGAGAGTGAAAAGAGAGTATGTGCTAGATAATTCCATCAAGAACGCGATCATATCAACAGCAAAACCTGACCAATGTCTGGCTTTTCTGATGTTCTGTTGAGTTACTCTTTGAGCTTTCCAATATTTGCTATCCAAACATATTTAAGCAACATTACCCCTCCCTTCTTCAAAATATTGTTGTATATATTTTATGATATTCTCATTTAACAATGAGAATATGATATATTTTATTATCAGATGTTAATTGAGAGTATCATTATTGATGTATAATCATCGTATATATGTTTTGTTTTATTGTAAAGTGACTTTATGAACCAAGAAAGGCATTTATATGTATAGAGATGACCTTACAGTAATATTTTCTAAAACATTTTCAGGTAAATACTGCTCACATTAGGTCATTTAATGGGATGTCCAATTTTTATGGTGATATTGTCACTTTCTCCCAACTAATCACCTGAGGTCTATGTCCCCATTCTTTACAATAGGTTAGAACATTATTTCTTTTCTATCTTATGAGCAGATATTTTTGTCCGACTTCAATTAATATAGCTCTTAAAAGTAGCTTTATTGCCATACAGTGGCATTAGGGAGGCCAGCAAACGTAAAGCCAGCTCTCCTAAGGGAAGGCAGGAACAAAGGCATTTAGGAACCTAGCTGTCTTCTTCTTTTTATTTCCCCTCTCATGTTACCTTTGTGATTCTATTCCATTCTCCTGTCCCTTCATGGAGTTCTGATGAATGCCCAAAAGTTTTTATTACTCTTATCTCTATAGTTTTTTTTCTTCTGATTTTACCCCCACACACGTATATTTGAGGCATTCACAGCTTTGATGAAAACAAATTTACAAGTTTTGTTGAGGGCAAAAGCCATGCCCTGCTAGCCTTTCCAACTATGGCCCTTCACCCGGTGCCTCCCACTCAGTAGGAAGGTAGGATTTGTGGCAGAAATGATGAAAACTGAAACACACAGGGGGTTAAAATACTTTGGCCAATGTTGCACAGTTGGATTGAAATCTGAAGGCACCAGACTTCAAGGTATGCGTGCTTTTAGACACTTTATATCAATCTACTACTTTTCGAATAACGGACACCTTTATCTTTTCAATGTTGTAAAAGAATGTGGTGCACAACTCAAAAAACTCCTGAGAGAACTTTTAAAAACTAAGAGTTTTAAAATACACTGCACTCAAGCTATCCATGTCATAAAATACAGCTCAGGTCTGACATTTTAAAAGAGTAAAAATTAAAAAGTACAAGTTCTGTATTTAAATTTCTACATTCATTGAAAAACAATGGTTCTTATGTGAGTTTAAATGTGCTGTTGTCATACTAAGGTCTGAAGGAAAACATTAATATTTGGCCTTCTTAGAATAAAATATTCATTTGCACATAAATGCTTTGATAGTATCAAATGAAGTGCCAGCAAACACTTAGACAATTCTAGGCACTTGTAGTATGGAAACTTGGATTTAAATTCCATATATAAATCACTGTGAATTTTGATAATATAAATAAACCAAAGTCTGGTGCAAATAAGACTGATAATACTCAAAGATTTGGATGGATGAGTTTTTACATACATATGTGTATGCATGCATGCACGCATCTATGCATGTGCTTTTGTACGTTTGCCCATGTTTTTGCATATATGTGTGGTTCTGTGTATTTATGAGTCAAGAATGTATAGCTTTTGTGAGATTTACACAGTATATTTGTGAATGTTAATGCTGAGTCCAAAGATAGAAAGTTTTTAGTATCTGAGTTGTTAGGCCAAACAAATTGTTTAAAGTTACCATTATGTTCTGGGCTCTCTTCTCCTGGTGATTCCCTTTGGGGATGTGCAAATGTTATGACCTCCTTCAGTCCTCACACCATTACTAACACACCAGAAGGAGGTCAAGTATTCCTGCTAAAACCTGTGGGCACTCAATGGGGTTCTATACTTTCAGGAACAGAGAAAATAGGACCAGCCATTTTCTGTCATCATTCGGTGCATACTGCGATGTTCAGGGGTTTTATAGGGTCAACAAAATACACCTATAAGGACAACTCACATAAAACAACTCAGACTAGTACCACACTACAGAAAATCTCTTATTTGTGATGAAAACATTTCTTTATTATTGTAAGAATTTTTTATTTAACTGCTAGCCATCCTGATAGACTAATACATATATCTTCATATGGTTTTCTGGGCAGATAAACTTTAAGTGGGTACTTATGAATATATGAACAAATAAATTCAAACCAATATAAGTATGTCACTAGGAAAAAAGTGTTAATTATTTTATTCAATCAAGACAAAAATTAATAAAGATATATTGTGTTACTTTGTGAAGAAATAGAAAGACGCATAATATGATTATAATAAAAACATTCACATTCCATGGAGCAGCTATTAAGTTTCAAAATGCTTTGGTCCATTCAAATCTTTGACTTGTCTCCCAGATCCAATTTTATTATCAGTTGCTAAATCTGTAAAATAATGAAAATCTCCCAAATCAGATTTGGAGGAGGGGTATCTTCTTTTTCTTCTTTGTGTCAATTAAATACCTGAGACTACAGAAGTATGAAAAAGTCTCAAGAATAACATAGTAATTAATGAAATTGTTGTGGGAGCCCTGAACAAGAGGCTCATGGCCAGCAACACTCAGGGGAGAGTAAGACACAATGACGATAAAAAGTGCCATTTTGAGTCAGAGTGATAAGCCTGACCTTGTTTTCTCTCTGCACAGATGCCTGAGGGAGATCTCTGCTTAAACACAGATAAAGAGAATTAAGACTAAAGGGGACTAGTTTGAGGCCTACATACCAGTTACTTTTCTCACCGTTCTGACAAAATGAATGATAAAAGTAACTTAGAAAGTGAAGGCTTGATTTTTGCTAATGACTTAAGGGTATATTTCATCATAATATGGAATAGATGATGCCAAAAGCTTGAGGCAGCTGTCACAGTGCACCCAACATCAGGAACACAGAGAGATGAATGTTAGAGCTTAGCTGCTTTTATCTCCTGTATTTAGCCCAATACCCCAACCAAAGAGATGTTGCCACCCAACTTACTATTTCAGTTAAAACTATCCTGAAATGCCCTCAGACATGGAAAGGGTCTTTTTTCCCCTATACATAACAAGCCAGAGAGCCTAAATCCAAAGTTAACTACCACAGGCATAAATGTAGGAGAGACCATGTCATAAAGTCTGCATCCTTTAGAGCAACTTCCCCAGAGGCACAGTGCTTAGAGGACCACCTGCATAAGTCTGGGAAGGACAGTGGCCTCCGTACAGCCACGTAGCAGATCTCACAGTCTCAGACTTGAAAAATCACATGCAAGGTTTTATTCAGAGACTGGACTTCTCAGATTATCATCATATATGTGATGATATTCATATACAATCCTAAAGGAACACATCAATCAAATATATTATATAAGTGGGTACACATCAGTGCTTATCAATTATTATAATATTGAAATAGGCTAGATTTAGTCATTTAAAGTAATTATATATTCTTTGTATTAGGAAGAAATATTTTTATAGTAGATAAATCTGACACTTAATATGCTTTTGAAAATATTGATGGCAAATGGGGTGCTTTATTTAAGCATATTAGCAGATTAACATAGTTTTAGCAAAGCAAAAATTAATATTTAACCACAATTATCTTTCTTTTGAGAAAGCTGTTTAGAACTGATTAAATACATAGGCTTTCAAATCCATAGATTTTTTTTAAAACAAGTCTAAATGGCAGTCTTAAAGCTGATAAATCTCATTTTATATGCAAATATAAATTATAAAATTATTGTAAATGATTGAAGTCAAATGTGAAACTATAATCATATATTTTTACATATAGCATTTTCTTAAATAAATGTTAGAAATAAGACCAAATGTATCAAACTTGTGTTTATCTACAGTCCTGTAACTGCCTACTAGCTATTATGTGAATAGGATAAGGAATATGACTGTAGCAACAGCAATTTTTTAAAAGTAAGGAACACTTTTTTTTCCCTCTGGACGGTTTAGGAAATTATTTATTTATGATGTAACCAATTACTCCAGCCTTCAAAATATTTTATGAGAGTTGGAAATTGGAGATAGGCATATTGAATATGGGCCAAATAAAGGTGAAAACCAAGTGTGTAAGCCACAAAGTTCTGCACAAGTGCTATACTAATGGGCATGATAACATTGAAAGGGGGAATTCCATGAGGCCTCAACCCTAGTCAATAAAGTGCAGGTAAGCAAAGAATGATGAGAGCAGAGCAGGGGCAATCCTCTTCAGGAAACGCATACCAGTTGGGCATCTACTAACAAGTGGCCAGTCCTGAAATTAAAATATAGATATACAAATTATATAATATAGACTGTACTTATATATTTGAGAGGGAGAGAGAGAGAAAGAGAGAGAGAGAGAGAGAGAGAGAGAGAGAGAGAGAGAGAGAGAGATTGTGTGTAACAAAAATTGAAGAAATAGTGAGAATGGATGTGAAGAAAGCAAATGATATATAGGAATAGTTGGAGGAAGGAAAGGGAAATTAAATTACAACTATATTTAAATGTTTTAAAAGTGGAAAAGAAGCTAAATCTTAGCAAATATTCATTTCATCAAGAGACTAGCCTCCAAAGTAGGAAAAATGTATTTGTAGACTATACTAAATTTGAAATACCTATTTGACAGAATTTTAAATTATAGTGAGACCCCACTGACATAAGATCATGAAACTATATCTCATACAGATATCATAACATGTGACATTTGTGATCTGGAGTCCTTTTCACAGTTGCTAAGTCTGTGAATGTTCCATCATTATCGGTACTTCTGTTTGAATCTCCAAGCCTAAGAGAATGATGGTCAAGTGCTGGTTAGAGATTTGCCACCGCTATGTCCAAAGTGACTTGCTGAAAATGACAATATAGTCATGTTCCTTCAAAGCTCTCATCATGATCATTATACATTGTGTGATACATTAATGTGTATTGAGTTTCTATTAAGTTATCATAGCAAAAAAATGCATATTTTTCTATATAGTATAATCCACTGTTGTTCTCTGAAGAAGTGAAATTCTATATCTCTAAATATAAAAACGCATAACACCAAATGACCAATTCAGTTGAATACTGAACAATACATAGTCTTTTTGTTTTACACATTTGCCTCCAAGTATTTATGGATTTGCATTTCAATTTAAGTTGATCCTATATCTCCTACATTGCTACCATTTTGTAACCGTGGGTATGTAATTTACAACTATGGCCGTCTTGCTGGGCCTTGATGAGATGCTAGTTACATCACATATCAAGTTGGAGTCATGTTGAGTTGACAAGTGATTTAACACAATGCGCAATTTCAACTCAGAGACAGTTTGTGTTATCTAATGTCAAGAGATGGTTCGTTTGAAAGATATAGTTCTTTATTTGGGTTAAAAAAAGAGAGAGAATATTTTGTCTTAATTATACTTGGCATTTCAAAGGTTGTACAAAGAACTTTCTTTAGGGAGAGAAACAAGTTTCTTGTCTCTTTTACAACAGGAAAGAAAAATGAATAAATGGAAACCTTGTTGCTTTCATTCAAAAGTGCGATTTCTCTGGTAGTGTTCATTTATTTATCTTGTGTTTGTTTTAGTGTGAGAAAAACCCTGGATGAGTTGTAGTTATAGCTTAATAACATTTGCACAATCCAGGTATTGATGGAAATGTATTTCAGACAATCAAGAATAAAGTTACTATTTTACAAAGCAATAAATTATTTGCCATAGCTTTTAATTATGTACATCTGGATAGCAAATTTTCTTAAGAGGATAAAATAAAGTATTAAGTGATACATCAAAATGATTTAAGATTGATTACCATGAAATCTATAGAGGTTGACACTAATTTTATGAACTTTTGATTTAAGTCTGTTCCATATTATCATTTATTTTGGTGGCAGTTAATAGATACAATTTCTGCTCACCAATGAAACTTTCAGTGAACACTATATTATAACTATATCATTCATATTTACATATCTATATATCTATATGTATATACATACTACATATATATGTTGTCATTTGACTGTTTATGAACTCTATAAACATTTATAGTAAAAACATTTAAATCATTTTCCATTAAGAGTTCTATATTAATAATTTAACATATAATATTTGAAGTAATAAAATAAGTTTAATGATGTATAAAATACATTTGTAAAAGAATGAAATCAATTTATTTTTGCCTCCAGAAAGTGGGAAATTGAAGTAATCAAATTATAATAAATAGTAGTAAGATGTATATTAAAAGTTTGTTGTTAATATTTTAAATTATATTGATAAATAAAACATAGTTTAAATACAACAGTAAATTTGAGTATAAATGTGAATTTACTTAAAATATTATGAAATATTTTATTACAAACAGCTTTTGCTTTGTTACAACATAAATACCAGAAATAATCAAAGAATATACTTTTATATATAAAATAGTCATATTCTGTTCTTTTATGAGAGTAAAAGATTTTCCAGAATGATGTGTGATGTAGATATATGTAATATATGTGGCATTTTTGTATGTGACCAATATGTGACAATATTGGTAAAAGGTAGAAGAAAATATACTGCATTATTTGCTTATGTATGTTGCTTTACCAGAATTCTATAAATTTCAGTTTATTGAAACAATATTATATTCTCTTTTTCAGAAATTGTAATTAAAATTCTTCTGTTAGCTTTCAGGTTAAATTTCATTAACATATTACTAAGTAGAAAATTAATTTTAAGTTTAAACTAAAATGTCATGATAAACAAAATTATAAGTAATTCATTTAATTACTGGCGATTACTAATTTAAAATAATAAAGCAATGTATTTATTTTTTTCATACCAGGGTTTTTTGTTTTTTCTGGAAAATAAATTAATAATAATCCTAGAGAGTTATTGTTGTCATTTAACTGTAAACTTTTTCATGACACTTTCTATGTTTTTACAATGAGTATCTTATAGATTCATAATAAACATATTTTGAATCTGTCATATTTCAAATTTTGAAGTAACATATGTCATATTATACTTTTCATATGTCAAATTTTGTCATTTGCCAAACTGAAATCATCTTATTGGGATATTATAAAAATAATTTTATAAGTCATTCTATTTAAAAACTAAAAGGTGGTAAATGATGCCTTTTAAAAGTTGAACTATCTGCAAAATGAAGCCTTGTGCCTTCTTACCTCCACTGATGTTTTCCTCATATGTTTCTCACAAGTTCTTCTTCTACTTTCTCTTGAACAGAACACTTGAAAAATGCACCTGTATCAGTTTTTATTTTGGAAGCTGCTAACCTGCACTTCCTGTTTACTCAGACTTCTCAGGCCTCTGACGGGGTTGAAAACCAGATAGTTTAGTTTCGCAATTAAGCTTAGTTGTTTAGAGGTTAAGACATTTTTAGGTCTAGATATATGTTTTAAGTTGATGTTTTCTTCAAGGCTGCCAAATACAAATAGCCAAACACTTTAATCATAACATATATATTATTACTGATTGTTTTGTGGTTCTTCTTGATGTTGGTAGCTTGTGGTATATATGTGCAATAATATAAATATATTTGTACAATAGTTAATAAAAAAAAAAAACATTTCATGTAGACTGAATTAAGACTTTCATTACCTTGGGGCTGAGAAGTGACATGGGAGTTGGAAGCTATTCCTGCTCTGTCATGAGGATCAACATTCAGATCAGATCTACCTCCTGGTTTGCCTCAAAAAATGCCTGTAATTCCAGGTCCCTAAGAGCTGATACCCTCTTTTGGAACTGTAAAGTATCCCCTGCCACACACACAGATAATAACATGTACACACATATACAGACACACACAAAGAAACTAACACAAACAATACTAACATAAAAGTAAAACAAATAGTTAAAACTACTATTATTTTAATAAGAATTCATCAAAGCAATGAAAAGTAAGAGTTATATTAGGAAATATCTCATGCTATCTCCATGTGTATTATTATTTATGAGTTACTTAATTTTCATCTATGGATATCAGCAATTGTATTCCTACACTCTCTTTTTATGAATGTGATAAATGAAGCCATGATGCACAAAGAGGAAATTGACAGCAAATTGTGTTAACTTTCCCAAACTTTTAAGTTATTTATATTTTAGATAGAAATAATAGTTATTTAGAAGATTAGAATTAGTTCTTTTGATATTGTATTTAAATGGGCAACTAATTCTTTTTAAGTTTGGTAAAAATTTTAAAAATCATTGAACATTTTTGCAAAGCAATTATTTCCCAAGTTATTTTCTCATACTCAAATTCATTTTTTTTCTCTGACCTCTGGACAAAAATTAATTAGGATGGTGATTCTGAGCCATTTGATGATGGTGATGTAATTAAATGATATAGGATTAAATACTTAAAAGTTAAGGAAATAAACTGACTTAAACTAGAAAATGTAAGGTACTATCAGAATCAAACGTTAAAAATATGTACAATTTAGATAGGAAATACAGAGAAAGGGGTTGAAAGACACTTGGAACGTAACTGTGATGTGAGAGAGGCATGAAAACCTTAAAACAATTATTTTCTAGTGTATAATATTTACTTTGCTGTATATACTTTAGTCTCCTAGAAAGACTAAAGTAATGAATAAGGTCAATTTAATGTACCAGAAAGGGTAAGGTGCCACTGCACGCTCAATATCTCTACCTGTATCTGTACCTGTATCTTTATCATCTAACTCTATATTTATCTGTATCTACCTCTATTTCTATATCTATCTGTGTTTATTTCTATATCAATATCAATATAGAATGAGCATATATTTAACCCATAATTTGATATATAGAATACTGGAGAGTTTTTAACTAGAATTGAAAAACATATGTAGGGGAAGCTGTATCAAAATTATAATGATTTGAATTCTAAATACAAAAATTGAGACTAAGTCATGTGTCCTGTTGATTGTGGAAATAGATAGTCTGTGATTTTTCTGCATGATCTCAAAAGTTACATAATTAAGACTCTACTAATATAACTCTATTACTATAATGAAATCATGGTGCTTTAAAAATCTAGATTAGTGTATGGAGAGATGGCTAAGCCATTAAGGGCACTTGTTGACCATAGCAGGCAATGAGGGCTCAGTGCCCATCACAAACATGGTGGCTTACATCCATCACTTCAAATCCAAGGACTCTTTCTTTTTTTAATCTCTGCTTCACCAGCCATGCATATTCTGCACAAACATGTATATCGAGGCTAAAAAGCCATACATATGAAAGCTAGCATGTAAATAACTTTATTTTTTTTTAAAAATGAAGTTAGTATGTGGTGAGGATTAGATTTATGAACTGAGATGTTGTAAATAGGCAGTAGGTGAAAGTTACTTTGGCAAAAAGATAAGAGATAAAACTAAACTACCTGGTTTTCAGCCCCATCAGAGACCTGAGAAGGAATACAATTGATTACCTGAGTATGCTGGGAGTACAGATTAGTAGCTTCCCAAATGAGAAAATGACATAGACAGTTTGCTACCAAAATTCTGTAAATTTGGAGCATCATCTTCAGCCTTCTGGTCCAGTATATCTGACAGATACGTTTGTGAGGCAGGAACTGTTGAGCCTTTGCTTACCCTGTGTTGGCAGAGTTTGGCCATCACTCTGCCTCCATCCAAGCTTGCCCTTTTTTAGGCAGAATTCTGTCTGTAGTAGAAACAATTACATTTCACTCAGTGGCTTGTTTGCCATTTGTGAAGCTGTCTCCATTAGAAGGTTTTTTGATGCTCATCATCCTCTTTGAGGTAGTCTAGGTGTTGCTGGGAGTTAACCTGACTCATTGTCAGTGAATCTTTAAAATAATAATAACACTTTAATTGCTATATTCTGTATGTATTTGAGATTTTTAAAGATCTTGTCTGTTTTATCTTATCATTCTATAGAATCATATCTATCAGTTCCACCTAAGATGTATATTCTTGTGATAAAAATAGAATAGTAATTGATATGACCATGATTTGATCAGCTAACAATTAAGTTGTATAGCTTAGGGGTTAAAATGTTTTTAGGTCTAGATAGATGTTTTAAGTTGATAATGACAAGATGCGATGGAGATTAATTTACATTCAGAACTTTAGATGCACCAAGATAGGAAAGATGTTTTCTTCAAGGCTGTCAAATACAAATAGCCAAAATACTAAGAATGTAACATTTATATATCTCCTGATTGTGTCATGGTTCTTCTTGCTATAGGTAGCTTATTGTATATATATGTAATAATATAAATGCATATATAAAAAATAAAAAACATATTCAATTAAAAATAAAATAAATTAAAAAATGATAAAGGGTACTGTTGTAGAGGTGTGAGCCATAAAATCTAGCAAAATAGCAATACATCAATGTGTAATATAATTACTGAGACTTTCTAGCTGACTATGTTTTAAGATACTGGCTCTTGAGTGTCAGATTTGTGAAGTGTCTACAAATGGAGCCATTATCAGGAATAAGCTCCAGGATTTATCTTCAAAGATTTATTTCACAAGAGGCTGGGGAAACCAAAGCTTCTATATTTAGTGTGCTGTGAGGGTGACATATCTATGCAGCATTCCGTGAACCATCTGAAAACTGTTCAATTAAAAACTACTTATAGTTTTCTATTTAATTTATGTTTGAGATTATAATATAATTGCAACATTTCTCTCTTTCTTTCCTTTTACCAAATCTCCCCTATTTGCCCCTCCCTCTTCATATTTATATTTTCTTATTTTGATAACTATTAGACTTTTCTTGATGACTGATAATGAAAATTGAAATAGAAAAAAAAATTGTTTCTCCTTAGCTTTCTATGGGCAAAGTGAAAAAGTGAGAGGCCAGAGGGTATTAAAAAGAATAATGCAGGGGCTGAATATGATCTAATTACTTTATGCAGATCATAAAATGTCAAAAAACTGTTTGGTACAACTACAATGTAATAGTAAAATTATTTTTTCAGATTTCAAATAATTTACTTGTAGTTTTTTTTAGAACACAAGTAGAAGGAATGAGTGAACAGGATGGGAGCGGAATAGGGAATGGAGCAGGAGTGTGTGTCAGAAGTTGGGAGGAGGAAGGCTGGGAGAGAGAGGAGAAATGAATGGAGGGGCATCTCTCAGTGAGGAAATGTTCTGAAAGTCTATGGGAGTGACCTCAGTTTAAACTCATAGAACTTTTGGGTAGGGTCCCTGAAGACACCACTTCCTTAGCCAAGTGGGACTTCCCGTGGATGAGGAGGACAACAAACCACCCACAAATCTTTAAAGCAAATATTTTTTTCTGCCTACATGTAACGCAGGTTAAAATTGGAGCAGAGATCTTGGAATGGCTACCGATGACTGTCTCAACTTGAGACATACCCCATGGGAGAAAGCCAATCCCTGATACTACTGATGACACTCTGCTATTATTGCAGACAGAAGCATAGTACAAATGTCTTCTGAGAGCCTTCATACACCTACAGAGGGAAACAGATGCAGAAAACCACAGCCAAACAATAAGCAGAGCTTGGCAGTCTTGTGGAAGAACAGAGGGAAGATAGAGGTTGCTGGAGGGATCAAGAACACCACAAGATCTATACATTAATCTAACCTGTGCCTATGGGTTCTCACAGAGACTATATCACCAACAAAAGGGCATGTATGGACTGAATCTAGGCTCCCTACACATATGTGGCAGATATGCAGCTTGTTCTGCATGTGGTTCCCCTAACTAGAGAGGGGTCTATCTTTGACTCAGTTTCCTGCATTTGATTCCCTTTCATATACCTGTACTGCTTTCACTGGCTTCAATAAGAAAGGACATGCCTAGCCCTGCTAAGACCTGATTTAGTAGGGTGGGTTGCTGCCCATGGGGGTGTTCACCTTCTCTGAGTATGAGGGAATGGGTAATGATGGAGAGAGTATGAGGATGGGACTGGGAGGAGACAAGGAAATGAGCTACAATGAGCCTGTAAAGGGATTTAAAAATTTTTTAATGTATACCACCGCCCCTCAAATTCTAAAAATACCAATTCATAAAATAAGTAACTCGAAGGTAAACTGTACAGAGATTTAATTTTTTCTGTTTTATCCCTTTTAAAGAAAATATTTTAGTTGAAATACACTTACATTACTTTGACACCCCAAATCCTTCTTCCTCCAAACTTTCCAAGTCATCACCCTCAAACACTTACCAAATCTCCCAATTCCTAATCTGTTAGCTTATTTTTTCTCTGCTATGATTGCATACTTAGATATATGTGCATGTGTTTGGGGGCCATACAGAAGGAATATCAAAATAGCTCTAGAACTCATAGAATGTGGCCCACTGTTCAGCATACCTCAATCAGTGTGTGTATAGGCGCTGAATAACCCCAAGAATTCATGCTGCTATGGAGCATAGCTCTGCTTGTTACCCTTGTGGTCCTTATAATCCTCCTAATATATGAATTGTGTGAGCACTATAAGGGGGCTTCCAGACCCTCAGTGAGCAATATCACGGGCACTCACAATAATAATCTTGATTTCTTTCAGGCATTTCTTATGGGGCAGATTATGAAACAATCACTACCCTTGAAAAGAACCTACAGATGTAGATTGCTAATGACCACTACACATACAAAAAAATTTGGAAAAATAGATTGTTTAGCAAGGTTATATAAAGATGTTTCTACTAGTGGCTCTGATATAGAAAACATTAGGGAAAACAGGTTGTTTAGCTGAGTTAGGTAAAGATGTTTTTGCTATTGGTTCTGATGCAGAAAACTCAAGGACAAAAAATCTCAAGTTAAGAAAAAGCAAATTTTTATTTTTTCCACTGTTTTAATTTTTACATATACATATACATTTACATTATTACACATATCTATATATAAAATTATATATATATATTATATGTCAGGAATTATCTAAATGTTAAATTCATAGTGTTTTAGCTGTTTGAATTGGGCATCCTTGATAAAAAACATCTTTCCTGTCTTGGTGATTCTAAAATTCCGAATGTAAATCAATATATATCATATCTCATCTCTATCAACTTCAAACATCTATTTAGCCCTAATAACACCTTAACCTCTAAACAACTAAGCTTAATTTTAAAAGTAAACTATCTGTTCTTCAACAGCATCAGATATTTGAGGAGGAATAAAATTACCTACTTGAATAAACAGGAAGTGTAGGATAGAAGATTCCAAAATGAAAAAATTATAATGATCGTTTTCTGCCTGAACAGTTACCAAAAACTCTCTACAACATTGGAGCATCATATTCAGCCTTCTGGCCCAGTATATCTCACAGACATATTTGTGAGGCAAAAACAATAGAGGACTTGCTTACCCTGTCCTGGCAGAGTTTAGCACTCAACTTTGCTTCCATCCAAGCTTATCCATTTTTAGGCAGACTTCTGTCTGTGGTAGACACAAGGACATTTTGCACAGCGGCTTGGTTGCCACATCTGAAGCCAACTCCATAGGCAAATTCTTTGATGCTCATCATTTTCTTTGGCCCTTCACTGGCCCTTATTTTCTCTCAAAAAGTACACTCTTAGTAGTAAAGCTAGGGACTTTTTAGGTGGATGAGAAAAGACAATACCCCAAATAGCACTAGCTGACGAGACTCCTTCATTGAAGCTGGACTTCAAGATGACTAATTTCTTATACTGATTTTTTGCCCTAAACTTCCTGATGTGATTTTTAAAAAATCGTTAACGTGTATATGAACCCTTTTGGATTTAAAGTAGAAATGGCTGATTGTTTGTTAGACATACTTTTAGATTTGTGATTCTTTTAAGATTTTTATAAGATTACTTTTGAAGATAATTGAGTCTTTCTTTGTAACTTAAAATTGCACCCTGTAGGTAAAAAAAAAAAAACTGGCTGAGAAATTACCTTGCTTCCTTATTCTGTTAATATATAACAAGTTGCTTAGTTACAAATGTATATTGGTTCTTGGAGATAACTTGGTTTTCATGTTTGTTTCTCACTCATAATATGTAAAACATTTGATCACGTGAAGGTACTGAGGAACATGCCTTTCTTACATATCATCATTGTAATCACTCACTTAGAGAAAAGTAGAATATAACCACCCTAAGAATTTATACTGCTTGAAAGAGTGTGCTGGGACATATAAACTGTGCAACTAAGAATAATGTAGTTGGAATATTTTTACATCCACAAAGATGTATGTATGTATATATATGTGTGTGTGTAAGTTTGTTGGAATATGTTTCCATCCACCCAATATGTAAATATATGTGTATTTGTGGTATGTATGTATGTATGCATGCATTCATGCGTGTATGTGAATGTGTAAAGAAAGAGATGCTAAAGAAGAAGCTGGTTGGAACCTACCTGCTGGCATCTGTCTTACTTCATCAACAAGTGCAAGTGTGTGTGTGTGTGTGTGTGTGTGTGTGTGTGTGTGTGTGTGTGTGTCTGTGTCTGTGTCTGTGTTGTGTAAGTGGCTCCTTTCTCTCTTTCCTTCCCTCCTTTCTTTTTAGAAGCTTTGCCATTCTCAGTGCGGAGCCCCTGCTATGAGCCAACAGCCTTGGCACCTACTTACATGGTAATTGTCTTAGCTTTTTTGAGAGTTTGTTTTTCCAAATGAAATTGAGAATTGCTCTTTCAAGGTCTGTAAAGTATTATGTTGACATTTTGATGGAAATTACATTGAATATACAGATTGCTTTTGGTAAGATGACCATTTTTACTATGTTGATTCTCCTGCTCCATGAGCATGGTAGATTTTTCCATCTTCTGATATCTTCTTCAAATTATTTCTTCAGAGATTGGAAGTTTTTTTCATACAAATATTTCACTTTCTTGGTTAGAGTTACACCAAGATACATGATATTGTTTGTGGCAATTGTGAAGGATGTTGTTTCCCTAAATTCATTCTCAGCCTGTTTGTTACTTGTATATAGGAGGGCTACTGATTTTTTTTTTGAGTTGATTTTGTGTCCAGCCACTTTGCTAAAGGTATTTATCAGCTGTAGGAGTTCCTTCTTAGAATTCTTGGGTCACTTATGTAGACTATAATATCATCTGAAAATAGGGATAATTTGACCTCTTCCTTTCTACTTTGTATTTCCTTGATCTCTTTTTGTTGTCTTGTTGCTCTAGTTCTGGGACTTCAAATACTACATTGAAGAGATATGAAGAGAGTAGACAGCCTTGTCTTGTACCTGATTTCAATGGAATTGATTTAAGTTTCTTTCCATTCATTTTGATGTTGACTATAGGCTTGCTGTATATTGTTTTTTCTATGTTTAAGTAATTGCCTTATATCCCTGATCTAGCCAAGACTTTTAATATGATTGGCTGTTGGATTTTGTCAAATGTTTTGGGGCATCTAAGGAGATGATGATGTGGTTTTTTTTTTTTTTTCATTTGGTTATATGATGGATTACACTGATAGATTTCCAATGTGGGACTTGATAGACTGAAATTAGATTTAGGAGAGGAGGCCTCCCCTCTCTGAGGACTAGGGGAGGCAGGGAGAAGGTGTGAGGGAGGGAGAGAAGGATCATGAGGCAACAAGGGCAGAGGCTATAATCTGGAAGTAAATAAATAAATTAAAATTTAAAAATCTGTTACTGAAAAATTGTGAAAGTGAGGGCATAACTTTATTTTAGTGCTAAGTCAATTCTAGATGTCTGTGGGGAAACTAGGCATTGACTTCAAATTTTTAAATATTATTCTTAGTAACATCTATATCTAGAATACAATTTTAATTAGCCACAAGGCTAAAAACTTGGAAATATCCTTACACACACACACATGCACACACACACACACACACACACACACACACACACACAATCATAGTTTTACAGCGTAGTAACATACATATTCAATAAGTAAATAATATACAATTATTTTTCTTTGTATTATTTTTATCATTTGATTTCAGCTTTATTTTAATCTAAAATAACTAAAGTAATAAATAATGCCAAGCATGGTAGCATATGTCCATAATTCTAGTAATTGGATTAGTCTGGAAAGATGCCCAGGTATTTCGTGCCAGCCTGCACTATATAAAATGGCTTTGTCTCAAAAACAAAAGTTCTAAATAAAACACCTTAAAATGTATTTTAGTTGCTTATCAGTTATTGCATTTGCTTATTTTTATATATTATAAAAAATTTGTACAACCACGTTGGAAATCAATCTGGAAGTTTCTCAGAAAACTGAGAGTAGTGCTACCTCAAGACCCAGCTATACAACTCCTGGGCCTATATGCGAACGGTGCTTTACCACACAACAAGGACATTTGCTCAACTATGGTCATAGCAGCTTTATTTGTAATAGCTAGAAACTTGAAACAACCTAGATGTTCCTCAGCTGAAGAATGGATAAAAATAAAAGTGGGACATTAAAAAAATGAAATAAAGAAAGAGTTGGTTTGTTCTTCCCACCTAACAGTTTCCATAGATAAAATTCTATCTAGCTGTCCTACTAACCTTACTTTGTATCTATCTCATGCCAAATTCTGTAGCTATAAAGTCACTCACACATATATTTAAATCAAAGTAAACATATCTTTAAAATTAATAGGTTTTGATTTCTACTTAAAAGTGCGTTTTTAAAAGTATGAAATTTGCCATCTATATATATCCTTGAAACCCAAGTCAAAATTTCCCAAAGATTTCACAGATAATGCTTGAAAGGTTAGGTCTTCGCATTCTGTAGTATGAAAGTGCTGATATACCAAACATCACTATCACTTAATAAACTAGATTTAGTTTTTGGTAGCTGTATTCCATCTTTTGAATTGCAGCAACTTCTCAGTATTATAAATTATGTCTCTTCAGTGACTTAAATATCCTATTCTTACTGTCTTGTTCATTATTTCATTCCAGGCAAAAAATCACCGAACATTACAGTGAAAACTGTATCAGTAGCGTACATAATCCATTCTAGGAGACAACTGAGTTCCCTAAGAGTGGAGAAGCTGATGCAGCATGTCTACAGTAGATAATATTAACGCTGTCTTATCTGTCCCTTCTCATTGACATGAGTCAGGTTGAAGTAGAGCCTGGAGATAAATACATTACTAAACTGACATAGTTTGCTTTTCAAAGTAGTCTTATTGCCCCTGTCTATGCTGAACATTTTAAGACAATACAGTGTCTGAGGGAATTAGCTGCGAAGGCACTTTCTCTGTAAGTACAGATTGTATTGCTTAGCAAAGAAATAAACGTTTTCACAGGTAGAGGTAAATAGAAAACTTGTGAGTAACAGTAATTGTTTGACTCTCATTACTAAGTTTTCTGTGAAGTGCTTGTGTAAAGGTGTGTGTTAGCCTGTATTGGTTTCTATATGAGCAGTCATTTGATGCTTGGTCTTTAGGATCCATTTGGAGGTTTCTAAATTGCAGTGGTATAGTAAGACAAGTTTGACTTTTCAGTAGAATTTTTAATGTAGATTAAATGTTTTCCTGTCTGTCTATGTGTCTCTGCCTCTCTCTGTCTCTCTGTCTCTGTCTCTGTCTGTCTCTGTCTGTCTCTGTCTGTCTCTGTCTGTCTCTGACT
Organism: Acomys percivali; assembly: GCA_907169655.1. NCBI lineage: Eukaryota > Metazoa > Chordata > Mammalia > Rodentia > Muridae > Acomys > Acomys percivali. The sequence continues at coordinate 16,489,125 of OU015752.1, forward strand.
CTCTCTCTCTCTCTCTCTCTCTCTCTCTCTCTCTCTCTCTCTCTCTTTCAGAACATGAAGTTTTATAGGTACAGTGGTAGGGAAGAATCTGTGAGGAGACCAGGAAGAAAATAAATGTAATTAATGTATATTGTACGAAATTCTCAAATAATTAATACTATTACTATAAAAATCTGAAAGGATAAAGTGATGTAAAGAATTTCAGCTTTGGTACATTTGAAAAGTGAAGTTCTTGGGAGGAATCCAAGATGGTGGCGAGCAGTGTGGACCGTGTTCCGAAGCTCCAGTGAACAATTCAGGGAATTGCACAGATTTCTGAGCCAGGAACACCAAGGTCCCGACACCACGGCAGCAGGAGTGCTCCACAGTTCGGAAGGACAAGGGTGCGGAGGACCAGCATGCCCCTACACACGAGAGGAATACGGATTTTATCGGATCAGAGCAGTGGCAGCACAAGCTGCATCAGCGGCACCAGCGGCAGTGACTGAGGTTTGCAGCTCAGAGCCTTCCAGTGGAGGCGGTTAGTGTGGTGGCTGGTGGGAGTTGCTGCGGGAGAGGGGAAACTGGACAGGATTTGGGTCATGTGGTGCCTTGTGACCCAAACTGGACTCGGCAGACAGTTCAGCCCCAGAGTCCCAGGTACAGCTCGGTGCGCAGTACCGTGGAGATGCTGGCTCAGCGCAGCAGGCAATTCTGCCCAAGGCAACAGCTTAGCGCAGCCACAGATCCCCTGCTGTGACACAGGCTGGACAGAGCACTCAGGTCCACCGAGGGTACCGGATTGGCGCAGCCGCAGTTCACCTGCTGTGACGCAGGCTGGGCAGAGCGCTCAGGTCCGCAGAAGGCACCAGATCAGTGCAGCTGCAGTTCACCTGCTGTGGCGCAGGCTGGGTGGAGAGCTCGGTCCCATCATAGGCGCTAGCGCACATCAACGAGCAGTTCTGCTCAAGACACTAGCTCTCCTCAGAGGGCAGTTTTGGGGTACTGACGCAGGCTGAGGTCAGCAAGCAGATTCAGCCCAGAGGCCCTAGCTGGACTTGCTGGGCAGATTAGGCCCAGAGATAATTCCTGAGCTGTGCACACAGGCTCGGCGGCCCCAAGACTAAGGCTGGACTATCCACGCAGTATAGACCCGGAATCCCATGGTGAATTCAGCGTGCAGTGTGGGTCCATAGTCCCTGGCTGAGCTCAGTGCACAATTCTGCCCCAGAGACTCCGGTGGAGTACGGCATGAAGTTTAGGGCCAGAGTCCCTAACCGTGCTTGGCAGACAGATTGGGCCCAGAGATTCTATTAGAGCTTTTGGCAAAATCCCGGCCCTAAGACTCTGGTAGGACACAGTGTGCAGTTTGAATCCAGAATTCCTGGATGAGCTGGGTGGATGGTTCAGGCATGAGTCAATAACTGACCACAGCACACAGTTTGGCCAAACTCCCCTAGCTGAGCTTGGTGAGCAGTCCCAGCCCAAAAATTCTGGCTGGACCCTGGGTGCATTTTGAGCCCAGAATTCCTAGCTGAGCTCGGCAGACGATTCAGGCCTTGAGATTCTAGCTGAGCTCGGAGGGTGGTTCGGGCCCAGTGTCCCTGGCTGGACTTGGCAGGGAACCCAGAAGGCTGTGGATACCTTGGCCTGACCCACCACTCATCCAGAGACCCAGAACTCTTGCAGGACCCACAGCACAGAGGAGCTGAGGATCACTGGCTGTGAGAGCCCAAAATGACAGGGCTAGCCTCCTGCCATCGACAACAGTGAAACATCAGAGCTTCCAACCTACGAAAGTTGTGAGAAAACAAGTGAATCTATCATCAGACTCCCTCCATCCACTCGGAAAGCTACCCAACAAAAACAAAGCTGGCAAGATGTCTAAAGGACAGCGTAAAAGCATACACAAAAAAACCCAAAAACAACATGGCATCTCCAGTTTCCAGCTATCCCAAAGAAAACAACCCAGAGAGCTCAAATACAACGGAAATACAAGAAAATGACCTCAAATCCTTAATAAGAAACATATTAATGGAGGAAACAAATAAAATTAATAATTAAATACAGGAAGACGCAGCCAAACAGGTGAAAGACATAAAAGAAATACATAGAGTGGAAATGGAAAAATTTCAGGAAAATGGAAACAACCAGATGAAAGAAATAAATAAAGTGGTTCAAGCTCTGAAGTCCTATAAAGAGGCAATGGAAGAAACTCAGGAATATACAAACAATCATATGAAAGAAATAAAAAAATTAGTTCAAGATCTGAAGACAAAAATGGATTCAATGACAAACACGCAGACAGAAGAAAAACGAGAGCGTGAGACCTCAGAGAAGAAGGCAAGCAACACAGAGGTGAGATTTTCTAACAGAATACCTGCAAAATTTTTTAAAGACATTGAATGTTCAATTCTGAACTTCATATGGAAAAACAAAAAAACCAGAATAGCAAAAACGATCTTGTAAAATAAAAGGTGCTCCAGAGGAATCTCCATACCTGATCTCAAATTGTACTATAAAGCAATAGTAATTGAAACAGCATGGTACTGGCACAGCAACAGGCTGGTTGATCAGTGGAATCGAATTGATGACCCATATATGAATCCACACATATATGGTCACTTGATTTTTGACAAAGAAGCCAAATCCATTCAATGGAAAAAGGATAGCATCTTCAACAAATGGTGCTGGTCTAACTGGATGTCTTTGTTTAAAAAAGTGCAAGTGGACCCATATTTGTCACCTTGCACAAAACTCAAATCCAAGTGGATTAAAGACCCAACATAAAACCAGAGACACTAAGTCAGTTACAAGAAAAAGTGGGGAAGAGCCTGGAACATATTGGCACAGGAGACAACTTCCTGAACAGAACACCAACAGCCCAGGCCTTAATGTCAACAGTTAATGAATGGGACCTCATGAGGCTGAGAAGCTTCTGTAAGGCTGGAGACACTGTCAAGAGAACAAAGTGACAGCCTACAGACTGGGAAAAGATCTTCACCAACCCTACATCTGACAAAGGTCTAATATCCAAAATATATAAAGAACTCAAGAAATTAAACACCACCAAACCAAATAACCCAATTGAGAAATGGGGCTTGGAACTAAACAGAGAATTCTCAATAGAAGAATATCAAATGGCAGAGAAACATTTAAAGAAATGCTCAACCTCCTTAGTCATTAGGGAAATGCAAATCAAAACAACTCTGAGATTCCATCTTACATCCATCAGAATGGCTAAGATCAAAAATTCAAGTGACACCACATGCTGTGGAGGATGTGGGGAGAGAAGAACACTCCTTCATTGCTGGTGGGAATGCAAACTAGTATAACCACTTTGGAAATCTATCTGGTGCTATCTCAGAAAACTGGGAATAGGGCTTCCTCAGGACCCAGCTATTCCACTCCTTGGAATATACCCAGAAGATGCACCAGCACACAACAAGAAAATTTGCTCAACCAAGTTCATAGTAACCTTATTCATAATAGCCAGATCCTGGAAACAGCCTAAATATCCCTCAGTAGAAGAATGGTTAAAGAAACTGTGGTACATATACACTATGGAATACTACTCAGCTATTAAAAACAAGGAATTCCCGAAATTTGTGGACAAATGGATTGAGCTAGAGATGATCATAATGAGTGAATTAACCCAGAAGCAGAAAGACTCAAATGGTATATACTCAGTTATATCTGCATACTAGCCCAATGGGCATGCCCCATGAAAGCCTTCCTTTACCAGGAAACTGGGTCCGAGGGGAGGACATGCTATTGGGACTCTAGATGAGAGAACAATGGGAGAATAGCAAGGTAGAAGGATCCAGTGGGTCCTAGAAACCTACAAGTAGAACATTATGATAGGCAGATTTGGGCCAAGGGGTCCCACTCAAACTAAGGCCCTAGCCAAGGACAATACAGGTGGTAAAACTTAAACCCCTACCCTGATCTAGCCCATGGACAGGACAGTCTCCACACTTGAGTGGAGAGAGGGATTTGACTTTCTCATGTACTCTGGTGCCTCACATTTGACTATGTCCCCTGGAGTGGGAGACCTAGTGGCACTCAGAGGAAGGGCAGCAGGTCACAGAGAAGAGACTTGATACCCTATGAGCATATACAAGGGGAGGTAATCCCTCTCAGGAACAGTCATAGGGGAGGGGAATAAGGGGAAAATGGGAAGGAGGGGAGAATGGGAGGATACAAGGGATGGGATAACCATAGAGATGTAACAAGAATAAATTAATAATAAAAAAATAAAAATTAAATAAACAAATATATAAATAAATAAATAAATAAAGAAAGAAAGAAAGAAAGAAAGAAAGAAAAGTGAATTTCTTAAAACTGCTCCAAGTATGATCTTGTTAAATTTATTAATATCTGGCTTTAGCTATCTTGCAATATTTTTAAAAATAAGTACATTTTATTTAACATACTATTATATCCTTGTGCAAGATCACTTTCTCTGTAGATCTTGAAAAACTAAGTACTTTCTCTTTTCTCCACTGTAGGCATTAAAATAAGTGGTTCCCCACATCATATAATGACAAACTGGCCAGAAGAGGCTAGTAGTATGTGGGTGTGTCTTCTAGAACATCCTGATATTTTGCTGAGCTTTAGCATGGCATGGTGCGTTCCTGTTATAGAGTACATCCAAGCGTGGCATACTTTCTAGGATTCTCTAGCTAGGATGTAACGCCATCTATAATGAGATAATCTCCTCTGATTTGGGTGTCTGGGTTGTCATGAACCTGAAATATTTACTATGCATTCCTTCTATCTGTGAGTGAATCTATTGTCTCGCTGGATTGCTATGAGTAGCAGGAACTGCATCCTGGATGCAAAGGCCTGAATCGACAGCCAACTCCTATGAGCTGTGTGCACAGATGGAATCCTGCTCAAAACTGAAAAACATTTTCTTATTATTGTCTAACTTGACAAACAAAAAACAGTAACTGTTATGCGAGTACTCCATATTACTATGGCTTTTCTTCTTCAGCTTTTAATACTATTTAACAAACTGCACTAAATTACTTAATGTCAAGAAAATAAGTCATACTGTTTCTTATGAGTTACAGTATAATGTAGGACTATCTGAATACTTTGATAATGAGTATTGTGTTTGTTTTTGGATGATTTCAAAATAAGACAAAATACAGTTTCTACTCTACTGTGCTATGTTTTTTTTTTTTTTCATTTCTTTTGAATAGGATCTTCTTGCAATTGTTGACTGAAAAGGGTATCTTTCATTAGTAAAGGATCAATTTTTCTGTTAAACTAGAAAAATATATCTGATTCACTGATTTTTTAAAAAAGTCTTTAGAGAGAGTGGCACTAATACTTGTGCTCACATGGAGACCAGAAGGGAGCACTGGATCTCTCGGCGATGGACATTCAGGTATTTTCTTGGAAGTGCCTGTTAGTATGTGAGCCATCATTTCATCTCCAGAAAAATGTACTTCACAAAGTGGGTTTTGAAGGTGCTAGTGATGTAACTTACCAACAGTCTTCTTGATTAACTAATGCGATGGCCTCTGTTTGCTCTACAGTACACCAACACAGACAATAGTATTGATAATTATGATGGGTAATCATACTTATGGCGATATAATTATGATATTTGATATATGATACCAATTGAGGCCAATGGCAATGCTATTTCCTATGCTTTAAGTGCCTTGTTGCTTTCCTTTGTTTCCTAGCTTCTTCTCTGTTCTCCATCTTTTCCTTCCCATTCTCCACCTTCTCTCTCTCCTCCTACTTGTCACCCGTTGGCTTTTCTCCCTTAATGCTCTACATGCCATCTGGCCTCTCCTTGGTGGTCATCAGAAGAATTTACCTTAATCACTCTTTAACAAATAAACTGCAATATATCTTCATCCACAATCACATGTGATGAGTAAGTGTCCGTTTATTTGTCAGTTGCTGGTTTAACAGCTTCTCACTGGACAATCATTTTCTAGAGGGTAAAGCTTGCTTACTCTTTCTCTCCATGACATGAAGGATGTAATGCAAGCACATATTATGTCTTAAAAAATCAATCACATTCAAAGCAAAGAATACAGCTACCACAGCTTCTTTGATGTTTTGGGATCTTTATGCTGTTTCTTCTTATGGAAACACCATTGCCATCAAAAAGTTTTTGAGTCATAGGCCTTTTACACTATTAATTTGGTTTAAAAATCTGCAACCTTCATAATGTATTTGTCTGCTGCTTTTTTTGTATAAACATCTAAGTATGTGCATTTATATATGTATAGCAGATGGTTTACATGCTGTTTTGTATTTTAGTTCATTAATATCAGAAAGAGTAGAACGTGGTAATTTCTATTTTGAGAGATATAAAATAATGCTCCAGTGGTGGTTTTTCTCATCAAATACAGACACCTCAATTTCATCAATCAAGCAATCTTGACTAATCATGTAGTGAAACTGTTCATAAAATTCTATACTCAATTTAAAGAAAAAAGAATAATCCATTGTTTCAGTACTTTGTTAGAGTATTTCATCTTCTTTTATCTCAATTATTTCTGTTGTCATTATTTTAAAAAATACTTATACTTGCTGTTAAACTAATTATTAATAAAGTAAAAAAATAATCTAAACTTACTTCTTTATGTTTATTTTAAATTACTTCTTCTTGAAAACTGGTAGCAATGTGAGGCCTTGAAGTTTATTACTATCTTTAATTTACAAAAATCCAACCAATATCATATCCTCAGCTACCCAGAGACTTGTAAAGAGCTAAATGTTTGAAATTCCACAGTGTCATTTGGAAAGGAAGCTAGCCTCAATATTGTATGTCTAGCCAGTTCATACCAAGGTGAATTGAAGACAATTTTAGAGGCTTAATTTGTTATTTTATATATCACTAAAGGTTAATGCAATTGTTGAGCATAGTTGTATAACATGCATTATTACCTTTGTGAATTCCCCAATTGTCCATATTAATATTTTTGAGTAAGAATTTAGAACATAATTCATCAGATATGGCCATTGTGTGTGATGTTCAGCTGTACATATCTAGATACAAAGTACTTTGGTATATACTCTTGTCTTTCCTCGTGGGAAGTAGCCCATATTGCTACTAAGCAACTTTATTAATCTTGTTTCCTTCCTACATAGTGTTATACAGCCTTGGCGACTTTTGCTGTTCTTTTCCACTGTAAACAATTCTTCTATTTTTTAATTTTATTTCCAGCTCATATTGTAAGACAATTTTAATATTTTCTATAAGACTAACTAGGAGTTTGTGGATTACAGGCAAGCAAGGATGATTTACTGACTTTACAACAATAAATTTCTCTGTTTGGTGTAAGTGAATGATTCCAAGGGATGATTCTTAGCTTCCTCAATGACATATGATTATAGCCACACTCTAAATATGCAATTCTTTAAAAATTCCCAATCTTGAAATATATTATAGCCACCTTTTTTAGATGATCATTAATGGAGGGTATTTTAACCTTTAGAGCTTTGTGCCATTTTGAAAAAATAGAAATTATATAATATATATGCACATAGTACACACGTGTTACCTTTAGCACACAATGGATTGCATTTTATATTTTCTCTTGTTTTACTGAGAAGAGAAAACGTATATTTAAAAATATTATATATTTTTACTCACATCCCAGGAACCATATTGTACAGCTCAAAACATCCTATAATTAAAACCCCAGGGTGTGCAGCAATCACTTCTATCTCCACTGGCACCTGCCCATATGTGCACATACATATGCACATAAAAGCAATCCAGTGAATGTCAAGGAAAGTTTTGGAAATTGGGGCTCCAAAGCCATCACATGCTATGGGTAGCTGGATCATGATATTTCAGAAGAGATTAGTGACTTTGAGAAAATCCACATATACTATCTCCGATGGCTAATTATCTAAAACCTAGGTACTCCTGTGAGGAATTATCTTAATAAGATTATTTGAAGCAGGAACACCAACTCTAAATATGTGTTCCACCTTGTGTTTAAACCCTCAAAAATGGACGTAGAGGAAGGAAGCTTTTCTCTGTCCTGCTTTACTCATTCTATTGACAAGTTTGTCTGTCCTGTTGTTGAAGGCTGTATTAAATCCAGCTTCTTCAGGGTGACAATATAAACATAAAAACAACAACTCACCTAATATTCCCATGATTCTACACCAAACTGGAACTGCTGAGACATCCATTTTCATGTACTGAACAACTATTGAGTTCTTGGCCTTGCTTTGGAAAGACAGCCGTTGTCGGACTACCTGGGCCAGTTCAAGCTAGTCAAATAAATACACTTTTAATGCAAAAATAACAATGGAACTAAATCATAAAAATTCCCAGCATTTTAATAATTTGAAAAGGTCTGGTCAGAAAAGGAAATGAAGCCCTTTCCTAAGCAATGATCTTATTAATAATTTGTGGATTATTTTTATTAATTTATTCTTGTTACATCTCAATGGTTATCCCATCCCTTGTATCCTCCCATTCTTCCCTCCCTCCAATTTTCCCCTTACTCCCCTCCCCTATGACTGTTCCTGAGGGGGAACTCCTCCCCCTGTATATGCTCATAGGGTATCAAGTCTCTTCTTGGTAACCTGCTGTCCTTCCTCTGAGTGCCACTAGGTCTCTCCCTCCAGGAGACATGGTCAAATGTGAGGCACCAGAGTACGTGAGAAAGTCATATCCCACTCTTCACTCAAGTGTGGAGAATGTTCTGACCATTGGCTAGATCTGGGTAGGGGTTTAAAGTTTACCGCCTGTATTGTCCTTGGCTGGTGCCTTAGTTTGAGCGGGACCACTGGGCCCAAGTCTGCCTATCATAATGTTCTACTTGTAGGTTTCTAGGACCCTCTGGATCCTTCTACTTTGCTATACTTCCATTTCCTTATAACAATCAGATATTTGTGTTCATTTACTTTTTTGAATATAGAAAATTGAAAAGTTAAATGTGGCTTTCATTTAAGAATCAAATAGCTGCATTTGAAACTCAATATAAGAGATCAAATTTTAAGCTGTATTAAAATATTCCACACAGTTTTCAAATACATTTATATATTTATGTAGCATATAGTATACTCTAAATACATAATCATATCAAGCTAATAATATTGTACCAGTTTTGCCAAAAACTTACTCAGAATGTTATATATTGTTTCATGAGAGAACATACTGGATTTATGGCTGATATCATTGTTAAAGTATGTGAGACAGAACCAAAAATGTTGAAAAAGAAGTAAGTGGAAAATCCATATATCTTTTGTGCAGTTATATCTTGGAGGTTTTTAGGTCTGTTCTAGCAGAAGAACTATTCTTCCATTTTGTAAATCCACTGTAGCCATGGCAGGGTCCTTTGACTACAAGACCATCAATCATTGACAGGTTGTTACTGTTCTCTCTATCATGATGTCCTCAGGTTTTAGTTCAATTAGTAGGCTAGGCTGGAAAAAAATCATACTGGGGGAATAAGATGTTGCTATTATTTCTTCAATTGTCGTTTTCTCCATGCAAACTGTATTATTATCAAGATGAAAACAAAAGCATTATTAGCCGTCTATTGCCCAAGGATCAGGACAAATTTTTGATAAGTATCAGACTAAATGTGTCCTCTAGAGGTGACCAAGTGTCTCCTTTTCAGTCAGTTCCGATGATGTAGCTCCCTGTTCTGACATCCTTCTGGGAGCGTTTCCTGACAGTGTCAACTGTGGAAGAGATCATGATTAACTTTTGTTCCAGGTGTGAGTGCCTGACCCAAGAGTAGCTCTTTATCAGGTAAGTTGATGTCTCAGTTTCTGATGCAGCGAGATAAATTGGGGCACTCAGATTCTCCTTTGTCATCTTGAATTGAAATTTTTGGAGAAGTTAAATAGACTTTATGGATCATAGATAATAGTGTGTCAGAAGGAGAGAAGGCAGTAAAAGAGCTCATAATGTATAGGGTGATTATCTCATTAATTACACATCTAATGAAAGAGTTATGTATTTATGAGACTAGTGGAAACACAAAGACAATGCTTATATTACAAGCATAAAAATTATTGCACACGGTGCCTGTACAAGCTAAGAAAGAATTCATTGTCTTATGGCATATCCTAAAGTGTATGGTCAAATAATGCTGTGTCTTCATTATCAAAATATATACAGAATTTACTTTAGTATAAATTGATACAAAACACAATAAATTTTAGCAAAATAAAATATATTCAAAAATATATGAATGTTACCTCTTTAAAAGTCTAAGTTAAAAACATTTTAAAGACCAGATGTCTTTTAAATTTTGGATTTCCTTTGGCACTTAAAAAACATTTAAAGCCATATTTTACAGTAAATTTATTTATATTTTATATATTCTTTATGCACACAGCCTTAGTACAATTTCACACACTTTTGATGCATCTGTAATTAGACTATGACTCATGTCATAGAAGCTTACATGTAGAAGCTTTACTCAAAAAATTGGGTTATAGGCTATTTAGTATTTCAGATTTTCTATGAAGGTTAAAGGTGTTCAGCCTATGAAACAAATCTCACTTTTGTAAATTTGTAAATTTAAAACAATTAGGCAGCATTAATATATCTGCAATGAATAAAATTTAGAAGACAAAAATGTTTTTGTTTAAAAGGAAGTCTTGCTATAATAAATAAGCAAGATAATATATCAAATATTTTAGACAAAACAATTTTATATAAAGGTGATTTCTGAAGTTTTAAAATATACAACATACCCAGCATTGAATCTATAACCATGAGAACCAGGACGATTGTTTCTGCTAAGCTGTAGTGACCTGAGTTCAACCCCAGAATTCAAGTGGAAATAAAAGAGGCTAAATCTTGAACGTTGTCCTCTGATTTTCCTATCTGCCCATTGATATGTTCAGTGCACACTGACATAAATAGATATAACAAAGAATATAAATGATAATGTAGGTAAACCTATAGTTTTAGCCAATGTATGTGTACAGGTTAACCACATCACACAGGGTAGTTTTACAAACATAATCACCACCTACAGCCAGACAATTTACACTACCTCAAATGAAAAGTCCTGAGTTTTTAAACATCATTTTTCATCAGTTATTGCCAACTTTTTATAATTCGACTCTATTTGCTTTTCCTATGAATTGAAAATCTTCTATGGACATTATACAACTGAAATCAAACAATGTTATCTAATTAGCAATAGTCTTATCAAGGATCCCTTGCACGTATGTAGTCAATCTGTCATCACTGCTTTCCACTCTTTCTTTCTCTTCGCAACTGTGTCATTACACTGTGTCTACAGTGTGCTTTTCTTTGGTTATATTCTTCTAACAGAATATTAGAATGTATTGATTAGAATGTATTGATTAGAATGTACAGAATATTAGAATGATTGATTAGAATGTATTGATTAGAATGTATTGAAATTCTGTGAATTGTAGATTTATGTATCTCTATTTATGTGTAATGTAGATTTATTGATCTTCAAATTTGGAAATTTTTCTTTTTTTCATTTTTTAAATTTCACTCATTATTTTTTTATATAATAATGTGTGGGTGACAGCTAAGGTAAGGACCTCATTCCTAAGAGGCATATGCATACTTAGGAACTATTTAGTTAAGTAGTCAATTTATTTCCTCTTTCAGTATCCTTGTGGTGAGAAACCCACAATGTGCAGAATTCAATTCACACCACCCCATAAGTCCTTTAGGACTTTGGTAGACTCCTTTTCTTTCAGAGTTAAGGTCCTGCTGAATTTCAAATCATCTTCGTTCAGTCTGCTGTTTATTCTATTTGTTCCAACCTGATGTGGAACCTTCATTAAATTTTATAAACCATTTTATCTTCTCCTTGAGACATTTTTAGTTATGTGTTAAATAGTTTTGCTGATATTCTCAATTTTCTATGTTTCATAATGCCCAAAGTTCTATGCCAACGTGTCCTATTAACACTTTGACAACAGATGAGACCATTGTTTTAAAACAGTTTATGTATACCTGGTTTTTCAAATGGTTTCTGTTACTTTATACATTCCTTGTTGTTGTGTTTCATGATTTTCTGTTTGGCTTTATGCCTAATGATTATTTTTTTAAGCAATTATGTTTCCTGTCTAGTAAAATAGCTCTGTCCTCAAATGATCCTTTATTTTTTTACCTGGATATTTTCTAATATTTGGGGTCAGCCCTCATGGAAAGTTGAAGATTTCCAGTTTTGTGTCTTGTGTGTGTGTTGGTTAGCCATAAAGGTGGCCTATTTTCAAACTTTTCTCTTACACACAGCAAATTTTACATATCTAGATTCCTAGGAGTTTCATCTAACTTCTCCCTGCGGCTCAGCCAGTGTTTCAAATGCTTCTCTTAAATATCTTGATCCGGATATCTGAGAACGTGATATGCCTGCAGCTTGCCTGTCCACATTAGACAAAACAGAGCCGAGGCCTCAGGCAGCCCTACGCAGACTGGAACATTTCAAGCAGTCTACTCACCTTCTTCTTGCTCAAGACAGGAAGCTTGGCAATATATTCCACCGTGTTCAGAACAAGATCGCATCAGGAGAAAGCTGAGGTAAGAACACTAAAACGCTAAGACACTGTGGGGTTCATGGCAATTTGAATGTGGCCATTTTCTTGCACGGGTTCATTTAGTTTTTGCAGATGTCTCTTCCCATATTTCCCACAGATTACAACAGAATTGCAGGTGGTTTTCAGTGTGTTGATTTAGTAAGGAACATTGTACTTCCTAATACTGTCTTTATAAATAAAAATAAGCATATTTAAAAATATTTATATAAAGATTTAAGTTATTTAACTAAACCTAATATATCTCATGTGGGGATACTATTTTATACGCAATGTAAAATCATAAAGTATATTTGTTTATGTTATTTTTATCTATGTAATAGAATCTATAACATTTGACAAGATTGTTTTATGTATTATTTTAGACATATAAATTTTATTGACTAATGAGTGTTTGGTAATTATCAACCAGAATTTAGTCATATTTACTTATTATTGTTTAATGACATAGCATCATTACAGATTAAATCTTAAAATGGCATAACTGGTCAATAAAAATGTTTTTAATACAATTTCAGTTCAAATTAATATCTTTGGTATGAAAGTATCATTATTAATAATTATACTTGAGAAAACAGTAATGAACCAGGACCCCTCAGGGTAAACCTGTGCATAATTATTGTGAATAATTTAAGTTTTCTCTGACAGAAAAATTAATATAACAATAAAACCAAGGATGCAATTTATAAACATTATATATTTGAATATTTCATCTCATAAATATATTTAGTGAATGATGATCTTTTATGCAAAATAATACCAATTAGCAAAAATAATGAAAAAACAAAAACTAACCTTAGTCAAAAATTTTTAATTATACATATTAAACAAAACAAAGCAAAGTAAAGGAACTATATCAAAATGACAACAGAAATAAAAATAATAAATGTATCATAAATAATAAATTAGAATAAATAATTCTAAGTAAGAATAAAATTTTAATTAACACAATCATCCATAGGATATGAAGTCAAATGCAGGTAGTCATACATGCAAAAAGGTTTATTTCAACTCTAAGGACAAAAGCAATACTATCAGTCTCTATATATCAAAAAACATTAAAGCATATTAATTACATGTTTAAATTTAGATTATAGTTTTACTTGAACATTTTCCAGCGCTACATGCTAATTGGTCTGAAATATAAGAAAGACAAACTTGATTAGACAACTTAGGCAACTACTGTCTCAACTTCCAAAGACCGTAACATACATATATACTTGGATGCACCAACAACATGGTGATTATTATCTGAAATGCATTTTTGTCACTTTACATGCTAAGCTCATTCAAATAATTTGACCTTATGATTCTATGTTGATAGCTAATGGAAATCTTTCCAGAAATAAATTACAATTCTTGAAGTGTGACCTGGTGTCCCATAGCTGTCTGTCACTAGGAAGTAAAATTTAAAACAGAATGCCAACTAACAAATATTAGGTTAGGTGTTTCTACTATGTTTATAACAGTTAACATCAGATCTGATCTCATGAGCTGCGTGTGAGTAAAGGATTTGACAATTCTGTTTCCTTTGAAATTCCATAATTAAAATAAATGAAAACTGATATGTCTGCCTATTTCTCATTAACCTTCTTATGACCTGTGGTGGCTATGAGCTCTCATACGGGTCATGGACTTAACTGAATAACTAATGTCTTGGTATAAAAAGTGAGGTGCAAAAAGCTGAGTTGATGTTGTCAAATACTTCACCATCTTCCAGGCAAATCATTACACTTGGGTATGCATAAGGATACATGGGAAGATGCTCATTTTAGTGTCTGTAGTCCTCTGAAAGTCAGTATCTTCAGGGGTGTTTCATTTTTCAGCTTCTGGTTTTTCCTAAAGACTGGAAAAACAGAATCAGAATGACTTCTATTGTACATATATTAACCCTGATATCCAATTCCAGAAAAGGGCTATCCTGGAAGGCCTGGAAGTCAAATAAAATGCAAGGAACTAGAGCCAAATGCCAAATGTTTTATTCACTACCAGCGTACAGTATGCAAGTGGGTAGTCACACAAGCACAAGCAGGTACATCCAAGCAAAGCCGTATACCAGGAAATGGTTAGATACTTGTTTTTTACTTCAAGAAACCATTTATACATAATTCTTTTTAATATAGTTTATTAATTTATTCATATTACATCTCAATTGTTATCCCATCCCTTGTATCCTCCCATTCCTCTCTCCCTCCCTTTTTCCTCTTACTCCCTTCCCATATGACTGTGACTGAGGGGGACCTCTTCCCTCTGTACATGCTCATAGGGTATCAAGTCTCCTCTTGGTAACCTGCTATCCTTCCCCTGAGTGCCACCAGGCCTCCCCATCCAGGGGACATGGTCAAATATGGGGCACCAGAGTTCATGTGAAAGTCAGACCTCACTCTCCACTCAACTGTGAAGAATGTCCTATCCATTGGGTAGATCTGGGTAGGGGTTTGAAGTTTACTGCATGTATTGTCCTTGGCTGGTTCCATAGTTTGAGCAGGACCCTGGGCCCAGATCCGCCTGTCATAATGATCAAATTGTGGGATTCTAGGACTCTCTGGGTCCTTCTATTTGCCCATTCTCCAAGAGTAGCTTGTTGCCAGAACTTCTTTTTGCGGGGGGTGGAGGTTTCGAGACTAGGTTTTTCTGTGCGTACCTTTCCTCTCCTGAGCTTGCTTTGTAGACGGGGCTGGCCTCGAACTCACAGCGATCCACCCCCCTCAGCCTCCTGAGCGCTGGGATTAAAGGTGGGTGCCACCATCACCTGGCTCAGAAGTTCTTATACAATAAATCACAATACTGTGCATCCTGGGTTTCCCAGCTATTTGAAGGTAGCCAGTTTGTTCAGACTCAGAGTTCCCCAGAGGTCCAGTGCTAGCATCTTTAGTTGACTCAGTCAAATATCAATATTGAACAAAGCGGTCTAAACATGATCGGCTCTAAAGACCTTTTGTGAAGTTCAACAGAGTAAAGGGGTAGAGGTGCATGGCTGCCATTCCAGCACATACAAGATGGAGGTAGGGGGAATTGTGGTTTCAAGGACATTTTTGACTATGTAGCATCTGCCTCAGCTATTCCAAAGTCAGCCTGAAAAAGCCAAAAGAAACAGCGTAGCTAACATACATGGTCTTAAAACCACAACCACTCTATATTGCTCTGGTAAAGTATTTCTTAGAAATAAATAAAATATCCCTTTGTGCTCTAAAATTAGAAGATAAAAGACATCGTTTAAAGTTCTAGAAAAGAAAAGCCAAAAAAAGAGCATGATGACTAGAAAGACATAAATAGAATTTTTAAAAATTGATGAAATATGGGGCATATTTCACCAAGTCCCTTGGATGGGGAGGCCTGGTGGCACTCAGAGGAAGGATAGCAGGCTACCAAGAAGAGACTTGATACCCTATGAGCATATACAGGGGTAGGAAATCCTCCTCAGGAACAGTCATAGGGGAGGGAAGTAAGGGGAAAATGGGAGGGAGGGAGGAATGGGAAGATACAAGGGATGGGATAACAATTGAGATGTAATATGAATAAATTAATAAAATATTTTTTTAAAAAAATTGATGAAATTTATCATAAGAAAAATAGTTGTTGTTTATTGGGGGCCTGCTCTTTACTCATGGGGAACACATGGGGAGTGATCCGGGGAAGAAGGCAAGGATGGAGTAGGGCTGGGATGCATGGAGGGTAGAGAAACTGTGGTCAGGAGGTATTGTTTGAGAGAAGAATTTAATTTGCATTAAAAAATATATGAGAAAATGTACAACGTTACTAGCCATGACTGTGGAAATGTAGTTAAATTATACCATAGACATAATACTAAATTGCATTTACAACGATGTTCTTGTTAGTAGTCACATATAAGTTGAAAACTGTTCATTCTGATTTACACGTTTATATATGAACTTCAATAAAACTTAATAGTATTTAAAATCAATAAGATATTACAGACGATTTTAAGTTTATTTTTAAATGTTCTTCAGAAATTTAAAACATTTGTAATTGTAATCTATAATTTTTGTTAAAGTTTGTACATATGTCTTTCTAAGGATATATTATGATCATTGGAGCATGGGGATTAGTCTGCTTACTATGTGGAGATTTATTATGAATAGTTCAAAGAAATCTATTGATGAAACTCCACTGTAATCAGATAACTTTTTTGTTAAAAGACTATGAAATTGGTAAGGATGTTAAGAAGTAATAAAAGGTATACTCTTGATGACATTTTTACACTGCATTTCTAAAGTATTCCTTATGTACCCATCTGCATTGTAATTTATGAGTCTTCTTGTCAGTGAACATCTGTAGAGGAATTTTAATCCAGCAATATAGCTGCGCTAATCACATCCAAAGATCTTCTAGGTCTGTTTGATACAGCTGGAATACAGATAAGCTGTTAGTATACACCTTTATTCCCTCTGGCTTGAATACATGCCTCTAATTGCTCTGGCTGGAATTAAAAAATAAAAGACATCTAATTGAGGGACAGACAAAGTGACCAAAGAGAGAAAGATTTGAAAGATGGAGTCAGAGATAGGATATGGCCAACTATTAGATCAGTCAGTTGGCACTGAGTGGAGAGTCACTTAAGAGCAAATCCAGTGGCAGCTCAGATCGTTTAAGTCAGTTCAGTTGAATGGAATTGAATCTGGTCCAGTCAGCTGGAAGTTGGTTTAGTTGGGAGTCAGTCCAGTGAGTACAGTGCAGTGGGTGCATGGCAGTAAGTGCAGGGAAGTGAGTGCAGTACAGTGTATGCAGGGCAGCGAGTGCAGGGCAGTTTGGTAGTGCAGTAAATGCAGGGCAGTGAGTACATGGCAGTACACGCAGGGCAATGAGTGCAGAGCAATGAATTCAGGGCAGTAAGTGCACTGCAGTGAGTGCAGGGCAGTGAATGTAGGGCAGTGTACGCAGTGCAGTGAGTGCAGGTTAGTGTATGCAGAGCTGTGAGTGCAGGTAGGTGAATGCAGGGCAGTGTACGCAGTACAGTGAGTGCAGGGCATGGAGTTGAGTTCATTTGTCTAGAGGCAGGTGAAGACAGAGAATGAGAAGGATCCAGAAGACTACAACAAATTGCTAGAGTTAGTTTGAGTCCAAGCAGAAAAATTCAGTGAGAAGCTGAGAGAAACCAGTTTGAATCAGTGAATTTGGACAGGAGTTTGAGCCTAGACAGCTGAGTTGAAGCAGGAAGAGTTCAGAAAGAACTAGAAGGGATGAGTTTATTCAAACACAAGCCTCCCAGATAACAATTATACAAGTAGAATACAAGTCACTTTTACAAACACTGTATTTAAGTAACTGTAGTAATTGCACCAACCCTTAGCACGAGCTCGCATTTTATAGTCTAATAAAATATGTACTAAAACTATTTTGTCATGATAATCTCAGAGAAACTATGAGGTTTTTGTTTCCTTCCTAGTCATTAAGTGTTAACAGTGTCATAAATCAACCTAGTGACAACTGCTGACTTTGTAAATTAGCAGATCCAAATGCAATTGATAGTGCAGCAGTTCTTTAACAGGTATCAGCTATTGAAAAGGACACTCTGAAGAACATAATCGAATTGATTGCTTTTTTTCTGTTTTTAATTCCTTTAAGTGAAGCTGAGAAAAGCTTCACCATCATGGGGATGGTGAAATCTCACAGTGGCTTGTGAGACCTACGAGAACATGTGCAGAGCTTTACAACCTCAAATGGTTAGAGATGAGCCTTAAATTTAAGAATGAATTTGGAAAAGTGAGACTGTAGGCCATCCAGAAAATGAAAAAAGAAAAAGTCCAGATTAGCCGATGTACATGGAGTCTGAATATAGGACCATCACAGCATGTCCGTGTTTTACCCAATTATAAGGCAGCCAAGAGAAGCAAGGGCAACTTCTACTAAATCCAGCAGAAGCAAGACAAGGATACAATGGAAGATCAAATAGTACGGCAGAAGGAGAAATATGCCGAGGAAGAAATAGAAATGAGAAGAAAATATCCTTAGAATCATGCATAGAATATAAAACAAAAGCAAAAGTAGATCTTTTGTAAGTAAAGTCTGTTATTTAGAGTCAATTTTTAGTGATAATTTAGAGATCATTAACATAAAAGTAAAATATAAGATTACTCCTAAATTATATATAACCTCTCTATTTTATATGCATATATAATACAGAGATAGGGAAAGGTTCTGTAAAAATAAATGATTATTCAATTTTTGTAATCTGTCAGTTGATATTAAAATACATTATTTTGTTAAATCTCTCTCTGTCTCTCTCTCTCTCTCTGTGTGAGTGTGTGTGTGTGTGTGTGTTTTAGATTGGGTAAACATAGCTCAATGCCAGTGTTTCTCTAAGATGTGTGAGTCCTTGAGTTCAATGCTAATACTGTCAAAACTGTATTTTTGCTTATTCGTAACAGATATTTTTTATAACATCTATTAGCATTTAATGTTGTTGTAGATTTTTGTTGTTTTTTAAAAGACTTCAGAAAATTACTTTAATTTTTAGAAATTAGTTTAACACTATATATAGTTTAACACTATATATTTTGTAATAAAACAAAACATATTTATACAAACTTTTTATAGATTTTTGTACAAATTTAGAGTTTACTACATATAGATATATAATTATACTTATATATGAATATGTAGTATATAAGTATTGATTGAAAAATATGGAGAATTGTTGACCAGTTACTTTGAGTGGCCTATACCATCGTTTCTGGTATTAATGGCCTTATTGTTCAAATGTATATTTCGTAAACACTCCTGACAAAAGTTATCTCAGTTCTTAAAATCTATATTTTGAGTGGTAATAATTACTGTAATATATCTGTGATATGTATTTTATGTTATGTTAATTGACTTTTGTTTATTTTAATAAGAGATGGAGAGAGAATGAACAAATTGTCTCAACTCGCTGCGGGGGGGAAAAAAGGACTGAAAGACAGTATTTCCTCAAATAATATGTCATCAACAACCTATTGTCTTCTTATCATGTTTCATTTAATTACAGTTCGGCCACTTTCTACTTGTGCCACTGGTCTATAGGGACCAAAACACAGTATATATTAATTAAACAGAGACTAGATAAAATGATGGAAGAGTGTCAGATAGAGAAAGCAACAAAGGAGACTGCATTTCCTAAAGTTTACTTGAGATCAAAATATGTTACAAGAGTTAATATCAAAATAATATTATGTGGGGCTGGAGAGATGACTCAGTGGTTAAGAGCGCTGACTGCTCTTCTATAGGTCCTGAGTTCAATTCCCAGCCCCCACATGGTGTCTCACAACCATCTGTAATGTGATCTGATACCATCTTCTGACGTGCAGGCAGAGCGCTATATACATAAGAAATAAATAAATCCTTAAAGAAAAGTACTATGGAAATCACAAAATACATATCTGTAGCTATATATTCAATGTAGTTATAGTAAATTCCGTATAGGAAATGTTATACTCTACCACACATTTTATAAGACCAGCAATCCTCCTAGCTTTTACACAATCTGTAATAGGATCTTCACAGTGCATTATTGTCAATATGAACAATATCAATACAGTGAAATATCAGCCATATTAACGTTTTAATACAAATCAAATGCTTTTTCTGAGTTATATTTATTTCAAATATTTATTGCTTGCGCTAGCTGCTATATTAATGTACAGAAGTTTAGTGTCTTCTTCAATCACCTACATGAAGTTCAAGTTTCAACTCATTCATCATAAACAGTTAAAAAAATCTCTTCAGAAAGCAGGAAAACCAACAGAACATTTTATGACCAGTTGGCACTTTCATTTAAAGTTCCATGTCCACACTAAACAAAAATTAATTTATGATTTCTCTTTCACCAGCTTGCACTTAAGCCATAAAACTCTTGCATTTCAGGAGCAATATAAAGTTAAGTACTCCACTGAGCTTTACACTTTAGGTTTTAAACATGCAATCATTCCTTTTCCCTTTGAACTGAGGGGTGGCATACTGTCAGGAAGGCTGAAATTTATGAACTTCACAGTTTGAAATCTCTAAGGAAGCTTTAGTAAACCCACCAACAAACCCTGTAATAAGATCATTTTCTCAGATTTACAACTTCAACTGATACTGACGCATCATTCATCCAAGAATTAACGACTGTGGCAGGTACTTATGAAGAAATGTGTTAGTTTTCTTAAAGGTTTCATCTAATTTTAGTCTTCCTCTAATTCAGCTATATACAACATAATGTTAATCTTCATGGAGAATGGATGTGTTGGTGTCCTCATATAATATCTATTCTTGGATAGAAAGGTCAAAGGCTCAAGAGTCCAAAGTTATTCTCAGTTCATATAATGAGTTTGAGACCAATATTGGATACAGGAAATCCTGTGTCGTGTGACTGCTCTTGAATAAGGTTCTGTTTGCCCTAGACAGGACACCAAACACATAGGGTGAAGAATGACTCCACCTGAGTTTGGCTTAGATTATAAATGAGTGCATTGAGCTTACTTAAGGAAAATGGACAGGGCATTAATTACAGGAACATGCACAGCTCAAAGGCATTCCCCCGAATCCCACCCCAGCATGAGTACAAATCCAAACATCTGTATTCCTGGAGATTCTGGCACAGCATGCAGATTGTTTTTGTCATCTATTGGTGAACCCCTTCTCCTAAGTTACCGTTCTGGTCCAAGAGGAGAGGATAAGCATCCTAACATTCCAAACTCCTCAACACTCTAAGACTCCATTCATTTTGAGTCAGTAAGTGTAGGAACTAGGCCCGACTGGGCTGCCTGCCTGTCTTGCTGTTTCATGTCCTGTTTCTAGCAGCTTCCATGTCTGTGTTTATCTTGGTTAGCTAGTCATGTTTACTGCTCTAAAACGCGCCCCTCCCTTCCTCGAGACTTGTCCTCTTGTGTGCAATCACCTCTTGAGGGATTTTACCTGGGAGGAGGATTCCTGTTTTGCTGCCTATAAGAAGGCTCTTTGGAACTCAGAAGAAGAATGAGGATAATAAACCGCTGACTAGGCAGCTGCTGCGGCTGCTGCTCTCTTAGCACGAAGGACCCGCTGTGTTATTGTGTGTGTGTGTGTGTGTGTGTGTGTGTGTGTGTGTGTGTGTGTGT
>OU015752.1:16510730-16522189 GCA_907169655.1 Acomys percivali
TGTGTGTGTGTGTGTGTGTGTGTGTGTGTGTGTGTGTGTGTGTGTGTATGCATGATTTAAATCCCCACTCCCTCGCCCTCGACTCGGTACTGTGGTGGCGTGGGCGCCAGAAATAAGAACCAAGTTCCATCCTGCAGGAAGGAATATTCAAATTTTTAGGAGCTACCCTAAACAACAAATTCATATAAAGAAAAATGACCAGCACCATAACACATGTGTTCTTAAAATATTAAATATCAGTCACTCTAGGTAACCAATAAGATACAAGGGACACCAATCTGAGTTCTTGCCTACCACAATGGTATATGTGTGCTTTAAAGTTGAAGAACAGAGGCCAATTGCCACAACATGGAATTAACAGAAATTATTGTTTCAAAACTTCGATAATTTAAACTTCAGATTACACAAAACTAGAAAAGCATAAAGCTTGGTAAATTATCACAAATATGTGGAATTTAAAATGTCTATTTAGATATTATATGTTTTGCATGAGTAGCTTTTATTATCAATAATTTTGCAGCAGAAAAGTATTATAGATATGTATTACACTGATTTTAACATTGTTAAGGGTAAATAAGTAATGCTTTAGGGATTTTTTATTTCATTGCATTGATAAATACTTAAATTAATGGTACATAACGATTGCCATCTTCTTTTATGCATAAAGAGATAGGCCATACATGAATGCTCTGCTCTGTTATTAAAAATGCATTACATTGAAAAGCCCATCTTATATTGGATGGAGAATTAAGAAGTTTTCTAAATAAACAGGCTGTAGTTATATTGCTATGAATAATTTCAGTGTATGCTGTACAGCTAAAATACACATTTAAATTCACTTTATTAATAAATAACAACATTTTTAAAAACACAAATGAAAATATTGAAAAGTGACAATGTAAGTATTTAGACATTAAGTTTAGTTTACTTAAAATTACATACATATATATGTCTGTATGTATGTATGGATGGATGGATGGATGTGTATTCATTATCTATTTTCTTCATCTTAATACAGGATTTTATCTACAGATTTCTCTTGACAACTTTTTAATTATGCAAAATATAATTTTATTTTATAATATTAAATATAATCTCACTCCTTGTAGCGCGTCTTTTTGACTTCCCACTGACCTGAAAAGCTGCTCTATACAGGTTATGTAACAACTGCAGCACTTAGGTGCCTGGATTTATCATCTCCGTGTGTATTAAAAGTCTTTCCAGTGACCTTTAAACCTTGCTATATAACAAGTTCTTTTTTTGTTGTTGTTTTGTTTTGGTGTTGTGATAGTTAATATAACATTTAACATTGTAATTAGTATTCATATATATATATTCCATATATATATATGGAAAATACCTCTAACATATAAATCTTTAGGTTGTACAGATTGTACCCTAGTAGCTTACTTTCTTTTTTCTTAGAAATTGGAAACTATTGCCAAGTGATTGATCTTGTAAAAATTTGCTGTTCTTGCAAGATGGTAGGTTATAAGATTAACAGCTATTGTCTGAGTCACTTCCTGCTCTCCACATAACTGATGGGGAGGCCTGGTGGCACTCAAAGAAAGAATAAACAGGCTACCAAGATGAGACTTGATAGCCTATGACCATATAATGGGTGAGGAGGTCCCTGCCAGTCTTAGACCTAGGGGAGGAGAATAGGGTGAAAGTGAGACAGAGGGAAGAACGGGAGGATACAAGTGATGGGATAACAATTGAGTTGTAATCTGAATAAATTAATTTTAAAAAAGATTAACAGCTATAATGATTTTACTCAAATTGCTTGCACTGCACAGAAAAGATAAAATGCAAAACCCAGGACTGTACGTTTGTGGGGTTTGCCTTTATAAGGACTGGGCTGATATGGCTAAGGGCTGCATCTTGGGATCCCTCTCGGGTGTACTCCTGATGTCAGGTGCCTAGTTCCAGTATCTACATAAAGGCATCTTCTTGTTTATATTTATTCATGGTCATAGTGAATATCTGAACAAGCACAGACTCATAACAGTGTCATGTTATGAAACACAACACCTTTTTTCATAAATGTTAGTATTCTGCCTTAGAACATCCATACTTAATTTTATGGATTCAAATACATCTACTGTGAATTAAAATTAGCTTTACATCTAACTTGGACACTGCACACTCCCCCTTTTCAGGTACTTGCAATAAGAGTGCGTTTTATTATACTATATTTTTGAGTTGTCACAACCTTGTGCTTCTCTTCAGTTTTCAGTCCTTCAAATGGGGGCACACAAAGGAGATAGGCATTTTAAACCCACAGAAATACCCCAGCTTATCCAATGGCAGATGTGTCTTCAGTAGATGTGTTTGCTGTTTTAGCAGAGCTTAATGATGATGTCACAGGACATTTCCTGTGCTGTGGCAGTGCTGTGCTCTTTGATTGATACTCTACTTTCCCTGATACTCTCACAATTCTTTCTGTGTTGATAGAACTGAAACAAGAGGACAGCTCTTGCCTCATGTATCATGTGAGAAGGCTATGACTTAAGCCAGTGGCAATTTTCTGCATCCCTCATTTGAACCTCAAGAAAGGTCTGTCCTTGCCATGATTAAATCATGGTGCCTATGGCTAATATTACTTCTTCTGTCCTTAAAACAAAGAAATTATTTTGGTAAATTCTACGAACTTGTAAAATCTCATCACGATCTCTTTAATTTCTATTAATGTTATTTTCATTAGTATTTTATGTTTATTCTCCTTTGTTTACATAAACAGATCACAATTAGAGTTTATGCAGTGCCATTGACATTATGACTATCACAAAATGTTTTATGTTCTTCACTCAAAATTACCCAATGAATTCTTTCCCACACTGTGTTCATTCTTCCTGATTCTGAAGAGTATTTTTACATAGTTTTCTAATGAGAGTTTCTTAGTGGAAAATACTGTTCACCACCTTCTGCTACGAATGATTCAGTTGAATTTTAGATTAGACGCTTAAGGGGAATTATGTGTCAAGATGAGTTAGCCTATACTTTCTTTGGCTTATTTTCGAAAGTCAGTCACAGTTCTTTATAATTTTTCTATTATTTGTACTTTGAGGAACAAAGTATTTGTATTTGTGTCCTCTAGTTTCTTATACATTTTTTATTTGATGTGCTATTCATACCATTTAAGTGGACATTACTACTTTTTTTTATTAAGAAATGATTTAATTTTTTCACATGTAGCATAAAGCAATACAGTGTTGAACATTTTGTGTTTTCTCTGGGATTGTATAAGCTGAACCACTATATTTCTCTGGTAAAACTAGGCTACATTCACATACAAGGTCGCATCACAGTGCCTTGGCAGAGGAACTACTTATTTCTCAGTTACATTAAATCCTACAGGGGTATATATTCTATCTGTTGTTACCACAGAAAATGCAACTCTGTCTATTTTATAATACATTCATGGCATTACAAGGTCTATGTTAACAATGTTTTCATTGTCGACTCAGCAAGGGAAAATAAGGAGGGCCAAGGCACAATGGGATACAATTTCTCCCTAATGGAAGTTAAGACACAGCAGTACTTTCTACAGTCTGGTAACCAAACCAGTCACAGGGCCCCATCCAAAGGCTGGAGGGCATGGGAAGGTTCATGAAATTTTGATTAAAACATATCTATCATTACTGCAAAAAGAATAGTTTATAATATAGTCTTGCCTAAGAATTCAGAAGATATCAGATATTGCCATTGTAATTGTTTTTCCTGTTACACTCAACACTATAATTAATGAATGCATTGTGGTAGTGTTTCTAGAGTGAGCTATCTCATTAAAGTTCTCATAGTTTGATAGTATGAAGGATAGTAAAAATATAGAAAAGAAAAAATCAGTAACTATAGACAATGGGACAAGATTGACATTAGGATACCTTGGGACTTTGTTTTCATAATATGTCCCAAAAGTAATTATTCAAAGCCAGGCCTTGGTAGCTTGATTCTAGATAATGTGTATTATCTAGCTAGCAAAGAAACAAAAGAGAAAACAATCACCTGTTTAACACCTTGTGATCTCAATTCAGTTAATGAGTAGTTTTTTTTTCTTTTTCTTTCATTTTATTTTTTTAGATAAAAATCGAGGGAGTGATGCAGTTTTTGTTTTAAGTATGTTAATAAAGAGATAATATTATCAATCATTCTCATGGAACATAATAGCCATTTGTAACAGGAACCTAGAAATACAAGGTTAGAAAAACTGGAAGAAATAGATTTCTGAGCTTAGAACCATGCTAATGCTTAAATTCATTAAATGTCTGAACTTACCCTTTGGTCTTGTTCAGTGTTAAAACTCTCACAGGTCAAAATTAGCTTATATACATTTTACTTAAACTCCACTAATTCTGGCTGTATTTCTTATGAATCTCTTTTTTATAATTTGAAAATATAGAATTTAATGAATTTATCACTTCAGGTATCAGCATTTGATGACTATATTTTGGGAAACAGTCACTTGATGTTCAAGAAAGGCAGAGTCTATTTACACACATCTTATTAAGTCTTCATAGAAGAAGAATAATTTGAATGGCACTCAAATTTTACTTTCATAATATATGTCAATATTTGGGGGAAAGGGGCATGAGTCTCAAACTTGGACGTACATTTTCACTATTAAGAATATATAACTAGAACCTGGATAGATGACTCAGAAGTTAAGAGTTGCTGATACAAAGGACCAGAGTTTGCTTCTCAAAACCTACGTGGGGTAGTTCATACCTGCTTGAAATATAACTCCATGGTATCTGAAACTCCTCTCACCTCTGAGGGACCCACACAAAAACTTGCATTCAGACACGGGCAATCATAAACATAAAGTTGGAAATGAAACTTTTCTAAAGATTCAATACTTGGTTTAGATTTCTTCCTTAACTTTACCTGATTTTTACTTAATATTTAATATAAAATCTATCAAGTATAAACATAAATATATTTCTCTTTATTTTGTCTTATAAAATCAATGAGGTAGCAATGTTTCCTTAAAGGAGTCAGTGGGAGACTGATTCAATGCATATCACACAATATATCTAATGGAAAATTCCTGAACTCAAAATTACTTTCTGAAAAGGACTACACTAGGCACAGCAAACTGTTCATTATCTGCTTCCCAAACTTACAGGGCATGTGGTCGTTGAGAGATTGTCCTTTCTCCGACCTCCATCTCTTGGTAGGTGTAAAGTGGGACTGTAAATGCTTATTCCTTTCACATGATTTTTATGTAGGTTTGAGAAATCTGAAATCAGGTCCTGAAGATTCCAAGGCCAGTGCCAGTGCTTCACCCACTCTGTCATCTGCTTAGTCCAGGTATTTTTCAAACAATTTATTTTTTATAATTTTCTTAATCTAGAACTCCTAAGAGTACCCTGGTCTACATTTTGTATGCCATTAAAATTTAATTCTGTATGTGGTTAGCAATTTGATATTACCCAAATATTTAACACAGTTTTGATGATAAGCCATATAATATCACTAGCATCCAAAGATGGCTATGTCATAATTCCTAAAATTTGTGAGCATCTATATTCCTTTATCAAGTGCTTTTTCTTATCTTTACATGCATACATTCCTGTGTTCTTTGCATACTCACATGTTATAAACGGAGTCTTCTCCAGGTGCTCTGAAGAAAGTTTAAAGGGCAGAGCTAGCTGATGTTCATCTCACTAACACCCATTTCAAATGCCTCAGGGCTTAAACCAATTTTAACATTTTCACTTACTATCTACCTTCTCCCTAAAATTAAGTTCACTTTGTTGTCATCAACATCAAAATATTTTCGGTTTCATAATCCATCATATTCTTCAATAATCATGTCAATTAGATGTCAATTTTTTAACATATTTTTAACATCCAATCTGTCACTCTCTTTAAAATTCTAACTACCTTGAGTCAGCATCTGTTCATATTGCCACTGATTTAAAACTTTTCACCATTTTTTCCAGCACCACATATCCTGATAATTATTGTTATAAATATAAAAAAATCACTCAAATACTGCAAAGCCTTCTCTCACCCTTCTATTTAGTCCTTTGAACGGGGATTTTCCTCATTCATTGAATGGCTTCTCTGTATTCCCAATTCTTGAAACAGTGAATTATCTGACTAAAAGGATGCAGTGCAACCTGTACTGTACAGTTTACTTTTGGCTTTTATTCTTACATTGCTAAGCCTTGAATTCAGACTCATGCATTCCACACCCAGCTTCAGTACTTCAGCCTTTATGCTTTTGGATCAGGATGCACCTACATGAAGAATGTTATGCTAAGCTCAATGTCGGCCCCCTTTGGACTGAGCATCTTAGAGCAAATCCATTGATGATTCCCTATAGACCATAAAATCTACAACCTAAGAAAACTCTGGGCCAATTAACCACTCAGAGTTGTGAGAAAACAAGAGTTAGTGATTTAAACCACTATGACTGATATAATGTGTACACACTGAGAACTTGATCTTCCAAAGTAGACATTGAAATAGAATAAATATCAAAGATTTGGGGCATGGCTTTGGAATTAGTTGCAGATAGGCATTATTAGCCAAACCTAGACTAGCGAGAAAATTATTTGTGAAAACTTGCAGAGAGACTCACTCGAGCCTGGTAGAAGGAGCATATGTGTTCTTTATTGATGTGTTTTCATACACTTTATTTGTAAAACATTAGCAGACAGAGCCCAGAGTAAGTGTGTTTGTTCACAAACAGTGAAATGGATTAAAAGGGGGAGAGGTTCAACTTTTTATGGCTACTATGTGTGGATCAGGATCTGAAACAGTGGTTCTCAAACGTCCTATTGGTACAGCCATTAAACAGATTTCCTCAATGACGGTGGACCCCAACAATCAAATTAATTCATTGTTACTTCATAAATGTAATTTTGCTACATTTTGTATCATAATATAAATATCTGATGAGCAGGACATCTGGTATTGGACTCTAAAGCTGGTTTTGACTCACCGAGTTGGTCAAAGCTAATCAATAAGGAGAAAATTTGCAATTTCTCTTCCACTAAATTCAAAGGAAACATGAAGAGTTCTAATATCTGCTCCTGTGCAAAAATATACTTAATCTTATTTATAGATAAGAAAGCGGTAGAAAATTTCAAATTAAATGTTTCTTCCCTACAAAGAGTAACACAGATGCATGCCTCAGAAAAGTTTTTATCGAAGTATAGCTTACTGCATGTCCTCTTTTCTTTAGAAAGAGTTTGGGAGGCCTCCACGTGTCAATTCAAACTTCCATACTGACATCAAAAGATAAGGGAAGTCTTCCCACAAGAGAACTGCTGGTTTAACTGTAACTGAGACAGAAGTAGCTTTCCGTTACAGTTTCTTTTTGTGTTTGTTTGTTTTTTTTTTGGGGGGGGTTTTTTTGTTTAATTTTTGTCTTTGTAGTTTGGATACCAGATGTCTTATTCTGTATCCCAGCCAGGCATAGAATTTACTGTGTAAACCACACTGACTTCAAGTTCAAAACAATCCTCCTGCCTCAGGCTTCAAAATACATCAACATGTTTTAAGGGTTTTTACAAATTGAGCTAAAAGGGACATTTGGTGCTCATCCAATGGATCCAAGCTTGGCTCTCAGAACCCTTATCCAGTGCTCACAACCACATTTAAGGACAGTTACAGGTCATCTGACTCCCTACTCTGGCATGTGGTGTACATACAGACAAACGAGTACACACATACACATAAATAAAAATAAATCTAAAAATGCAAAGTGTGACTCATTTTAAAACATTGTTGGAACACACACAAACATGCAATTTTCTAGGTTGAATATACATTTACTGTCTTGTCTTCTGATGGTTCAGTGTGTCTTATTATTTAAGTACAATTTTATCATGCAAATCATCTCTATTTCAAATAATATTTGTAGAAAATTTTGTTTTACTGTATATAATAGAAGGCTTATAAAAATGTCATAAGATGTCATACTTGCATGGCATATATTCCTTCCATCTTCTCAACACTTTTTAGGCAATATATTATTTAAAGTTTTATTTTACCTTTATGATTTAGCCTGACAGTCTTCTAGATTAAAAAAAAATTTAACCCAAGTTTTAGTTTAAAACAAAATCAAGGGTATATAATAATCAAACTAAATAAAAGACTAAGGGCCCACTTAAAATAGTGTGACAAGGGACGCAAATGTTTCTCAAAAGAAGATACATAAATAAAACTCAAATACCTGAAAAAGACCTAAATTTTAGTGTAGTGGTTTCTTCATGGCTCTTGTACTGCATATACTCAGTTTTGGTTCATTTACCACAAGAGTAACATCTCCATGATGTATGAGGCTCCCACCTCCTCTTAACCCATTCTCCGCCCACCCTTCACATTACATTGCATATCTCTTCCTATTGTCCCTCCCTATCCTGCTACCCTGGAGCCTCATAAGTAGTGGATGTAAACATGTTTTTGTTTTGATCCTAAGTATAGGATGTGAAACAGACGCATGTGAGGATGTACTGTGTTTTTCTGCTGGAGACAGACTTGTGGGAGGACACGTGGTGTTTGTCTACTAGAAGAGGAACTGCCTTTTTTTTAAGGGGCATGGCCTTTGCCAAATGATAAACACCCTAGCACAGACATTGCTTACTATTGTTTTGGCTGCTCATTACTCCACTTCAGGACCACCCCTAGAAAGAAATGCTCCAGAGAAAGCTCTGAGGTTCTGGGTTCTGGCTGCTGCACTTTCAGTCACCTTTGCTGTTTAACGGGTCTGCTGAAATCCTGACTATGATCACTCCCAGTAATTGAGTCTAGGAAGGTCTAATTCTCCTGTCCCCAGTAACCTCTTTTCTCTCCTATGTAGAGTAGGTGGTTTGGATTGGAGGTATAAGCGTTAAAGAATCCTAAATAAAGTAGCTTCAAAATGTTCAAAGCCTACGCTCATGTTCCTCTTTCTTTGTTCCCTGGGAATATTTACAATAAACATTTAATTTGAACAATTATTCACTACTTTGTCCAAACTAATTTACTATTGTATTCTTCCCTATTTAATTATGTATTTTAGTCCTTAATTGAGGTTCCTGGTAATTTACATTTAAATTACTGCTTTCTTCAACTTTTCTTGTTCTTGTCACTATCCTTTCAAAAAGCAATGAGTATATCATATATATAATCATATATATATATATGTATATATATTTGCATTTCATGAACATTATCAGAATTATATTTCCTATATATTCTTGTCCAATTATATAAATAAACACTAGACTGTGGTATAAAATATCAATTTCACATCTCTGACAAGCCCTCTCTAATGTTGCTCCTCATTTCAGCATTAAAATATATTCTAACATTTTTGTAATATATTTTTCCTTTTGGTAAAGTGTGTAAGTGTATTATGTGACTGTGCAATTGGTAGAACTAATAACCTTTAAATTAGCATCAATAAAAACATTTTTAATTGAAGAACAGTCTAATAAAATTTTTATTTATGGTATAAACTCACTTCATTCTTCTTGTAAAGTAAAAATACATTCTTCAGTTATTTTGTGCGGATGGATTAAGTTGCTGTTTTCTTTATGTGGCATAATTAGATATACATTCCTGTTAATTTTTGCAGTGACAAATTCCGTCTTTCTAAATTCTAAATTCTCTGTTTTCCCACTCAGTGTTTCTTGCGACGATTTTCATGAGGCCTCATTCCTTTAACTGGCTTTATGCTGATGGTGGCTGAACACTCAGTAATAGTGAGGGACACTGTTGTCTGTGCAGTCTCCAGCACAGGGATCATGTTTGTAACTTGGTTCAGCAGCTTTTGCATAGAAAACCTTCTATACTAAGATCAGAAAGTGACTTACAAGCTCCTAAAAGCCATTTTTCAATTCACTAAATCATGGGGATGGAAATAAATTCTTAAATGGCTGGTGAAGTATATTGTTTATTGTAAAACAGATGCTTTCTTAAGCTCATTAAAATAAGAGGCAGCTTGGGGGTTTTTGTTGTTTTTATTGATGGGTTTATCCAAGCTTTAAAAAAATTTCAATTCCTTGAATTTGCCACTTCATTCTATGAATTATTACCAGCACATTGAACTGCAAATGCAAATTTTATTTTGAATAATTTTAGAAGAAGTTAAAAGTGAAATTTGGTAGCTATTTGATCATCAATAGGGAACAAAACCGAAGGCTTAGGAAAATACTGTATTAATCAAAAAGTTTAAAATATATACATATATACATAGATGCTAAATCTTTTCTATTTCACAAGTAATTAAAATAGCTTCAGATTTTCAGCCTCATGGTAAAAGCATAAAACAGTTATTTAAAGAAGAGGGCTATTAACAAGTGTTATAAAGAATAGCACCCACAAGAGGTAAATTTGTAACAATGCCTTAAAGTTATGATATTGTTCAGTGGGAAATGTAAACATCAATATGAATTCATTTTTCTGCTAAGAGTGGTATAGCAACATAATGATTTTATCGCTTACAGTCTCTTAATTTTCAATTTCCATGAAAACATTGAATTCCAAATAGAAATCACCAGGTATTATTACTAAGGGGATTTATAAATACTTCCTCATTATTACCTATTACAATGCTTAAAATCATTTTTGTATTGGTGAACATGAGTTTTGGAGAGATTTCACATTTAATATGATTGAGAAAAGCAGCCAGCCCTAATCAGAATAATGTGCATAATGGCTTCATACAAATTGTGCAATCATATTTTCATGGCAGGTACCTTGGCATTTACAGATTAGGAGTGTTTAACAGTTGACACGTAAATACAGTGACAAGTAGGAACTATATATGCGATTAATTTATAGTGAGGTATATATGATAAAACATCACTGTACCTTTCTGTGGTAAGCCAAGCTAGTGTTGGAAAGTTTGGTGAACTTGCTATTGCCAAGCATGCTGATATTCTAACTACACAACGGAAATTAACAGCCACCAGTCTCATGGGTCTATAATGGGGATTTGACTATACCAGGCAGACAGATATATTGCTTCTTTGAATAAGTACTTTTAAATTTTATGGAGATAAAATATATTTATTCAGAACAAGCTAAGTTAAGAAATAGTGAAGAACAAAAATCATTCCTGTAGGCTGGTTAGTAATTACACCATAGGACTGCAGGGGTGGCAGAGCTCCATTCTGAAACTTTTGAGATCTTGGGTGAGTCTAGGAATTAATGTAAAACAGGTCAGCGTAAGAAAAGCACACACACATTTTATGTGTCACGAAGCAATAAAAAGGACTTTAAAAAAGCCATTAGAATGAGTTACTTATGTACTAAATGGTATAACAAATATTTCACTATGGAAAGTAGTGAGGTAGAGGGTTTTGGCTAGAGTGATTAATTGAGTAGAAGTGTGATCAGGACAGCAAAGGTTGATAGTGTCTTGTTGCTTGTACAGAATTCTTTTGGTTTCAAATTGTCAGAAAGAAAGAGAGAGAGAGAGAGAGAGAGAGAGAGAGAGAGAGAGAGAGAGAGAG
>OU015752.1:16525870-16537552 GCA_907169655.1 Acomys percivali
CTCTCTCTCTCTCTCTCTCTCTCTCTCTCTCTCTCTCTCTCTCTCTCTCTCTCTCTCCTCATATAATACAAGTTTCCCATCAACTAAGTAGTTCACTAGCAGTGTGTAAAGAGAAAAGAAACTTATCTTTAACTCTTTTTGCTCGCTGAACAGAAACTCCTGTTGAGTCTTTGGGTATGAAAGCCAGATGTAGCACTTGTTTTCTGAGTACTTTGAATTAGCAAAGCAAAACCAGACTAAATTATCTCCACATTCCATTCTGTTTCCTAGTCTTAACCTCACAGTCCCCAAGTCTTAGGGAAGAGGTTCTCCTTCTCAAATGGAAATTCTTCATTCATTAGTGAAGTAGGCTGGAACTGTGTCCAATCTTTTGCTCAAGCATGAAATATTACGTCAAAAGAAATAAAAGAATAAAGTTGACGATACACTTATAACTAGTCCTAGGCCAGTCTGATTTACGAACAGTATGTTTTCCTTTGAAATATTTGCTTGTTAATTACCTACGGCTTGCACATGTTCTCCGTTATGAAGCAATTTGTATGTTTCTACTCTGATTGGGTCTCAGCTCTCATCTTCCTGCAGTGCACCAGACATGTAACAAAACAACAGATCTTTCCTTGGGATGAGCTGTCTATTGTCTTTATCTACAGCTCCAATAATGGACCCTTCAGAGGACATAGGGTAAGAGATTGCCTTAGGAAGATTTAGTGTCTTTTTTTATTATTATGTTTTGCACAGCCTTCTCCCTGTAAATTCTTCTGCCTTTGCTTCTGTATAGACATTAGCTAAAAGATACCAAATCTGTTGCTCAATTGCATGGTTCAGGGTTCCCAGATTTAAAAGGTGAATAAAAAAATGATCGCTTTGTTCTTCTGTGTAGTTCCATGAAAGTGGATGCTACCCTGAAAACGAACTATTCTCTCTAGGGCGCCCAAGCCGTTTGACAGTGTCAGCAATGTCATCACAGACTTGAAGAATAGCAGAGCCTCTCAGTAACTTCATCCAGATTCTTCCTCGACAGTGAGGCAGTCTCTGTAGCAATTATGCTCTCAACAGTGGTGAGTAAATTCCTTTGAGCTGACTTTCTAATCAATTAAAGTTCTTGGATCCGTTCGCTTGTCTATCACTATGACACAAGCCAAGCAGGAAACATACCGCATGAATTGCCAGTTTGTTAATCAGCTATCCACTTTATAAAGGAAGCATGAATTAGGGAACAACATCTAACCTTAAGAATTCTGGTTAGCATAATAAAGTTTAGAATCTTAGTGTGCGTTATCACATGAAAATTAGAAATCACGTCTGTGTTCAAAACTACATGAGGAGTCATGCTTCTGGGAAAATGAAAAAGAGTACATTGTTTCTTAATAGAAACCCTTCATTGTATTGCATTTGCCTATGTGAAGCTAAAGTGAGTCATTACAAGGTAATTTGCAGCCCTTGAGTAATTCAGACCTAGTTACAGAAGACACGTTTTCTCTTAGCACTTCACATAAGACATCCTTGATTCTGTTTTGTACTACTATAATCTTCTAAACTAATGCAATGTTTGTGCTGCACAAATACAGAAGATATTCTTTGGACTCTTAATTCAATTTTTAGACCAACCTCTTTGCATTTTCTAGAATAAAAAATATATCCTAAAATATTCAAATTTTATCATGTATAACACCTTGCTATATATTTCAAAATTAGTGCATATTCACCTCTACAACACAAACAAGTGCATGTTTGGTGCTTAAGGGG
Organism: Acomys percivali; assembly: GCA_907169655.1. Classification (NCBI taxonomy): domain Eukaryota; kingdom Metazoa; phylum Chordata; class Mammalia; order Rodentia; family Muridae; genus Acomys; species Acomys percivali. The sequence continues at coordinate 16,527,617 of OU015752.1, forward strand.
GTCAGAAGATGATATTAGAAATCAAGAACGATAGGTACAGTTGTGAGATACTATTTGGGTGCTAAATATACTTCCCTGTTCCTCTGGGTTATCAGGAAAGTTCACAAAGCCCGCCCACCTGAAGTTGTGATTCACTTCACAGTCTATGAGATCTATAACTTATTGTTTCTTTCCCTATGGACTCTTAGTTATCATCAATACCACTATAAGTTTTGGTTCAAGGAACACTATATAATCTACAGTTACCCTAATCTATGATATACCATTGTATTCAGAACTAAAATGCTCCAAGTTTGATATAGAAGACTTGAAGGTATAATTAGTGACTTCTGAACATAGATAATGAATATTACCTTTTTTTAAAAGAAAGATAATTCTGTAGAAATAAGTGATGGGGGGAAATGGAGCTATATTCTTGGCTATGAATGCATAGGCCAGTGCAACCTATGCTATATCTGATGAATACATGAAGAAATTTTATTGAAGAAAGAGAATATATCTGCTATTGTATTTACAAAGAAAATACATTAGCATTGAAGACACAGGATTGGAGCTCATCATTTCTAATAGCACGTGAGGACAGTTAGTAAGTAAAACCAAGGTCATCACAAATGCTGTCATAGGATTGAGCCTGTAAACTAAGGGATAGCAAAGTATGTCTGTGGTTGTTTGTTTCTGTAGCAGTTATTAAATGACATATAAACTACCATGGGAAGAACTTACAAACTATAATTTAGGTTGTGTTACTCTATTACTTGCCTTTTTACTTTAACACCTTGTATTCTACATAGGATGGACAGCACCTAGATTAGAGGAAGAATGTATTGAAATGAACAGGCTAATCCTAGCGAACAACCTCTAACAAAATACATAATAAGTATAGGACTTTAAAACTTTTGGCCAATGTTATGTGACTCTGCTCTATTCTTGCAAAATATCAAGCTAAGTGGAGGCATATTCAGTATTCTTTGGAAGAGAAATCGCCATCACCAATCACCAGGCCACTCAACACGAAATTCTCAGACTCAATAGCAATGTCCAAGGAGTCCGCAGACTAGCACTTCAAACTCACTTTTGAGTTGGATTTTACCATTTGGTGATGGTTTCATTTCCTTTTACTATTTTATGTGGCCCTTCCTATTCCTCAAGATCACACTGCAAAGCATGCCTTTAATACTTTACTTTCTCTATTTTTCCTCAGAGTTGGTGCTTTATCTCATATATCTAAAGTGATAAACATCTCTCTTGGCAGCTTATGCCATCCTTATTGGTTATTTTTTTCCACAAAACTGTTCATTTTTACTTTCATATAATAATAAGTTGTTATTAATAGGGTGTTTTACCTAAACTGCCAATCTTCTAAGCCGTAAGTAATCACTTTTACTTCTCCTCGGTGAATATTGCTTGAACCTACAGAACTTCTGAACGTGAACACGATATATCTGATAAAAAGAAAAGATGTTTAAAAACACCTGATGTAGCATGTGCCACATTCTACCCTGCAGGTTCTCTGAATCTTAAAGGTGATTGACTTTAAGATACTTCTGTGCATCATTGTGTCAAAGCACATTTCCTAGTGGCTATTTACTGTTGACCAGTTAGCATATTACCAATATTAGAGTTTTGAGAAAAGAGATCTACTTAGATTTGTTAAGGCCATTTTTTTACAAGGCCATATGTTTTCAAACATAATCCAATGGAGTGGTTTCTTTCTTTCTTTCTTTCTTTCTTTTTTTTTCTTTTTTTTTTTTTTTGAGTGGTTTCTAAAGTAAAAAAAAATTTTTTATTTTGTTTCTATCATTATAATTTTGTATTGGTTCCCTGGATCAGAGTTGATTTCCTTGTCTTACAGTATTAATATGAAATAGTAAAAGATGAGCAGCACAGCAAAATTATATTAAGAGGTAGACTGACAACTCCATGTAATAGGGAAGGATTCCAAATAAATACTCAACCATTATTACTGCAATTTTTATATACTGAGATAGAAGAATTTTTCCAAGATCAATGTGAAATCGGCATCAAACTTATGTATCTCTGGTAGGTTAGTTTGAAGGAATATGGCTGAAGTATGTATTACCAAGTATATACTAGATTGATTTTGGTATGCAATATTTTATCTGCCTCTATATTTTATCTACATTTTCATCACAAATTGGTGTCATTGAATTTAAAGATTTGTTACAGAATATAAAATCTGAACTTAATTTTTCCCCTCTTTTGTATTCCTATGCTGTATCAGAAGACAACATTTAGAGATTTTAGATTTAATTTATTTGGTTAAAAAATATCCGTTTCCCATACACTTACAGTGGTAAACAGAAACAAAGCAAGTGCCAGTGGGGAAGGTAAAATTGACATTTTTACTACTTGAAAATACAGTAACTTATAGGAATGTTTTGTTCAACTGCTGAACAAGCAAGAATTTTACAATCTTGTTGGATAATCTACTGATTAGAAGGTATTTCTCTGCCTGGTCAATCATTCGTACCTGTAGCCTTGGGCAAGGTCTTCCCATTCATTTATGCTGTACTTTAAACCTCCTGCAAAGATGTGTAGAATACTCCAAGGCTTGCTCTACCTTCTTGCTTGTGAAATAAGCACTGCTCATTTTTCCCTTGAATATTTACTGCAGTGTTGTGAGGTTTCAGGAGACAAGTAAGTGGATTGCTTAGTAGGAAAGGAGACACCAAATCAATAAAACATTCTCTGTCCCTGATTTAAATTCAAACTACCAAAACCAACAAGGTCCAATTATGATAACTTTTTAAAAATTTATTAACACTGCCACACAATGTTCTGTGTTTACTATATTTGTTATTTACAGATAATAGTAAAGACATGAGTCATAAGAGAATGCTGCATAATTAAGGCACTTTTGAATCCTTAGACTTGTAAACACTGACAATTTTAGATGAAAACAAAGGAGTGTATTTTGCATTACTATAATAATGATGGCCTGAAAATATTCAAAGAATAAAAGTACATCTTAGAGTTGGAGGTGTTGTTGTAAATAAAATAAATGAAACTAACCATTATAAATTGCAAACTTTGTAATTGGTTAAACCCATGATATTGTCATTTGTACCTGTGAGACATACTACATACATACACACATACACACACACACACACATATATACACACATATATATTAATTAATGCAACATATATAAAATAGACATAATATAGGAAATATACTTCTGCATAAGTACTTGCATTATTCTAGTAAATATGCATACAAAAATATGGGAGACAAATGGAAGATGAATTTGATAGTTTAACTCACAGGATGAGTGTTACAAGACTTTCACCTAAGCAGTGGAGTGAAGGAAATTTGATCTGGAGTTTATTTGGGGAGATAGCTTTATAGCATACAAGTTTCTAACCTTCCAGTTAGTATAAATGCAAGGTAATTCTGCATTAAATATTTTTGGAATAGAGAACAATTATAGATGGTAGTTCAGCTAAATGTAACATAAATAGAACTTAACTGATTGAGTAGATATGTTTATAAGTAGAAGCCCTTTAAATTAATTCAGTTTTATGTGAATTTTAAAGTAGACTATGTGGCCAAAAATAAGAAAGCATTTTTAAAGAGATGACTACTGTTTTAGATACATCCATTGTTCTCTAGTTTCTTCTTTTAATTTCACATGTCTTTGAAATAGCCCTAAAAGCGACAAAGCAAGAAATGCCTGGTACTGGAAACATAGCCAACTACATGGATCTTGGAGGAAATCCTACAACTACCACTGTACTTCCCAAGCATAATCCCTAATTCAATCTAAATATATGTCCTTATGCTCACAGAGAAGTATAATCTTTACCCCTCACTAAAGAAACTTCTCTCTGCAGCAGACAGATCCCATTACAGTAAAGCATGTCTACCAAAATACAGCTTGTAGAGGCTTGTCCCAAGTGATAGATCCACAAAACATTTCACACACCTAAGGCTCAGCGGTACTGGAACGAGAAGGTACAGGAGATCTCAAGAGCTGGACATCATGTCTCCTAAGAATAGCAGAAGTCGTATTCTCAGAAACCTTCACCAACATCAGTGCCTGAACAAAAGCGGTACTCAGCTCAGATTATGTAGGGCTAAATAAAATATAAATTTAAAACCATATTTGGTTGTCAATAAGCAACCATAAGATAAATATAGTTTAAAGATATATCCATGTAAAGGTGTATTTTTTTAAACTTTTACTGATGAAATAACAGTAGGATCCATGTATAAAATATTGTAAATATTTATTTATTTTCATGTTGAGATTCCATTAGAACAAAGCCCATGTTGTATCCTACTATTTATTTATTTTACTGGTATGAAGTGGGGCATAAACAATGCCTAGTCTCTCCCTAGACTGAGAAATCTATTAGCTCATCATAAGCACTGTAAAATAGAGAGCTCCAAGGCTGCGTTCATAAACAATCTATATTAAGAATCAAGGAAGGTTTGTGGAAAATAACAGTGGTTTTTGTGGTACCTTTCAGAACACTGTTTGTATCTCTGGAAGCAAACTAATATTTTTTTTCTTACTATCAGCAATGGAAAATGACATTGCTGCTTTTCTCAGAATGGTGTCTTAAGGACATGCTTGAAAAAAAGATTTAAGAATGTATACTGTTGCTGTTTTATGATAGTGAAGCAAGGAAAGATTTAGAAAAGAAATTTTTCTGAAGATTTAAGTAATATTTACATATATAACTGAAATAAAAGGAATAACTTGGTGGGGCAATTAATTAACTGAAAGTATAAATATTAGAAAGTAAATGACCGTTCAAAAATGATCACCAACAATGCATGTTATTTAGAATATGTTATTTGAAAAAAATCATTAATCATGCTGATAGTTATAACTTATGTTTTATGTTAATATACTATTGATACTATAGTCTAAAATACTATAATCATCACTTCTGTTCTTAAGTAATAGGTAATTCAGAGATTTTCAAAACTAAATTTAATAAGTTAGTATTAAAATATTTTTACTGTATTCTTTGTATTGATAATTCTTACTAACAGATCACAGATTTATTTGATAGAAACCAAAGAGAGTTTGTATTGACTTAAACAAGTTAAACTAGTTATATTAGGCATAAAGACATTACATGTTCTTCATTTTTTAGGAACCCTAAGTCAGAAGTAGAAATGTCAGAGTTGATGAATCTGTACCATCCAAAAAAAATTAAAAATTAGGTTTAAAAGTTTTTGTAATTAATTCCGTAGTTTAAAATATATTCCTTAACACTTACATGGATGTATACAATTTATCTTAACCATATTGTCCCTCTACCTCCTTCATTTTGCCTCTTCCTTGTATATCTCCCTTCCAGCTTCAAGTCCTTTCACTTTTCCCAATGATATTCTGAGTTCAACTAGTACTGCCAATAAGCACACAGCTATGTGCAGTGTGAGCTGGAGAACACGTCAGAGAACACCCTTCAAGGAAGCGTGACTCTATCTTCTGTAGCAGCCATCAGCTGCACTTCAGGAGAGGTAGAGTGATAGGGGCCTCCCTTAGCCATCCTGAGATTTTTAACGTTGCTTGATCTTCTGCAGGTGATCAGGGTTCCTGTGATTCCATGTGTGCAGGTCTGAAGGACCACATTTTTATCATTCCTTTCTCCTCCTCACCTCTTTTATTCTTTGTGTCTCCTCTTCTGTGCTATTCTCTCAGCATTCAGGTTGTTGCTGAGGAGGGTTATCATACATATTATCATAATATACAGTTGAGCACTTACCACTGCATATTAGCAGCACTTAAAATAGTTATTACTCTCTGAGTTAGTCACTACCCACTGCACGAAAACTTCTCTGACCAAAGCTTAAAGCAGTACAAACCTATGGGTTTGTTTACAAGACAAATTACAAACACGGGAATTTAGGAAAACACTATCAAAAATTCTGCCACTTAGGCTACGTCTTCCTTAGTCATAGGTTTTGACTATGTTAACAATTTCAGGCATGAATTTCCCCTTGGTATAAGGCTGTAAATATAATCAAGAGAGTGCTTGGTTAGTCCAATTAAGCAGTATTGTTTCTGTTGCAGCATCTTGCCCTGGCAAGCAGATTTGTAGAATGAAAAAGCTAGTTCTGGGTAACACCACTGATGAGTCTTCTCCCTCAACAGCCTGAAAAGTACCTTATAACATCATGAAAATGTTATCCAACAGAGACTATTTTCTGTCAAGTCCATGCTGACTTCTCTATGACGTTATCCAAAGTGTCTTCAACAACAAAGTCTTACCTGTGCAATTATGTTTGGTAACCAAGAGCAGTGACAATAGGATATTTTTACTTGAAATAGAGTTACCATTTGCCACAACTATATAATTCATGTGTAAATGCCCGAAGGACCTTGTATCTTAATAAATCGATCACTGTATATTCTTGTTTATTAACACTCTATTCACAAAAGCTAAGAAATTGAATTAACCTTGATGTCCATGAACTGATGACTGAATATTCAAAATGTTGATGTTTAAAATTTTCATAGTTTGCTTTAGTTACATAAAATATTAATTTAACTACTCAAATATAATCTATGTTTTTCATAAACTGTGATTGTGCAATTATTTTCTTCACATAGAGAAATTATATAAACAAAGCTAGTATTTAGTTATTTTAAATCTGTGGATAGTCTAAGTGATTATTTATTAAAGATAAAGAAATTGTACACTTTAAAATAATGACAAATGCAAGAAGACAGAATAAATACATTTTGCTGGTATCTAGCAGCAATGACCAGAGCATTGTAGTCACACAGAGAAAGGAAACAAGAGGTGATTACTGTCCTTGGTCAAGCTTCCTATCTCAAGGTAAATAATATTGCTTTCTGAAGAAGATAACTCAAGCACATCCCAGAATGTTTTGCTGAGTTGAGAGAAAGTAAATTGCAGCTTGGAAAATGGGGAATAAAGGCAGTAACATTCCACCTCCATTCTTTTTAGGGCCTTTTGTTAGATTTAAAAGTCTTACAGCCAAAAATATTAAGAGAAAAGTACACATATTTTAATATAAATTTATGTAATGAAGAGGATCAAAATTAGAGAAAATTCTAAAAGGCAAATAAAACCAACTACTGCTATTTTGTATTGGACCAACAAACAGGAGAGGCTCCTAGTAGTATGGGTCATAGAGACTGAAAACGACACCCTCTAACAAGGCAAGTCTCTTCATAAAAGGAGGTGAACACCAACCCACCCCAAAAAATAACCCCGACCTAAAATTCACCCTGCCTGCAAGATGTGTAGTGATAAAGATAGAACAGATATAGCAGAGATTGAGGGAAGGTACAAGCAAAGCCTGGCCCAACCTAAGACCCACCCTATGGGTGAGAACCAACTGGTGACGCTATTTAAAGAGATACTCTGCGATGATTGCAGACAGGAATCAGAGTTGTCCTCTGAGAGCCTCCATCCAGCAGCACCCGGAAGCACATGTTGAGACTCACACCCAAACATTCAGTGAAGTGATGCCTTGCAGAAATGTGAGGGGAAAAAGAAAAGCACACGAAGGTGACAGGAGCTTCACAAGAAGACTAACAGCCAACTAACCAGGGCCCAAAGGAGCCTGCTGAGACTGAAGCACCAACCAAGGACCTTGCATGGACGGAATTTGTGAGTAAGCAAATATAAGTGAGAAAACTTTGCCAGGATCTAAATGAACTTCTTTTAATTTCAATTTCTTATACTTGACTATAGTAACGATGTTGTTCACTCTTACACAACGAGTGTCTCTCAAGAACGGCAGTTTCCTATTTTCCTCTTAAGGAACAGCATGACGTTCAAATTGCTCATTTTGCACCTGCTGGTTTTAAAGTGTCTTTATGATAAAGAGTCAATACTCCAAGATAGCATATTTTGGGTACAGGTAACATATTCAAAGTAAATTTCAAAAAGGATAATGGAGCTTGCCTTTTGTCTACTTTAGTGGGCTCTTTTTTTCTACCTCCCTGCACCATCCATCCCTACCCCTTACAACCTCTCAATACTAGATAAGTGAGAAAGAAGGACAGAGGGAAAGGGGCACGTACTTCACTATACCACTTCCTGCAGAAAACAGCCAGCATCAAGCATCAGCATGGGAAGACATGGTCGGCAGCAGCGGGCGTGAAGATGGTGGGGGGAACGGTGGCTGCCTCTCTTGGGACTCCGACATATTTTTCTTTCGATTTTTCTATTTTAATTAATTAGGTTGTGCGTTCCCTCTTCTCCTCCTGGTCCAACCCTCCCTCCATATTCTGATCCCTTTGCCTTATTCCTCAGAAAATGGGAAACCCTACCACCACCAACCCATCTTTTATAATTCTGAAGTGTTCTAGAATTCTAAATGTAAAGTATCGTCAGCCGGCTAAATCATGCCCAGATAGAGGATGAAGCAAATCAGAGTTGCTTTAGACAATATGAAACAACTTTATATCCTACAACTGGGATTAAAACAAAAATATTCCCATAACATAACTGGGCTTTCAAAGAAATTCTCACTACAGCATAGATAAATATTTGTATTGTTAACCATACATATGAAATCACAACAATTAAAGAAAAAGAGACTACAATTCCATGAAGGAGCAAGGGGTTAGGATGTATGAGAGAGATGAGAGTTTTTAGAGAGAATGAAGGGATGAGAAATTTAACAATATTTTAATTATAAAAACCACCACAAATAATGGAAATTTTTGTTGTTAAAATAGTTCTATAAAATTCTCCAAGTACTGCCTGAAATGGCACATACATTTAAAATAATCTCCTTGTTATTTCTTTATTTTGTGAGTGTACATGTGTAGATGTGCAGGCACATGTATGCTAAGTGTCCAGTCAGGAGTTCAGAGTACAACTTATATCCCAAGAACTGTACTCAGGTCATCAGGCTTGATTGTAAGGGTCATTACTCTCTTAGTCATCTTTCAGGCAGAGACTTTGACAGCTGAAATCTGATCAGCTACTAAAACAGGGATTTATGGCTAGTAAATAACAATTCCTCATTTCTTCTACCTTCAGGTCCTACACCCATTATGGGCTTCAAATTCTATGTTTTACATGATGTTAATTCTCACATAAGTGGGGTTATGCAGAGGTTATTGAATTTTGTAAGTGGTTTTTCATCATCAACACAAAACCCCAATTTTTGAATTCTGAGGCCTCGACTATGGTGAACTCTGCCTGTAGCTCAGGAGACACAGAGCTCCCAATTCCTCTACCACTGCAATTACAACCATATCTTAAGTACTTGTTGTAAGACTACTTCTTAAATCTAGTAAAAATATCTGTGTAAATTGTGAGGTAATGAAGGAAAATAACATGTACTCTTTTTGAGTTCAGAATAATGGCAAAAATACAGTTGTCCCCTTTTCTCATCAATAATATACTTGGTATAGCTTCTAGTGCATCAAGTCAAAAATAAATAAATAAATAAAATTAATACCATGGCTACAGAAAGAAAATTTAGATATTGTTGTTTAAAATTACAGATAACCCTAAAAAAATCTTTTTTATATACATAAAATTAATAAGCATTTTTTCAGAAGGACCACAGGCAATAAGGTAAATGTGTAAAATACAGTGCTTTCCTGCACAAGACCAAAGAACACAATACAATTCTTAAACCTGTATCTTTTAAACCTTGGATGCAAATACAAGAAGGAATCATTAATCTGTACAATACAAGAATTAACACTAAATATTTATTTCCCCAGAAAAAGATTATTTATTAAAACAGATGCATAGGTGAGTAAACATAAGGATATTTTTGTGATTCTAACCAACTTAAGAAAAGGTCCTGTGCTACCAGAAGTAGCCGTTTATTTCTTAAAAGTGTAACAATGGCTTGCTGAATAATTATGGCTGCCTCTGTGTTTTGAAACTGAAATAGCAATTCTGTGGTGTGTGTGTGTGTGTGTGTGTGTGTGTGTGTGTGTGTGTGTGTGTG
>OU015752.1:16537562-16564737 GCA_907169655.1 Acomys percivali
GTGTGTGTGTGTGTGTGTGTGTGTGTGTGTGTGTGTGTGTGTGTGTGTGTGTGTGTGTGTATCTAGCACTGAATAGAGCATTTAATTTCTGGTGTTCCAATGATGGGTAAAGAAAGTGAAATCATTTAATTCAACATGCTTCATAAAATTTCACAGCAAATTATACAGGTGATGCATGTTGATTCAACTTAAGTCTCTAGAGACTCAATCACCTGATCACTTCTGCATGGAAAAGTGATTGTGGAGTTGAGAACTGGCAAGGACACATCCATTTGTGTAACTTGTCTATATCATAGCAGAAGAAAATACCCATCTCCTATACAGTAAGATGGAAGAAAAAACGCCCACACTCAATTCTGAATAATATACAAGACTCTCAATAAGCTTGACTTATTCTGAGTGGATTTTGAGGTCTGATCTCAGGTGCCACTGACAGTCAGGGCATGTGGACAAATTGAAAGGTCATGATTTTAAGGGCCTGCTCTACCTTAAAAGTATGTGACTTCTTTATAGATTAACATCTGAAACTAAAACAGGATCTTGCTACATCTTTTTTGTAAATTTAGTGGTTCAAGACAGCATAAAAAAACCACCAGTAATCACCACTTAAAGGCAATCAAGCAATGCCCATATGTATTCCTAAACTAATTTAGTAAAATAATTATTTCCTGTTTATATCCATCTATGGCTTATTGTCTAGAAATATTCAAATGCCTCAAAAACGATAAAGGAGAGCATTTTTAAAACTATATTTCCCTATTTTATTTGTTAACAATCTTATTGTAGTAGAATGAAAATATGAAACAAAACCTTCTTTATATTTTCCTAAATTAACTATAGAAACACAAGACTCTGAGATTTATTTACCTTTTCATTTTAAATAGTAGGAGAAGAGTAATTGTATTTCAGGCATAAGCAGATATTACTTAACCCATAAAAATATGCTGATGACAGGAGACAACTTCCTGAACCGAACACCAACAGCCCAGGCATTAATGTCAACAATTAATAAATGGGACTTCATGAGGCTGAGAAGCTTCTATAAGGCAGGAGACACTGTCAAGAGAACAAAGCTACAGCCTACAGACTGGAAAAGATCTTCACCAACCCTACATCTGACAAAGGTCTAATATCCGAAATATATAAAGAACTCATGAAATTAAACAGCACCAAACCAAATAATCCAATTGAGAAATGGGGCTAAGAATTAAACAAAATTCTCAACATAAGAATATCAAATGGCTGAGAAACACTTAAAGAAATGCCCACCGTCTTTAGTCATCAGAGAAATGCAAATCAAAACAACTCCGAAATTCCATCTTCTCCCATCAAAATGGCCAAGATCAAAAAGTCAAGCAACACCACATGCTGGCGAGGATGTGGAGAGAGAGAGAGGAACACTCCTTCATACTGGTAGGAAAGCATTCTAGTGCAGCCACTTTGGAAAGCTATCTGGCGCTATCTCAGGAAACTGGGAATAGGGCTTCCTCAAGACCCAGCTATTCCACTCCTTGGAATATACTCAGAAGATGCTCCAGCATACAACAGGGAAATATGCTCAACCATGTTCATAGCAGCCTTATTCATAATAGCCAGAACATGGAAACAGCCTAAATGTCCCTCAGTAGAAGAATGGATAAAGAAACTGTGGTACATTTACACTATGGAATACTACTCAGCTATTAAAAACAAGGAACTCCTAAATTTGTGGGCAAATGGATTGAACTAGAAATGATCATAATGAGTGAGCTAACCCAGAATCAGAGAGACTCAAACAGTATATACTCACTTATATCTGGACACTAGGCCAAGGGGTATGTCTCATGAAAGTCTTCACTTACCAGGAAAATGGGATAGTGGTGAGGACACCCTAAGGTGTGAGAAACATAGGAGATAGGGAAATAGATGGATCCAGACGGACCTAGAAACCTACAAGAAGAACACTATGATGGGCAGACCTGGGCCTAGGGGTTCTGCTCAATCTATGGCACCAACTAAGGACAATATGTGCAGTAGTCATCATCAAACCCCTACCCAGACTTAGCCAAGGGACAGAATATTCTCTACAGTTAAGTGGAGACTGGGGCCTGACTTTCACAGGAACACCCCTTGATGGTGAGGCCTGATGGCACTTAGAGGAAGGATAGCTGACTACCAAGAAGAAACTTGATACCCTAGCATCATATTCAAGGGGAGGAGAGCCCCATCAGTCACAGTGATAGGGAAGGGGAATGGGGTGAAAATGGGAGGGAGGGGGGAATGGGAGGATGCATGGGATGGGATAACAATTGAAATGTAATATGAATGATTTTATTTTTCAATAAAAAAATTTAAAAAATAAATAAATAAATAAAAATATGCTGATGAATGTGGTAACACTAATAAAAGCCATAACATTTGTATGTTTTTTGTGTGAAATAGACAATAGGATACAAATAAAGAAACACAGAAGATAAATTGAATATGAACTCTTGCAATATTAAATGTAGGATAATATTAACAATTACATGAAAATATAGTAATTTATTTTCAAGTATTATTTTTAATAAAGTGAAAACATACAGAATAGAGAAAGTAGTCAAACATGAATTGTCTGTTTTATTGCGGTATCTAAGACCAGGATCATTAATGTATACACCCATGAAAAATATCATCTGTATTACAGGACACACATACTATTAAGTAACTAAATATTAAACCACGGAAAGTCAACTTTTTTTCTGACTTCCTCTATAAGCATCAATGACAATCATTTCAATCTGCCACTGTATTTAAGTGAATTTTATAACATTGAAGTCTATGTAGTAACTGTATATACAAACCTACATTGTTGCAGGAAAAAGGTAGCTTCATTAATAAGTGTAATCAGGTTATTCATTACATCCAATATGAGTCTTAATAACCAAATAGATAATTTGCTGACAATATTACAATATAAAATATTCATGTAAAAGTATCTAACTCTTACTCTGGACTTGGAAGACTTCATATATAGCAGATAGCTCTCTGTTTCTGCTTGTGGTAAGTCTAATAAATAAATGGTGGGGTTATTTTTAATTATTTGAACTTGGTCTTTGTGCTATAATGTAATAAAGTAAACAACACATGAAGGTGGATCTCCTTTCAGATCACTAATTGCCCTTAATTGAAAGTTATGGTTGGATACAAAGTCTTATAAACTACTTTGTGGTCAAGTAAAGTATGACATATAAAGGTGGGAGCAAGAGACAGCTGTTAGCCTCTCAATCTTTAGTCATCATATCTAGACACATTTTAGTAAGGTTAACATCAGTGATTCTCAGCAGCTAGTTCATCCTTGCTGTGCTAATACATCTTTCAGGTTTGCAATGTACATTAAGATTGATAATACATTATCGTGCCCTAATTTATTCATGTGCATAATTGCATGTTACGAACTCATCATTTGCTACTAGTATATCTTTCCTGTTGACAAATTTGAAGCAACTCACTTTGGTAACTTTAATGAAAGACTTTGATAAATAAACATTTTTCTTAAATGCAACCCTCAGTGAATATGGGTCTGATTCTGTTAAATAACTGGTAAAAATAGAATAGATTTCTTAATAACATCAGTTTTAAAATAGAGTGATCATATTTTTACATCATCAGAGAAACAGAGAGAACTGAGACATAAAATGGAATTATAATTCTTGTGATCAAAAATGACATTTGTTACGGAAATATTTATCCTTGAGTTAGTAACATGGATTTAAATTCTAGTGAAAATTACATCACAAATTTAATTTTTGAAACGATAAAAGGGAAGCAATCAAACACATGAAATTGTTCAGAAATGTGAGTTATACAAAAAAGCAGTATTATAAACCATTTTAACTTAAAAATTTAACTATCAATTCTTAAAAGGAAATCCTTTTACTTATAAACATTTGTACATTTATACAATACAAACCTAGTTATTTCAAAGAGGGCTATCTATAAGTATAAACTGTTCAGTCCATACAAAGGTACTTGTAGGTATGTTTTCAGGAATTTTGGGCACTAGACAAACATTGATGTGATCTTCCCTGGGGATGTCAACCTCTTCCAGGAATACTCAGTTGCTTATAATTCCTTTTCCAGGGTTGAGTTAAGACTTCTGGGTTAAGATTCGGCTCACTTCAACTTTGCCATTCTCCCATCTTTCTCTCATCTAGAGTCCCAATAGGATGCCCTCCCCTCTGTCCCAGTTTTCTAGTTAGTGAAGACTTTCATGGGACATGCCCCTTGGGCCTAGGAGAAGAAGATTATGATAGGCAGATTTGGGCCCAGGGATCCCATTCAAACTATGGCATCAGCCAAGGACAATACTTCAAACCCCTACCCACATCTAGCCAATGGACAGGACATTCTCCACAGTTGAGTAGAGAGTGGGGTCTGACTTTCACACGTACTCTGGTGCCTCATATTTGACCACATTCCCTCTCTACTGGAGGGTTGTGGAGAATAAAAAAAAAATACATAAACACACACACAAAGACTTCTGGGTTTATGAACTCAACAGGCAATATTTAGTTAAATGTAGTTTATAATATCCATTACTATATGTAACCCAATATATACATAAATACATAAAAACACAAATATGGGTATCAAATGTATGACACAGACACATACATATCTAAGTGGAATAAGAACTGATCAAAAAGAAACCCTGAGTTTAAGAAGAACAAGGAGTGATGTGTGGTAGTGTTTGAGGGAAGAAATGTAAGAGAAAATAAGGTATTTTTAAAAGACTTTAAAAATTAAATGAAATGAAAAATACTACCTCAAAAACTCTGGCGTCCCATATTTGACCACGTCCCCTGGAGGGGAAGACCTGGTAGCACTCAGAGGAAGGATAGCCAGTTACCAAGAAGAGACTTGATAACTTATGAGCATATACAGGGGGAGGAGGTCCCCCTCAGTCACAGTCATAGGGGAGGGGAATAAGGGGAAAATGGGAGGGAGGGAGGAATGGGAGGATACAAGGGATGGGATAACAATTGAGATGTAATATGAATAAACTAGTATATATTAATAGTTTTAAAAATTTATAAAGGAAGAAAATTTAAAAATATAAGGAAAAAGTATCTTCACAGAAAAATAGCATGAGAGAAGTTGAAATTTGCCACAGAAGTCTCACTACTGGGTAACTTCTATGTGGTTTCATGATTGTTTTTCCTTTTTTAAAAATGACCTAAAATTAACATAAATTGTAATTGTAATTATAATATAATTTTATACAACAAATAATGCATGAGAACTATTAGTAGGTATTAACTCCCTATGGTGTATTTGAGTGTTTGGGACTCAAAGGGTTGCAAAAGAAGTAGTAAAAAAAAAATTTAAATATTTCAAACAGTTTAGTTAACTCTTATCTAACCTCTCTATTCCTAAGTGGGCAAAACCTGTTGAGTATTTTTAAAACACAATTTCAATGAGCTCTGAACCTGTAAATACACTTTATTTTAATTAAAATTATATAAGAATCTCAGAAAATTCTTTATACCTGATCTAGAGCCTTAACTAGACCACATGTAATTGTTTCTTTTTATAGAATAAGATGTGATTGCTCAGAAGTAACAACTCTCATTAAAAAAGTAAAAACTTGTCATCCTACCAAAAGCAATCTACAAGTTTGAGGTAACTCCTATCAAAATTCCAATACAAGAAGTCTTCAAAAATCTTGAAATGATAATTCAAGGCTTTGAGGGGTCACAAGCAACACTACTGGAGTGTAAGCATCATAAAATATATGAAGGTTACATAATGAGGTCACCAAATAATAAGAAAGACAGACATTCAATTTGCCATCAATTTTAACTAAAGGAAGCTTCTAGTACAGGGACTGTTACCTACAATAGAGTGGTTGATCAAAAGAATCCCATAGAAATCCAAAAAAACATTGCCTTGTCCTATTGTCAAGATAATAGTTTGCTCTCCAAAACTGATGGCAAGGCCCATTTCTGAGTACAACACCTTATAAACCACTGAACATGAAAATTTTAAACTAGTGCCCATAGAACACTTTCACTCCCATGTTCTGATTTCTTGCATAAGGAAAGGTACTCTACAATCTACCAAAAGAGAAACAAACAACAACCCAGATACAAGACCTTTGATCTTCAATCTATCCTGCTAGAAAAATATCCTAGAGCAATCACAGCACAAAGCTTGTGTGAATAACCACCCAGTGTCTGATTTGACCAAGACCCACTCCACAAGATGAAACTCATACCTGACACTGCTTGAGTGAGCAAGAACAAGAGTATAGATAGCCCAGAGACTTAGGATAAAACTAAGTAACTGGTCTCTAAATACAGTAACAATATTGATTCCCAATGATATTCTGTTATACTCACATCAGTGACTTGGTCAACCATCATCAGATAAGGTTCTACTGAAGCAGATGGAAACAAATACAGAAACCAACAACCAGGCATCACATAGAGAGGGAGGAAAAGGGAGGGAGGGGAGGAGAGAGGAGAGAGAGAGAGAGAGACAGAAACAGGGACAGAGAGACAGAGAGAGAGAGACAGAGAGAGAAAGACCCTGGAACACACAGCACAACACTAAATTGGACCTTTCAATCTCATCCTTTGACTCAAGCTCATGGAATACCATGGAAGTGGAGACAGAAAAAGTGTCTGGAAGACCCCAGAAGAACCCCCTAACTCAAATGAGCAAAGCTCCTATGAACTCACAGAGACTGAGGCAGCATGCACAAGGCATACACAGATCTGTATCAGGTCCTGTGCATATATATTTTAGCTTTCAATTTAGTATTTTTATGGGATTCTTGAGTGTGTGAGTGGTGAGTGGGTCTTTGATTCTTGTGCCTTCGGTTGGTGCTTTTTTCCTTCTTTTCTTTGCCTTGTCCGATTTCAGTGGGGTTTTATCTCATTATACATTTTTTTTTTTTTCGTTTTTGGAGACAGGGTTTCTCTGTGTTGTTCTGGCTGTCCTGGACTCACTCTGTAGACCAGGCTGGCCTCGAACTCGCCGCGATCCGCCTGCCTCTGCCTCCCGAGTGCTAGGATTAAAGACGTGCGCCACCACCACCCTCATTATACTTTTTTATGTTGCTATTTTTAGTTGTTATTTTTTAGAAACTCATTATTTTATAAGGCAAGACAGAAAAGGCACGAATCTGGATGAGCTTGAGGTGGGGTAGAACTGAGATTAGAGTGGGAGGAAAAATGTAATCAGATTATATTGAATAAGAAAAAAACTATTATGTTATAAAAGGGAAATGGTATATTGTGCTTATTAAAAGGCAAATTAAAGTGTCTATGAGATTCCAATACTTATCTAAATATAGGAAGGCTACTTGAAGAATACTTTCTTCAACTAAACCTACAAATAAAGACAAAATGTATGTGTGTGTAGACAAACAACATGTAAAAGCTTCATATCTACTCATAACACATGATGCCATGTCATGTGATATAAGCATTTTGAAATTTCATCATTTAGAGAAATCACAAGAAAACAGCCCATAAACATTTGTTGCGTATAAAATGTATTATTCTCTGAATATTTTAGGTCTATGGTAGGTTTAGACTGTAAACAAAGAATGCATGAGCACGGAAAAGTGACTGCATACATAAATACAACCAAACTAATTTTGGATAATAGATAAATATGAAGGGGTTATAGATATGAAAAATTTTGAGATAACCAAGAAACAAACCAAATGCATGAGGCTTATTTAGATCAGCAAATGTCTTTTGTTTTGTATATTTTACATAAATAGAATGTTATAACTAAAATATTTATTCTTGAAATGTCATATATATAAATCACCCATCTCAATCATATCCATCTCCCAACACATTTCCCTTATCATTTCATAAGGCCATAAGTAAGTTCCATATTGCTCCTGCTTGAGAACCAGTTCAACTATATAAAATTAGAAATAAGAGAAGCATTCAAATTGTATTCATTTGTTAAGTGAACTATCCAGAGTGTGTGAATGTTTTCTGGAAAAATTATTTATGAAATAATATTTTCCATAAAGTAGGAAGGAATGCTTGGAGAGTTTAACTTAACCTCTGGGGAAGTTTAGGGAATGATCTTCAATGTTTGCTGGGATCATAAGAGAAGCAATGATTAGATTTTTCATTGCTCCTTAGGATTGAATAATAGGGCTTCCAAAGTATTTTGGTCAGAGAACCAAGATTTGACTACTACAATGCCCGTGTCTATGAATTGTCCTGGAAAAGCACTGTATCAAACAACATGTTCAATAACATGAGGAAAGTCACTGAGAAAAAAGACTAGGTAGGAAAACTCCTTATAATAGACAGGTTTTCTTGACTTGTGGCTTGGTAGTGCATTATAAGAATAAAAACCACATTGTGTAAAAAATATTTAAGTGGATGAAGCTCATTTTTTCTCTATTTTCTATTCTTTTTATCGCTCCTGCCACCTATCATTCCCAAGTCTCTATCTTTGTTTCCAGGCTTTCTCTTCTCTAACCATTGGTGTTGCACATGCATTAAAACTGAATAAAAATATAAATACAACATTTTAAGTCTATTCAGAGCTGCCTATGTGTATGCAATTTCTGGGCTGGGCTGAATTTGACATCAAATAATGAATGGGATTCTTTCTTGGGGAAGACTAAATACCCTCTCTCAGATTTTAGTTCTTTATATTCGTTGTTTTCATTTTCTTAATCTGCAAAGAAACATTATAGTAATGGTAGTACACTGTCCCATTTTGTTTGCATCACACCCACCCCCCTAGCCATGGGACTCCAGTTGTGCCCCATGCACCCTCCAGTTTGTTTATGATTTCTGGGCATCTGAACTTAGGCCCTTATGTTTGCATGGCAAGCATGTGGCCAACTGATACTTTCTCCAAACTCTTTTCCATTATTCATCTGGAATGCCACCAATCTTGACTGTTAATAATTTCTTCTTTTATTTAATTAATTTATTCAGAGTACAACTCATTTGTTATCCCATCTCTTGTATCCTCCCATTCTTCCTTCCCTCTGGCTTTCACCCTATTCCCCTCCCCTAGGTCTATGACCCAGGGGACCTCCTCCCCCACTATATGGGCATAGGCTGGCAAGCCTCATCTTGGTAACCTCCTTATTCTTTCTTTGAGTGCCACCAGGCTTCCCCACCAAGGGAAGGTTGTCAAATATGGAGCACCAGAGTTCATGTCTGAGTCAGTCCCCGCTCTCCACATGACTGTGGAGAATGTCCTGACATTTGGCTAGATCTGAGTAGGAGTTCGATGTTTACTACTTGTATTGTCCTTGGTTACATCTATCAGTCCTTCCTGCCTCTTGTCCTCTATCGGTTAGCTTATCCTTTTCATCACCACCACCATCACTATAATTAATTATAAGCTAATAACATAATTTCCAGTGTCTTTGCAAACTCAACCCAACTCTTTATTACAAGATAAGATTATGACAACGGTAGAAAGAGAAACATCTATTTGCCTTTCAAAAGGGAAAATCCTAAACAGCTTTACTTTTGTTTTGTGTTATTACAAATCTGTTGGGCTCCTTTGCCTTGATAATAATAAATCTTGGAGTAAAATGAAAATACAATGATACTACTTACTAGGTGGGTCAACTTTTCACAGGCCTGCTCAAAATAAGTAATGATTAGGAGTGAAAATTGTGCAGTCAAATATTTCCTTTAACATTATGATATCTGTAGTAATAGAATTTTCTGATACTCTAAAACTCCTAAACATTACTCAGGATTGTATTTTAGAAACATTCCAAATCATCTAGATCTTATATTTATATGGCCAGGAATAAGCTGGGTAAATGATCATGGTGAAGGAATAACCTTGATTTAGAACATGAACTGTTTTGGCATGTAGTCACTGTTTTGTTGAGAAATGCAGTATTGTTTGTCAATATTCTTCCTCATTTTCTTTACCATTTAGATGATTGCATTCATTCATGAAATCTGGGAACCTTAGAAACGCTTAGACTTGAAACAGCTGAAGTGTAATGCTACCCCTCTTGGTTATAAGGACAGGCGTATTCTACTACTTTTACCAAGTAATTGGGAGTATTGTAATGTTGTGTTTAAAGAAAAGTTTTCAGAGAACTACTAACATACATTTTAATTTTTAAACATATATTCTTAGCAATCAGTAAGGTATTGGACCTTCATGAAGCTCTTCAGAAATAAACAAAGTGAAGTTTTTTTACCATACAGTCAACTAATATATAAGACATAAATATATTAATAGTTATTTGCTTTTCTGTTTATGATTTTAAAGCCAGCATGTGCCTCCTATTTTTTTTGTAATTTAGCCATTTCCATGATGAATATTTATTGGTTATTTATGAAAATCTAAGTTGTGCTCCTAGAAAAAAAAAATTGATGTACTAAAATTTGAATATCACACAAATGCATCCTTGTTATTTTATCATGAAAACATTGTTAAAATGTATGCTTTGGATTTCCTATTAGCAGTTGTCAATAAAATTTCCACTTACACATATAAGTGCATTGTGTTCTGTCAATAATTATGTTTTAATGTATTGTTTTATTATTTTAGTGATGTAAGTTGCTTTAAAATATATTCTCTTTTCTAACTAGTTGAATAATAGTTTTTATTATACATATTTTAGGTAACTACTATTATTTACTGACAAATCTTAGCATTATTTTGAAGTAAATTATCCTTTATGTTTATTTTAGATCTTTTTTAAACATAAAGAAACAAGTATTTATCATTTTATTTCTTGCTTTTGAACAAAATTATCTAAATATTACATCCTAGGGGTCTAGCTACAAAGACCTTAGAGATAGTCTAAGGATAGACATAAACACTTTGTTCATAAACACTATTAATGAGATCTATTGAGAACTGTAAATAGAGAACACATTAAATTACATTCCCACTTTGCATAATTATAACTAATTATAGTTATTAGACTAATGATCTTACTCATCAGAACAATGTAATTGTTACAGAGGTTAAAAAACATAACAAATTGACATCGTTCTATTAGAATTCTTTCATAACTCCCTAGATATCCATTTTCAATTTTCACATGGCCCTTTATTTTTCATCTAACATTTTGATTGAGTGGAGGGTAATTCTCTACCCTGGTATAACACTTTTGACCTTTTTATTTTGGGTTCTTAATATTCGATTCATCTCATGAAAATCTAAAGCTTAATTACAAGATATACAGTGACTTTTTCCAAATCTGTAATTTTGAATAAGACTTTTACTTTAGGAACTTCTATTCCAAAATGTCTAAATTAGTAAAATGCATTATTATTTTTTAAAGAACCAGTTTTCACAAGAAGTTCCTTCTTAGGTAATGTACAGTAAAGCTTCCCAGATCTGCATGACCATTTTTAGAACTCCTGAATCTCCTTGCATGCCTGGGTCTAATCACAATGCAAGTGGTCAGTAGAATTTAAGATTTCCACAATGACCATAATTCAAATTTTTCTTCTTTTATTTGCACTTTTCAGACATATAGATGTCTTGTTTCAAATAAGTGGGCCTTCATGAGATGGATTTGATCAATTCAAAGTTGATTTTCTTTTTTGTCCAAGAGAATATAAGTGACTGTGAATAAGCTCTTGATATGATCAATGCAACCAGGTCACACTGCACAACTCATCTGCTTCTCTCCCTTCAAGAGCACACTGAATCTTGGCTGTTTCTCAAACACCCTACTTACTTAATTTCTTCCTTTCCTTTGTACTTGTTCATTTTGAAACTAAATCGTTGTTTCCTATTTCTTTTTATGTAAATTCAGAAACAGTATTAACTCGACTCTGAACCTTACTTCAACTTCAACAGGTTCAATTAGACAAGCCTTCTTCTAGGCTCTAAATTCCCTCTAACAGACATTCTCTTTTTTATTGCTAAATGTGATAAAGTACATCTGTTCACATTACACAGTGCATGGGTTATACTTCTATGGCTGTGATAAAACTCCAGGACAATGCAGCTATTGTATGGTAGGGTTTATTTACACTATGGTTCCTGAAGAATAAGCATTCATTTCGTTCATACCAAGAAGGCATGGTAGCAGGTGAGCAGAGTGATGCAGCAAGCTGAGATTTAACATAGTGAATGACAAACACAAAAATTGGTGGGCAGAGAGGAAGGAGAAGGGGGAGGCGAGAGAGAAAGAGAGAGAGAGAGAGAGAGAGAGAGAGAGAGAGAGAGAGAGAGAGAGAGAGAGAATTGTGATGAGAAATGCAATTCTTTATCAACTACCTCCAGTAACACATTTTCTACAAGTTTACATCCCTTAAGCTTTACCAAACAACTTCAGCAACTGGGGATGAAGTGTCCATATTCATGAGTTTACAGAAGAAATTATCATTTAAACCAGTACAATCAGTAATAATAAAAATAATAACAAATAAACATGACATGTTTGTTATTTAGAATGTTCAAACAATGAGCAATGGGAAATTAGACAATTCAGCTTGCTGATATGAATAAAATAGAATATGTAAGATTATTAAATGCAGTATCATCAGGATTCCATAAAATCTACATTTCATAAAAAGACAGGCATTCAAAATGTATGAGGATCATAGAGAATGAAGTATAAATCAGAAATTGAATTTGTTAGTTAGGAAATTTTAAATAAAAAAAAGATAATATAAATGTATTATTTTGTGTACAAAAGAAAGGTAAATATGAAGTAAATATTCACATTAGGAACATTGATAATTGAAATTAAAAGTAAAAAGCAGAAAAAATACAAATACAAATATGTTGTTGTATGTTTTCTTTCTATCATAATCAATTTTACATTAAAATATATGATGTGATTAAGAAGCAATGCCTTCAAATATTTTACCTAATTTTTTACTTTATTTTTTTATTGCAACACAAAATTCTCTAATCAAAAAGACAATATTTATGTTGAACAGTAAGACTTTTATATTTTACTATTGTTTATGAGTTAATTTATATATGTGTATTTTATAATTATTATATTTTTGAGAAAATAGTATACATATGTAGTTAACATATTTTGTTATGCAAGTTAGACAGTTTTTTTTCACAAATATTTTGGGGACACATATTTTTGACCATGTTCATTTTATAGAGGGAAAAATTTGAAGATTAAAAAAGACTACAGAATTTGGCCTTGACTCCATTATCATTATAAACAGGAGTTGTATTAAACTTAAATCTCTTCTGGTACTCACCGTTTATCAGTGAGATTCAATGATATTTGTTCGCTATACATTTGGAATATGAATTCTTAACTATTGTCAAACAATAAGTAAAATAAAAATCATTTAATAGACTACATTACTTATGACTGTGGTATTGTGTGTATAAATTGCATTTATTGAGGCAGGAACTAAATAGAGAAATATGAAGTGTGTAGAGGTCATGAATCAAATGGACCTAACTGACATCCATGGAACTTTTCAACAAAACACAAAAGAATATATCTTCTTCTCACCACCTCATGGAACCTCCTCTAAAATTGATCATTAAATTGGTCACAAAGCAAGCCTTAACAGATACAAGAGAATTGAAATAATTCCCCATATCTTATCAGACCACAATGGACTAAACTTTAACTTCAAAAACAATAGAAATAAAAAACCTACACACATATGCAAGCTGAACAATGCTCTACTAAAGACAAGGGTCAGGAATGAAATAAAGAAAGAAACTAAAGGCTTCCTAGTATTCAATGAAAATAAGGACCAACATACAAAAACCCATGGAATGCAATGAAAGCAGTGCTAAGAGGAAAGGTCATAGCACTAAGTGCTGTCATATATAAATTGGAGACAGCTCATACAAGCATCTTAATGAAACACCTGAAATCTTTGGGGGTGTGGGGGTAAGAAGCAGACACATTCAAGAGTATACAGGTGGAAATCATCAAACTCAGGGCTGAAATCAATACATTGGAAACAAAGAAAACAATTCAAAGAATCAAGGAAACCAAGAACTGGTTCTTTGAGAAAACTGACAAGATAGACAGACTCTTAGCCAAACTAACTAAAAGGCAAAGGGAGAGTACCCAAATCAACAAAACCAGAAATGAAAAGGGAGACATAATGACAAACACTGAGGAAATCCAAAGAATCATTAGGTCCTACTAGTAATTAATACATACTAAAACTTTTTCTCCAAAAAATGCTCTCAAACTGAATCCAAGAAAACATCAAAATATCATCCACTATAACCAAGTAGGTTTCATCCCAGGCATGCAGGGGTGGTTCAATATATGGAAATTCATCAATGAAATCCATCGTATTAACATACTGAAAGAACAAAAAAACACAGCGTCATCTCCTTAGATGCTGAAAGGTATTTTCCAAAATTCAACACCCATTCATGTAAAAGTCTTGAAGAGAGTGAGGATACAAAGCATATACCTAAACATTGTAAAGCTATGTACAACAAGCCTATAGCCAACATCAAACCAAATGAAGAGAAACTTAAATCAATTCCACTGAAACCAGGGACAAGACTGCCCACTCTCTATGTACCTTTACAACACAGAACTTGAAGGCCTAGCTAGAGCAATAAGACAACTAAAGGAGATAAAGGGATACAAATTAGAAATGAAAAATTCAAATTATCACTATTCACAGATTATATGATAGTATACATAAGTGACCCCAAAAATTCTACCAACGTACTCCTACAGCTGATAAACACCTCAACCAATGGCTGGATACAAAATCAACGCAAAAAAAAAATTAGTAGCCCTCCTATATACTATTGCCTCGAAATTGAAACAATCATCTATTCTGGGAGAAGCCCACTAAGACATAGGGTACTAAAGGGAGGCAGGCTCTTTAAAATTCAGGATGTGAATTCTAATGCTCAGGTAGTCCCTACTACAGACCAAACGTACAAACAAGCTAAGAAGAATCAGACAAACAGAGCTGCTAGAAGATTCTCTCAGACCTACCTAGATGCTGGGAGTATGAAGTTACCAGTAGGTTTGGTGCTTTTAGAAGTTATCACTCTTGTTAGTATTTAATGTGACATAATTGCCTTTGAGACATCTATTGTCGGTAAGAATTTCAATAATTCATTGGGTTCCCATGTAGGATTTTGTCATATGGTACTTTTGTCTGTCTTCAGTCATTTTCATATCCTCCCCACCCATAAGAAGTAGAGATTAATAAGGGTCCTGTGAAGAAAAGTGTGACACACACGGTTAAAAACCTTGGTTTCTCTAGCAGGAGGAATATTATTGATCCTAAAAAGTTAATCTGCTTTTGATCACTGGATATATGATGTACAAAGACAGAAAATTATATTCATAGCATTTTATATTTATAACAAAAGCATCTGAATATATACATTTAAAATCCAAGTGATCCTCAGTAAGAAAAGAAGACGTGGACACAACTAGGATTTATCAATTGGAAAAATAAAATCATGACAGAAATTTCCCAGGGGCTTTGCCAAACAACTTGTCTACATTTCTAAACTGTTTATATAACCGAAATAAAGTGACAGCATACAAAAGATCAAGAAATAATTAAATTCCAAGTTTAACATTAATAAATTCACTAAGTATGTAAATGATAAAAATGCTAAAAGATGACAAATATTTTTAGTAATACCAGCTCAAAGAAAAGTTCAAGCAATACTTCCACATATATATGACTTTGATCCACTGTATCTAACATGCTTTGCAAAACATTTACTATGGTTTACCTTATGTAAGACCAAAATGGTCCTCATTCATAAAATTAATTCTGAAGTTGAACTGTGATGGAGCAATTTCTCAGCAGTCACCACAGACACTGAAAAATATATGAATATTAAACAGATATTAGCGATACAAAATATTTATGTACTGTACTGATAAGCTTGTAAGCTAATAAAGCATATATGCTTATTTTTATTACTAGCATTCTTTCCTGCTTAAGTCATATAGAGTAATTGAGCATAGCTGCAGGTGTTGTGGTCAATGTCATTAACCTTTCCCCTCATAAGCCTCCCCTTGGTGAAGGAAATGGAAATGCAATTAATGATACATTAACAGTAAAAGTTTTCATTTTGTATAGTTTCTCTGTAATTCTTTACCTGAAAAAGACACAAGCTCCCCTGCTGGTGATTGCTCTGTAATTATTATTTTTTTATAGAAATATAAGAAGATTGCCTTTTCTTTTTAATGAATCTTTTAATAGACAGAATTTAAAAGCCTTGTTGTGAAAGCTCTAGGAAAGTAGTAGCAGTTTCCTCCTTCAATCTAATATTAAAAGTAGCATATCCTATATATTTGCATAGTCAATAGCTTCTCATGGAGACAGAGAGGAAATCAGTAAATAGTCTTTTATATGTCCTGAAAACCCATTCTTGTGGCACTTCACAACCTGGATGAGGAGGATAACAAATTTTTCTTGTGTTCATGTGTGCCTCAGTCTCCATTTCCTCAGGTGTGATGTCACTTCGTTTCCTTCCATCTATGTAGCTATCTTTATTTGAGTAACCTGTTAACAGTGTATCTTTTCCCCTCCCTTTCAGTTCCATACCTCTTTTCCTAAGCAATTCTGACCACATTGTCAAAAAAAAAAAAAAAAAAAAAAAAAAAAAAAAAAAAAAAGTAAACTCCCATAGGCTGCATAGGTCTGGCCCATACACTATCCCTGTTTTGAAGGCAGGAAGTGTTCACATTTATACAATGATCTCCTTCTTCTCTTATTGAGTAACGATTTCTCCTTGAACATTTACTGCAACTCTTACCATTTTATCTACAAATCAACAGAACACTCTCAATAGTAGAATTGCACTTACTAAGGAAGAGACACAGACATCTTCAGCATGTCTGGGTCCTGGGATAAATGGCTTTCATGATGGAGTGAATGGGCTTAGACATAGCCTCAAAGGTCTCTGCTTCCTCTGATAATTTTATGGTGAGCTTTCTTCACTGGCATCTTTGTCCTTTTATTGCTCTTTTGGAGTATTCTGATTCCTTACCTGTTGTATTCTCACATCTTTCCAAACCTAGTTGTTCAAACTGTGTCTTTAATCACACCATGTTCCACCTGTAAAACACCATCTTGTCCCTTTCCTGTGTTCCTGCTGGCGGTGGGCAAAATGAGGCAAAACCTTATCAGCTGTATTGGAAAGTATTTACCCTCATGAATAGTTAAAATTACTGCACAATCTTAATATTTCTCATTCAGTGTTATTTCATTTTCACTCACTCACTCTATCTATCTATCTATCTATCTATCTATCTATCTATCTATCTATCCCTCATATGTCTCTGTTTCCAGTATTCTTCATGGTTTTTGTGCTCTAGTCATATTGTTGTTTTTGAAGGGAATAGCCCAAATCTGCCATATACCATCTGACTCAGAAATACTGACTATAGCATAGAATAGCCAATGACGTCAAACAATGGCAATCATTATACAAACACTACTTACTAATTTTCTTGAACATCTAAATCTATATAGCACAAAAAAACTATTTTCTTCATATTCTTATTGTCCTAAATGTCCATAGAGACCTAAAAATCTTTCTTGATAGCTGTACTTGGCCGTTTCTGTTCTGGCTATCAGCTGGAATAATATCCATTGCATTAGATTTCTTCTTTGATCTTGGTTTTATATAGATGCATTTTCTTTATTGTACAATCATGTCTTAGATTTCCACATATGCTACCATGAGTATTGTAGGTACTGTGTTTTATTATTATATAAGCTACCTACTAACAGAAAATAACCATAGATAAAATATACATTTTATTATTCCTTATATGTTTTAAAGCGATGATTAATAATTGTCTATATATATACATCATAAGATTGTTGAGAGTAATAAAATAGGTTATTATAGTTAGTTGTTGTGCATTCAACTTAAAATAATGATAAATGTCAGTCAAGGTTAGCTTTCATTATAATCATCATTTACTTCATTATATCAATAATGCAAGCATCTCCTCACCCTAACACAAATACAACTACTTATTATTCCTTTAATATGTTTAGCTCAGAGTGGGAAAAAACAAACTTCCTCATCTCCCGGCGATAATATTTAAAATAGAATAAAAATAAATGTATATTTGAAGCATGGCTCAAAATCTTTTATTATTGAACAAGTGTAAAGTGGCAAGCAGTAGCAATCACATATCATCATATCACCTTGTATCAAAGCATTGCTGCAAGTAAAACAAAGGATGAACAGTAGATTTAATTGCATTCCGCTAACAAGAATGTCAGAGCTAAGGAAAGTCTCAGTTGTTAAAAAAGCTGTACAGAAAAGTGTGCATACAATTAAGACTTTAAAGCAAACAGAAAATTGACATTGTCAGGAAGCATATTCTAGTTGATTCCACGTTAAATTATTTATCCAATTAAGAAAATAATCACTGGCACATCACAAGAAGTGGTATTTGAATCTTTATTTTTATTTTACTATTTTCATGTTAATAAGACATAAATCTAGCTATAATTCCATTTCTGCATCCCATAAGTATGTCAAGCCTCTGTTAAGCTCAAATAAGCCTGAATTCAGTGAGGATTACAGGAGAATTTTGCTTTATATCCTGTTTTAAAATGTCAAACGCATTTTCTTCAACTTTGTGGTATTAGCATAAACATCCATGTTCCTTTTGATGTTTCTAATATTTAGCAGTTCTTTATTAGACTTTAGTAAGGAGTTGGTAATCTTTGATGTCTCATGAAAAACGAAATTGATATGTACTACACAGGAAGAAGATTTTACCTCACTATTTTAAACACACTCTTATTTGAACTTTAGATTGCATATTGGAAAGTATTTACCCTCATGAATAGTTAAAATTACTGCACAATCTTAATATTTCTTATTCAGTGTTATTTCATTTTCACTCACTCACTCACTCACTCACTCACTCACTCACTCACTCACTCACTCACTCTATCTTTCTATCTATCTATCTATCTATCTATCTATCTATCTATCTATCTATCTATCTTTCTATCTATCTATCTATCCCTCATATGTCTCTCTTTGTTTGAAGAAAAAAAATCTCATGATGTAGTCCTATCTGTCCCGCAACTTCCTCAGTAGAATAGGCTGGTCTACAACTCACAGAAACCCAACTACTTCTGCCTCCTGAGTGAAACAGAAAGCAAATAAAACAAACAAAAAATAACAATTACTATCATGATTGCCCAATTTCATTTTTTGTTTTCAAAGATACACTTTGTCAATATACAAGAATTGGTTTATAATTAACTGTTTTGGAAAGAATATTTATTCATATAATCTTAAAAAGATCTTAGGGAATATTTTATGCTATTTAAAATATTTTCTTTAATATGTTGTGAGCGTACACTAAAATATTTTATAGCGACAAGTTGAGAGTAGTAAAAATAAAAATAGCTACTAAAACCTAGTGATTCAATGAAACATAAATTTATATTTTAAAAATATATTAACTTAACTTGTCCTAAGATAAATTTTCACATGTACACAATGCACATCAATAGCCATCACCCCTACCACTCCACCTGCCCTACCTATAACTTCTCAGCACAAAGTGCTTTCAAGCTCATATCTATTAATTTTACTTTTAGATCTATTGACTTTAACCTGGGACATCTATGTAACTTTCAGTTTTGAGTTATGTTTTGGGGCAAGTTGGGAACAGCGATATATACCAACTAAAGACGATGGCCCACTGTCTCCTCAATTCCATCAATAACTAATAGTTCAAAAGTAAAGAAAGTAACTCATGAGCTGCTCCCACTTCAATAGTAATTATTGATAGGACCACTTGTGTGAGCCCAGCGCAAGGAACTAGAGGAACCAATAGTAAGAGATCAGTTGGTTACTCTCACAAAGTTAAGCCACTATTGCACTGATGTTGGTACTATATTCAATGGGTTTGAGTATAGTTTATAATATTATGTTATAGTAGTATATGCTTCATATAGTGTATATTATATAATATATTATGTACAATATATATTATAATATTATAGTTTGTAGGCTTGATACCTGTATAAGACTGAGGGTATCCTCTTTCCTCACATCTGTTCAGCACCCTCTGGTGGTAAGGAAGATAGCTCATGGAAGTATGATCTCAGCATGGTTCTAGGCTGCTTTCACTACTCTTAGAATCAAGTGTGTGATATCTTCTCTAAAGAGATTTTATCTAATGGTTGACAACAAAAAAGCTTAATAAGAGTTTGTATTATTTGAGGGGCTACTGGGATCTCCATGACTCATTCCTATGCAGGTCTCTTTGTTGGCAAAATGTTCTTGTGGACTGTGCACAGTTTACCCTAGTTCATTCAAATGCTGATTTCTCTACCCCATTATCTGGTTTCAATCAGCACATTGCATTGTGATGTTTATTAAGTATCACCTGTTTCAAGTTTGTGTAAATGTGTCACCATTTGTTCTCTGTATTGCTCAGCATTGGTTAATTGGTTTTTATTGACAATACAGAGAATAGGATGGTACATTCTGGTCCAGTGTGGAGAGGTGAAATAGCAGGAAGGACAGGAGGGACACCAACAGAGAGGACTGAGAAGAACTGGGAGGAATGAGCTAGACCTAGGATATTAGTAAAAAAGCATGCATAATGTTGGAATATGAATAGAAGGAAATTATACTAGCTTGGAGGTTAAGGATGGAATAATTATTGTGCAGCATTTTGCTCTGGGCTAATTAAATAGATTCTAGTCATTCTGTGTGGTCCTCTGGGTATAAAGTTGGTTAAGTAGTAACTGCTGGTTTATTAAAATAATAAATCAATATTAAATATTAATAATCATTCAACATATGTTATACCTGGACCTGGGATGTTCGTAAATCCAATGTTTTGGGGAGGACCAGTGTCAATCATGTTAAGAAAGTTCCTTAATTTTTCTTCTGTAGTTTTTATTTGGATTAGAAGTGGACGGCCATCCACCTTAATGCCCCCTAGCCCCATTTAAAAGCCGCTCTCATCTCCCTAATTACCTGATATCCTTCCTTGTCTAAATCTTTCCACCCATTGCCATTTTTCTTTACTTTTCTTATTTATGTTTTACGACTCCACTATAGTAATACAGCCCTTTCATCCCTCCTACCTAGTTCCCTTTTCTCGTTCCCTAGGTTTCACATGTACCCCAAGATAAACAGAGATCATACTTGAAATCAGGATCCAAATATGAGAAAGAACATGTATCACTAATTCTCCTGGGCCTGGGTTAAACAATCCATTATAATTCTTTTTCAATACCATTCAATTTCCTAAAATGTCAGCTTTCCTTAGAGATGAATATAATGTTGTACTGGTTAGCTATATGTCAACTTGACAAGAGCTAAAATCATCTGAAAAGAAGGAACCTGAGTTTAAAAAAATACCTCCATAATATACTGCTATAGCACATTTTCTTAATTAGAGATTGATGGGAGAGGGCTCAGTTTATGACAGGTGATGCCATCCCTGGGCTAGTGATCCAAGATTTTATAAGAAACTGAGATGAACAAGCCATGAGAAGCAAGCTCGTAAGCAGGGCTCATCCACAGCTTCTGCATCAGCACCTCCTGCCTTCAAGTCTCTTCCCTGTTTGAGTTCCTGTCCTGACTTCCTTTGATGATAAACAACCATGATGGGGAAGTGTAAACAAATAAACCCTTTCCTCCCTAAGTTTCATGGTGATTCATCACAGTAATAGTAACTCTGACTAAGACAAATGTCATAACATATTTTTACACATGAACACACACACACACACATACAGAGAGAGAGAGAGAGAGAGAGAGAGAGAGAGAGAGAGAGAGAGAGATATGCACATGTGTACACAGTAATAAGTAATTTCTTGATGAACATCAGGAACACACATACACATAAATATATATATATATATATATATATATATATATTTAAACAATGACAGTAATGTGTATGAAAATACAACTTGCACTTTAATGAAAACAAATTTACATCTGGTGGTTTTTCTGTTCCAATTTTATTTCTGTACAATACTAAAACAATAAAGCAGTACTATGTGATAGCTCTTTAGTTGGTACTATATATTTAAAAGATGATATTGCTTATTTACAGGGCACATTAATTTCAGAATTTCACAATAAATAACACTGAGTTTTCCTCTTTACATAATGTATTTCAGTGATTCTCAAGATCAGTGTCATACAGAGATATTTAATTGGAAAAGCATGATTTTAAGTTAAGTTTAGTTCTATAAAACATATTTCAGAAGCCTGTACTTTGCATTTATTCTATTTGCCTTTGAATTCTCCATCAAGAAGGCCATCACTCCTTGCTTCAGTGATACGTATAACATGAACTAAATTCTGGTTCGAGGAAGTATGGCATGAATGAAAGTGACAATTGCAAGACATTCAGGAATAAAAAAATGTTTGTAAACATTTTGATAACAATTAAACCAACAAATCAGTACGTAATGTTTCTGAATTACAGCTAGGAGCACTCAACAGTATTTTATCTTGTACCATATTGTAACCTTGCTTCTGAACACATTGCGTGGCACATCACTATATATGCCATCAAATATGCAAGAGAAAATTCTGTGCATTAACTGGCTTTACTAAAAAAAGCCAACAACAACAAAAACAATACAAACAACAACAACAACAAAAACTCTTACATTTCAAATCAACTAAATATCCTGATGCTATCCCACTTTGTTAAATTTAATTTTTGAACGATAGTGTTTTTGGATACTTTATAATGAACTATACTCCTGCATTTTTATTTTTCTATTTTTATTTAAAACAAGTACAGCTATAACAACTAAATTATTTGTATTAAGCCAAATATTTCAAAATCGCACTTATTTCATTATGAGCAAATAGTTTACCTTCCAGTACTGTAGGTAATTATATCTAACAAAAAATTACGAGTTTTTATTAAACTTTAATGCTCTGCTATTTTTACAACCTATTATTCAAGTATGAATAATTTTGTTGGTGCATAGCTCTAAAGGAAGTCAGTATTCATTATATTTGCTACTAATTTATTGCCAGTTTATAATTATTTAAGTCTTTTTTGTAAAATTGTTTGTAGATTCAGTGATGACAGATGGTAATGCTTTCAAGATATAAAGTATTATTACTTATTAAACAAAATGAATCATGGAATCCCCACACATGTACCGTGATGTGACTGGTCTAACCTAGTCTCTAGACTTCGGGAAACTAAAACAAATTAAAACAGTTATTGAAACACACTTCCACACACATTTATTTCTATTTAAATTTTTTTTCTGCATGGTGGAATTTTTAAAATTCAATAGCTATGTATAAGATGGAAATATAGTAGTATGTTTGTATAAAAGGGATTGAAGTACCAAGAACAAGAAAAATACATTTTGTAGTGAAAGGATAAACCTCTAAGCAAAGCTCCTTTCACAATGGCTCTTTTAGAAGTATAGAAGTTTTTGAAGATGTATTGAGTTTCGGACTGGGCAAGTGATTGAGTGCCTTCCTCAACGAACTGCGTAACTTTGGTATTTGTGCATTAATTGGAGGAAATTAATTTCATTCAATAATTACACAAATATATCTTCATAATTCATGTATATTATAAACATTTTTAAGTGAGAAGTTTATGTTTGTGTGAGTCTTTCTCCAATGGTCATTAGTTTGCATTATCCACACATATGACAATAATCAATGATATTACATAAGAACTTCTTAAAGCTAAGGGGAATACAAAAGACTTCTGAGATTGCATGAACTCTCTTATCATGGCATTCTTCAAATGCACTGAGGTTATATCACTAGCTATTCAATCATTCTGGCAATCCCTTCAGCAGGGAGGATTAGGAGCTGATACCTCATTACTGAAGCATTGAAACATGAATAATGTCTCTATACTGATGACCAGAAGATACTGAAACCCATACAATTATGAGGCCATGCTCCCAAAGAACATACAATGAATAGTAACCAGAAAGAAACATTAGCAAAATAATTCCTATTTTTCACACATATCACATAATTTTAATTATAGTCTGTCAAGTAGATAGCATCAAATAGTAATATTGCTATTATCAAAATATGCTTTCAAATTATTTAATTCTTTCATATTTTCTAAGAAATCAAGTGGGAAAAAGTAGTGCTAACACTTCTCTAGTGGCTGGATGGTATTAAACCCCAGCACATACAGACAGCAAAGTGCACTTAATGGATTTTAAAAAGCAGAGTACAGAAAGTTGTGAGGCAATATTGGTGGAGCATTGTGTGAGAAATTATAGGGGGAGAACAGAATTGGACTTGAACAAAATATAACATTTAGACAGATGAAGTTCTAAAAAGTGAGAGATTATTTGTTGAATTTTTGTTATTCCCATATTTTTAAATATTAAATAACAAATAAAAGAATATCAGTTTTATAGGCACATATAAAGAAATAAAGATGAATATAGTGTGAAATAGACATATATATGTCTATATATATGCAAAGAAAATGAATTGGTATTTTTAGTAATTTATTGTTACTATTTTATAATAATATTTTGTGACTACATTCAAAATTAAGAAGGTTAGATGTTTGCCATAAGGAATTCATGACAGAACTTAAACTGCATTAGTAACAGCTGACAATAACAAGCTAAGAAATAAACAGAACAATGTAATATTCTCTCTATTGTATGCAAAATTGTAATAGGTTATGATGAGTTTTTTTTTCAACACAGTCAAAGTCATTCTAAGATGAAAAAAAAAAACTATGTAATCTATCTTGGTTGAGGAATTCCAATTTGTTCATGTCAGACCACACTAATATGATAAACAATGTTTATTAGATAGATATCAATTTGAACTACCCAGAAGTCCCAGCTGAATCCTTAGGCAGAGAATGCTTGAACAGATTAACAATTTGTTTCTGTTCCGGAGGTCTTCCCTAGTCTAACTAAATTGGTGACCTTAAATAAAGATGACCAAGAGGTTGATTAAAAATTATTTTGCTCCTGTTTTTCCATAGCCTCTGAATGAATTGTAGTAATTTTTAAGAAGTTACAGCTCTTTTAAAATATACAAGCCTATATTTAAATATATTATAAAGATATGGACTTAAATTGTATATGAGGTAGAGACAACATATATATCACATTAATTATATGCAGCTTTCTGAGAAAAAAAATAATTTTTGTTTAAAAAAGTGATTTTATGAGATTGACCAGATTAGAGAATATCAATTTCTGTGATGGTGCTAACTAATTTTGAGACCCACAACAAAGAGATCCCAATAGCTTTTAATGATTTGGGGCACTATTAGGTCAAATTCATTGGAAATACAGAAGTCATAGAGGCACAGACTGAAATAAGTGAACGGTGAGTCTCTTCCTACGGCACAATTTTGAATTGCAACTACAATCCGCCCACTTGTTGACAATGGGATCTTTGTGTTTTTGAAGCTCTCACAAGCAATGTTTTGCATAAAATAATTTCATAGCTATAAAACTTTTATGCTATTATAATTTATTCATACTACATTCCAATTGTTAACCCATCACCAACTGAGGAGCACCGAATATGAAGCGTATATTTACTGGACCTAGGCTATTTACACTGATATAGCTGGTGATTGGCTTGGTATTCACTTGGGGCCCCTAGTAAGAGGAGCCAGGGACTCTCCAACATGAACTTGTTTCTTGCTTTTGATCACTTCCCCACTGCTGAGCTGCCTCACCAGGTCAAAGAGGAAGAGGATGCTCTCAGTCCTGGGGCTACCTGATGTGTTTTTATGCCTTGATAGAATGGAGGCTCACCTTTTCTGAGGGTGAGATCAGGAAGGAAGGGGCTATGACAGCCATGTAAAATGAATATATATGAAAAGTTCTGAATAATTATTGTCCGATAGACACTTGCAAATCATACAGATGGCCCTTCGGTGGCTATTTATTGTATGTGGTATTGTTTACCTAATTACAGTTGACTGGATAAGGTATATACTTCATCATTTGTTGTTTTGAGAGTTGTAATAAACAATCACTTACATTTGGTCTGGAATGTGTCATATATGTGCATAATATTAGAGATGCATCCCTTCACTTTTGAGCACATATGCATTTAAGCTAGACTATGAAAATTTATAGTTCCTGTAGGTAAGAGATTAGGCAATTAAGTAGCTCAAACAAAATTTCCTTAACACAGTAACAGAAACCATAAATCTTGGAAGTTTTCCTGTAAGGACTCATCTTTATACAGAATGTCAGTAGGCATGAAGGCTACCCATCTAAGTGAAAAAGAAACCCATTGAAATTATTTCCTTGTGGATTGTGTTCACTTTACCCTTGTTCATTAAAATATTGATTTTTCCACCCCACTCTCTGGATCAATCCATTGCATTGTCTGTTTATTCTAAGTATTTCCAGTTTCAAGTTTGTGTAAACATGTCACCATTTGTTCTCTGTTTTGTCAATAAAATCCAACTAGCCAAACCTGTGCAATAATGGAATAGGGCAGATTTCCTGATCCAGTGAAGGGAAGAGGTAGAGAAGGAAAGAGAGGATCAATCCAGGAGGAGAATGCAAGGAAATACTAGGTGAGAATAACTGGGCCTAGGATATGAGTAAAAAACAATTTTAAAGTTGGAAAATAGAATGGGAGGAAACTAAGATGGAATAATTATTCTTTGGCATTGTGCTATAGGCTAGTTAGATAGATCCTGGTCTCTCTGTGTGGTTATTTGGGTGTAACTGGCTAAGGCGTAACTGTTGATTACACTAAAATAATAATTAGATAGTAAATATTTATTCAACATAAAGACTAAAGTTTGAAATATAATAGTATCTAACAATAAGAGAACCCATAATTTATTTGATTAGGATAAGGAGACTGATTTTCTCATCTTAAAAAATGACTTAAAGTACATTGAAATTTGTTTAAAAAATTAGAAGGAAACTTCTGAGATGATAGGTACCATGTCAGGAGAAAACTGAATTTAAAAATGTTAATACAAATTTTTATCAGGATCATTTTAGAATTGTTGAAAAGTCTGCCCTAACATGAAGTAAACTTTTTAAAGGATTTTTTTATAAATGATATTTTATATAAAACTGGAGCTTAATATCAATTGTTAAAATTAAATACTCTAGCACAATATAATTCAAATGTGTACTAATTTGATGCATCCATGTTAAATAATGCCACTTGGGTAATATTAACTATTTGTTGTCCCAAATTAAAACATTATTATTATTATTATTATTATTATTATTATTATTATTATTATTAT
>OU015752.1:16564747-16590646 GCA_907169655.1 Acomys percivali
ATTATTATTATTATTATTATTATTATTATTATTATTATTATTATTATTATTATTATTTAAAAGCACCAAATACTTATACCATAAAAACATAATATAAACATAGTATATACAGTGTTGAATCTGGGCTGAGGTCTTTGCAGAAAGGCTCACTGTCATTTAATGGATGAAGGAAGTGTAGTGCACAGTGTGTGTATTGTGCATTTAGAATGAAAGGTGCAGTGAAGACTTGCCAGGAACTTGATCAAATAATTACTTTTGGAGTTTGAATTAATTCTTCCCAGGACATCACACAGAGAAACCCCACTCACTGTCACATGGAAACTTCAGCAGTTGGACCTCAGCTCCTTTGCTTCTTTTAAGCCCCGTGACCTGAGTGGGCCAGGCGCTCCACTTCCGGCCTCGCCCCTCCACAGCCGCATAGCCCCACAGGAATAGTAGTCCTCGGTCATGGAGCCCATTTGCACTTCATTCTCCTTGCATGCCGGACTGGCTGGACAAACTACTGGTCCCAGCGTGCATCCTGCAGGAAGCAGCCCGTGACTTTTCGCCCCCATCCATTCCAAGCACAGGACAAATCCCAGTGTAACTGTGTTTTCTTGCCTCTTTCTTCTCCTGCGAGCAAGGGCTGTTTTTGGCTCCTGTTTTCTCACTAAATTTGTGTTCAGAAGGCTAGCAGACTCCTGTAACCCTCTTGTAAGCTTGACGTTGTTCACAGTCACTGAACTACCCCTGGGTCACAATTTCTGCCTAAGCAAGTACTACAGACCATCTGGACTTTAACACCTTCTACTTTTGTGGTTTTTTTTTTCTCAGCCCCAAAATTGTCACATATTATAAGATAAATATTTTTAATATACTGAGATTTTCTTTCTGTGTTAACATATAGTTCATTTTCAGAACAGCTATTCGTATGTAGTAGTGATCACAGTTTATGAACTTGTGCATAGAACTACCGAGAAGAGACTTGATTCCCTATGAGCATATAAAAAGGGAGGAGGTCCCCCTCAGTCACAGTCATAGGGGAGGGGAGTAAGGGGAAAATGGGAGGGAGGGAGGAATGGGAGGATACAAGGGATGGGATAACCATTGAGATGTAGTAGGAATAAATTAATAAAATAAAATTAAAAAAAAAGAAAACATGGCCTTTCAATATTGTTCTCAATAAGCAACTTGTGAAATCAAAATAATAAAAACATCACAGTCATGAAAATGTTGGAAGTTTCCAGGCTTTATACAATCTAATATTCTGCAAGCCCAGACCATAAAGACTTCTGCTTCTAACCTCTTTCTACTAACCTAGACCTAGAATGTTCTCAGCCTCTGAGACTTCTGAATAAGCTGATGATTTCTAGTTTTTTTCTGAACTCTGGATGGCTGGTTCAACTCAGCTTTTCTGGCTCAAAACTCGTCTCCTAGATGACTGATTCAAACTGTCTTTTCTTGACTTCTCACTAAGTTGCTCAGAATTGAAAAACTGCCTGTGAACTCCATGCACTGACTGCACCCAGCTGTACTGTACTGACTGCATGGACTCTACAGTATTCCTGTACTGTAGTCTCCTCTTTCTGTACTGTCTGTCTAACTCTCCATCCTAGCTGCTCTTAAATAGCCTCTCTTTTCTGTCCTGTTTTTGTGGGAATTGGGTGTGTCCTCATTTTGTCATACCTTTTTCTGATTTGTCACTGATCTGCCCCTCAATTAAAAGTCCTTGCTTTGGGTTAAAGGAGTGTACTAAAGGCATGTCTGTATTCCAGCCTGAGGGATTAAAGGTGTGTATTCCAACCAGAGGGAGTAAAGGTGTATACAAAGGGTGTGTCTATATTCCAATTGGATGTGATCCTTTGCCAGAGCAGACAAGTTGCTGGATTAAAATTCTACTACATAGTCTACCATTGTATCTACCTGCACCAGAAAGATCTTGATGAGATTGTACCTGCTTTGTCTAAGATAAGTAGAATGGGAAAGAATAAAAAGGCACAGCATAAAGAGCTTCCCTATGACTTTGAACTTACTAGCATTGGGCTATAATAGAAACATGGCATTGCACATTTATCCAATCACGTAGAATGTATAAAATAATAAAGGTTCACCTTCAACTTGGGACACTTACAATGTGCTGATGCAAGCTCATCAACTATAACTTAATTACTAATTTGACAGGGGATGCTGGTAATAGTGCAGGCTATTTGTAATGAAACAGAGGGTATAGGAGGAAACTGTGTTTTTAAATTCTGTGGCAAATACTAAACAGCTTCATTCAGAAATCTGAAAGGGTGTGTTATTCTGATAACTGTTTCCTACACACTGCAGGACAACAGTGCCATTCACACATAAAGTGTGTGTGTGTGTATGTGTGTGTATGTGTGTGTGTAAATTACCTTTTATCATTAACTTCTAGGTTAATACTAGATATGATATTATATATGTTAGAATAAATCTTTGAAATCTTAGATTTTCTTCCTATTCTAACACATAGTAAATATCCAGAAGAGTCCTGTGTATATTTGAATATGTACTTTCAGATTACTAGAGCTGTCTTGCATTGTTAAACTGATTATGAAATAGTAATTAGAAGTGACAAAATCCATATTAATTAGAATGAAAAATCCATAGTTTATATTAATTTCAAAATTTTATTTTTAAATATATATATTGTAAATCATATATACAATAAACAACATACAGCAAGGAGAACAATGAAACAATCAGGATTTATATAAATGTTACATTCATGGTGTTTTGACTATTTGTATTTGGCAACATTGAAGAAAACATCTTTTCTATCTTGGAGCATCCGAATTCTGAATATAAATCCATAATTACCTTATCTAATCTCTACCAATTTACGACATCTGCCAGACCTAAAAATTCTTAACCCTTACATAACTAAGCTAAATTATAAAACTGAATCTATCTGATCTTCAACCCCATAGGAGACTTGAGAAGGGATAAAATTACCTGAGTAAGCAGGAAGTGCAGATTGGCAGCTTCCAAAATGGAAAAAAAAAAATGTGACAGAGACAGTTTGCTGCCAGGACAGTCACCCAAAACTCTTTATAACATTGGAGTATCATCTTCAAACATTTCTTGTATGAATGTGGATACTCCTCCAATTGGAGCATAGATGTTCAGAAGTGAGAAATCACTGATGTAGTTTTCTTTGATGAGGAATGAAGTGACCTTCTCCATCTCTTTTGATTAGTTTTGTTGAAAATCTATTTTATTAGATACTAGAACGGCAACTCCAGCTTGCTTCTTGGGTCTGTTTGCTTGTAACACAGTTTTCTAGCCCTTTACTCTAAAGAAATGTTTAACTTTATTGCTGAGGTGTTTCTTGTATGTAGCAGAATAATGGATTCTGTTTTCATATCCATTCTGTTAATCTGGTGGTAGTGTGTGTATGTCTTCTTATTTTGTGTTTGTGGGGTTGTTTCCTTTGCTTTCATGGATGAAGTTAGCCTTGAGTTGGAGTTTTCCTTTTAGTATCATTTGTAGGGCTGGATTTGTGGTTACATACTGTTTAAACTTGGTTTTGTCATGGAATATCTTGTTTTCTCCATCTATGGTG
Organism: Acomys percivali; assembly: GCA_907169655.1. Taxonomy (NCBI): domain Eukaryota; kingdom Metazoa; phylum Chordata; class Mammalia; order Rodentia; family Muridae; genus Acomys; species Acomys percivali. The sequence goes on from OU015752.1 coordinate 16,568,316, forward strand.
ATTGAAAGTTTTGCTGGGTATAGTAGTCTGGCTTGGCATCAATGTATTTTAGTGTTTACATGACATCTGTCCAGCCCATTTTTGCCTTTATTGTCTCTGTTGAGAAGTCTGGTGTGATTCTGATAGGTTTGCCTTTGTTTGTGACTTGGCCTTTTTCTCTTGTAGCTTTTAATATTCTTTCTTTGTTTTGTATGTTTAGTGTTTTGATTAATATGTGCCAGGATGATTTTCTTTTTTGATACAACCTATTTGAAGTTCTGTAGTCCTCTTGTATACTTATGGGCATTTCTTTCTTTAGGTAGGGGAAGTTTTACTGTATAATTTTGTTGAAAACATTTTCTGGGCCTTGCAAATGGGAGTCTTCTTTTTCTTCAATCTCTGTTATTCTGAGGTTTGGCCCTTTCATAGTGTCTCAGATTTCTTGCATGTTCTGAGTAAGGAGCTTTTTAGATTTAACATTTTATTTGGCAGTTGTATTGCTTTCTTCAGTCATATCTTCCATCCCTGAGTTTCTTTCTTCCGTTTCTTGAATTCTTTTCGTGAGGCGTGTGTCTGTAGATCCTGTCCTCTTCCCAAATTCTTCCTTTTCCAAGATTGTCTCATATTGTGTCTTTTTTTCTTGCTTCTATCTCCATTTTTCAGTCCTGAAACCTTTTATTCATTTCCTTTTCCTGTTTGATTAGTTTCTTTAAGCAATTTGCTCAGTTCTTTCATTTCTATCTTTCTGTGTTCCTGTTGCAGTTTGAGGGATTTATTTTCCCCCTTTAAGGCTCCTATCATTTTCATAACCTCAGGTTTGACATCTTTCCAGTGCGTTGGATATGATAGTATCACCAGGGTCTGTTGTCGTGGTAGGACTGCTAGTTTCTGGTGGTATCAACAGGTCTTGGGATTTGTTGCTTGTGTTCTTACGCTGACCTCTTCCCATTGTGATGTTTCTGGTGTTAGCCGGTTTGGCCTTCTCTGATGGTCAGAGGGTTCGGTTGTAGATACAGATAATGGGGCATAGGTCCTGCACCCTACTCACTTCTGCTGAGGTCCTTGACTCTGATGGATCTCTGTTTATGACTTGGGGACATCAGGCACCTTTGTTGAGATCACTGTCTCTGTTGGCTCCTTGATTGTGCACCAACCAAGTGGTCTGGGGAGCAGGCAGAAAGCTATGTGATCAGAGAGCTGCTCCATAGGGTCAGCCTGCCTGCAGGGTTGGAGGGCACTCTGTGACTCTAGTGCTTTAGGAGGCCACAACTCTCTCCCTCTGGGGCCCAGGGTTCCCAGATAGTGCTCGTAGTCAGACCCTGAAGGGCAAGGGTGCTTGCAGGGAGCAGGGAGCTTTCCGTGAATTGGCCTGAGGTCAGAATCACCTTTTTTCTATGCGGTGGGGTTTTCTGTGGTTAAGCAACACCAGACGCTGGAGTTCCAGCTGACTATTGCTCTCTTTATGGTCTTCTGTGGTGGTCCCTCAGTCCTTGATGCTGCCGGCAGGGGCCAAAAAGATTTTTGTGCGTTGGCCTTGGGACCTGAGGTCAGAACCGTTTGTTTTCTAGGCTGTGGGACCTTCTATGCTCCAGCGACACCAGATGATGGAGTTCCAACAGTCTACAGTTGTCTCTGAGTCCTGCTGGCCAGAAGCTCCACTCTCGCCACGTAAGCCAAGGCCAGTTCCTGGAGCAGGGTGAATGGGGACGTGGGATCTTTCTGTGGGTTAACCCGGTGGCCTGAGGCCAGACCTGCCCTTGATCTGCATAGGTTGTACCTCTCTCACCTGGGGTACAACAGAACTAGTGTTTTATTTTTCTAAGCTCAGTCCTTAGGTTGCTGTACAGTCACTGCTATCCTGATGATCAAATAAGGTGTGTGTTCAGCTCTGCCATCTTCGACCTGCCTATATTAACTTTTATACTATGTATATTTACACTGTTTCCTTCAGTTGCCTTTTCTTCTGAGTGTTCTCAGTCCTTCCCTCTCGCTCCCTCCTAAACTCCTGGACTCCTGTCTAGTTATTATTTTTACAAAGACACACACACACACACATTATTGTTTTATACAAACACAGACACATACACATACACACACACACACACACAGACACACACACTCTATAGAAACTACCTGGTAACTCCATTCAGTGATGCATGCACATTTCTGGGCTGACATCTCAGTCTTGACCAATTCATAGTCCATAAACTCTATGGGAGGTCCTCTGTGAAGGAAGAGCAATTTCATCTGCCAGAAGTTCTTTTTCTAGGCATGAGTCCTGTGCGTTCCACCTTCCATGTTTGGGTGTCTATTGCTATTTTTCTTGATCAGATCTCACTTAGGAAGCTATAACATTGAAGTATCATAGGAAAAGCTTCCCTATTATTTTGGAAGAGAAAATTTTATAGATATATTGGCTCCTTGGCTCTTCGAATGATTTCACTCTGTCTTCAGCGATGTTCCCTGGGCGTAGGTTAGAAAATTATACTGTAGTTGTATCCATTGCTGCCTGCTAGCCCATGACTGCTTATTTATATTTTGACCAGTTTGTGGTTTATTTGTCTGTCTGTTTCAAAGGGAAGTTACTTTGGTGATGTTTATATATTTCTTTTTTCTTTTCATAATGTTTAGAAATTGATTACATATGATTCATATGTCTTTGTCAGTTTTGCTTACTCTAACAATCCCACAACTGAGGATGGTTTAAATATAACAGAAAATATTTCCATTATTTTCGGTTGCTTGAGTTGTCAAAGATGGACACATCTGAGACCAAATATCTCACAAGACTGTGCTCCTTTGTTCACTTATGTATTTATGTATGAGAGCCACTGTCCCTACCATGGAGGAACAAGGACAAGTTGAAGAATTTAAACAATCTCACTCTCCCAGAAGACAGATTTGAACAAGTAAATATGTGGTAAATAAATATTTAGCTCATACTAATATGAATCTTTGTGAGCCAACAATAAAATACATATGACAATGATTGTAAAATTGTTAACATTGACACATTATATAGAAAAAGAAAATGATAACTGATATTTGGGTGGGAAAATAATAGTAAAAATATTTTTTTAATACAGGAAAGGAGAGGTAAACTAAAAATTCTGAAGTTTCTATTCTTGATGTGTTTACATGTGCCATTTAAGATTGCACATGATACAGACTGGAGGGGAGCTGTTCATGAGATGACTAGTTGATAAGTAAGAGGTCTTGTGACTTGGTGATATTCCCAATAGAAGAAGGTTAAGGGAGCACATTTCCTGCTCTGTCCTGTGAAGTCATGGCTAAGGACTTGGAAGCAAGTTCTCATCAGATGATGATTTACACAAGCCCGTGACATTGGGTTTAGGTTTCTAACACTGTCAGAAATATATGGTTTTCATTTAAGTATTATGAGTATAAATTTACTTGTACAGCAATCCAAACTAATTAACATAAAGATTAATATAAAATTATCTAAATTTTTGTTGTTATATTTTACATTCTGTAAATTGCTTAAGATAATACATAACCATGCAATGCCACAGAATTGAGTAATGATTATTTATAATGGATATATAATGTATTGCCTAATTTAGGTTTAATGTGTATCCCTATAGAAAAAGAAAAAAAGAAGGAAATAATATGTTCTTGAGATTAATTTCTTATATATTTAGTGACAATTTTTATATTTTTGATGTATCTAGTAATACAGAAGGAAAGCTGAAATAATATAATATATGCCATTTTAAAATTTAAAATACAATTAAAATGTTGAGGAAGTGAGGAATTAACACGTTTAGTAAACTTAACTTTTTATTTTTTTGGTTTCCTAAGGCAGGGTTTCTCTTGTAGTCCTGGCTGTCCTGGACTTGCTTTGTAGACCAAGCTGGCCCCAAATGAGATCCACCTGCCTCTGCCTTCTGAGCGCTGGCATTAAATGCATGTACCACCACATGCAGCCACAATTTTCTTTGAGAATTATATACGTGGTATATTTACATCACTTCAAACACCCCCTCTCTGCACTCCTGTAAGCCCTCGTGTTTCTCTCCTCTAAGTCTCAAATTCAAGAGCTCCTATTCTTTGATTATTTTCTCACATGTGTATATGCACAAATATGTATGAATATATAACAGGATCTGTTTAGTGTTGTCCAAAATCAAGCTCCCTCTGTGTCCGTATTCCTCTCCCTCCCCCTCCCTCCAGGTAAAGAAACTCAATCAGAATCCAAGGGAAGCCAATTTGAATCAGTTAGCCTCGAAGAGAAGTTCAGGCCAGAACAGCTGGGTTGAACAGCTAGGGAGGGGTGGCTCAGAAAAAGCTAGAAAGGTGTAGGACTGGCTCTTACCCCCTCATCTGAGGCAATGAAGACATGTACAACAGGGAAGCTAAAATACATCCTCTGTGGCTTCCCTCTTTGACAACCGAAAATAACAAATAATACATTGATGTTCACTGAGTCAGAACTTTGTGTAAAACTTTCTCAAGCCAGTGAGTTTAGTGAAAGTTTAGACAGTTGATAGCTAAAAAAAAAAAAAAAAAAAAAAAAAAAAGACCTGACTTTCCAATCAAAATTGTCCTTTTAGTAATAATTTCCTTCAGAACTGAGTTATACTTTATGTTATATAATTATGATTATCTTAAGTGGACATTCATTTTAAACATAATTTTATAAGACTAGAATTAAAATATTAATATGCATTCTGGAAATACTTCTGTTTGTCACACATTTTGAAATGTTATCTTTTTAAATATCCTTGTAGGGAAAATATTGAAAGCAGCATTAAGAACAGTATACTTTAACATTCAGTAACTCTAGTAAAATGTGTTTACATTTTTGAACTTTTCAGTCCATAGGTAATACTTACAAAATGTGTGAATTGCCTTTATTATGTATTATTTTATTACATATAAAATGTTTTATTTTTCTGCTCTCCTTGAAATGTTCAGCTAATATATCTTTTAAAACCAGTTTGTCAATCTAAGAGACATCTCAATTAGTGAAACTGTGGTACATGTGAAAACAATGTGTATTATAGAGTTCCTAAGATCAGATATTTTAAAGTGAGCGAAATAATAATTATAATTAGTGTCATTTATGTTCCAGCAATACCATCATAATTATTTAAATACTATCTTTAAGGCTTTTAAATGTAATATACAATTAATGAAAATGCCTGTTATTGGATGATCAAAGTATAAAATAAAGCCATAAATCTTAGCTCTAACTTAAAGTTTAATTTAACCAGTAGAGAAAAGCTTTAATTGCATAGCAGCAAAATGAATAATTTCCAAGTTTTTAATTGTCCAAAGTTAAATTCACATATCTTTACCTACATTTTAGAAATTAAATTGATTTTTATTTTTATATATGTGCACTGCATTTACATCATTGTCCCTTTGCCACACCTGATTCTTGCCCCTTCTCTATCTCATCTGACTTCATTTAAAATTCACAATTTCACAGCTTAAAGAAAATCTCCATTTCACATACACACACACACACTACCTACAAATGCAACTTGTGTGACTTAGCCATGGTAAAGAATGTTTTTTAACAATTGCTAATTGCTTTTTGCTATTCATCTGGAAATGAGCCACTGTAAGCAACACACAACATATACACAAACACACAGACACACATCTGTATTGACATGTCAACTGAAGTCACCATTGTTCAGGTTTTATATAGGCAGCCACGCTGAGATTTTATGGGTGAAGCTTTTCTCTCATAGCTATACGCATAACCTTACAACAGGCTTCCTGGTGTTCTGACTCCACAGTTTTTCTGACCTCTCTGCCACAAGGTTTCCCGAGCTTGGGGTACATGAATTGTATTGTAGATAAATTAGTTGATGCGGGGCATTCTCTGATCAATTGTTAATAGCATTCTGAGCAATTTTGGCTTTCTGTTTAGTTTCTGTCTGTTGCAATTAGAAGCTCCTTTGGTGGGAGGTGAAAGCTACACTTACTGTAGGTAGAAGGGTGAGTATCTGCGATGTAGTTAGGAACTATACTGTTTTAAAAATGGCAGCTGTGAGTTCTCCTCTGCTCTCTATGAGCTCATTGGCTATGTAAAGTTGGATAGGTTTACAGTGCCAGTCAATATTTTTCATGATGAAGTGGACATACTTTTGATCACACTTCAAATTGCTAGGAAACATAAATTAGAAAGCCAAGAATAAAAAAAGTAACTAGAGTCAGGATGAACATATAGTTGCAAACCTGATGTGAGGGAAGGTCTTTGAGTTTAAGAAGATAAAGTGCTAAAAGTGCAGGTAGAGCTTCACCATATAGAGAAGGCTCAAGAATCAATGAGTGGTAGCATACTATAATCAATGATCTAAGTTTTTTTCCAGAATTAGAAAAATGGTGATTTTCATATTCATGATTCATACTTATAGGGTATACATCAAAACACACATTTTAATTGCTTAAATAGGCTCATGAGATTTTTCTGTTGGAATGCACCAAGAGAATTTATGGCAAAGATTGGTGGTTTATTTTAAAATTATTTGCTTCAGTTCTCTAAAAGAGATAAATATGAGTATTTCAAATGCTTATATTTACTTTCATAATTAATTGGACATTTATCAATCAAAATTTATGCTGCTATGGAAGTAGGCTTTGAATAAGAAGAGAAACGAACAGAATTTTGGGATATTTAATAACATTTTCATGATTTCCTTATTAGTTAATCATTAACATCTTTAAACAGAAAAATGAGAAAGTGACATTGCTTAACAAACTTACCTTCTGTATACTCAGAGTTTAAAAGGTCAATGTAGAGAAATAAACACAAACATGCTTATAAAAGACAAAATTATATAAATGGAGTATCTGAACAGGACAGTGTTTTAGATAAAGATATACATATGAAGTACAGAGAAATAAAATAAAATTGAAAGCCAATGTAATAGAAAATATCCTGAATTCATTGTTCAGTACATGCATTCTGACCTGATTTTATGTTATAGAAACATATCCTCTAGAGAAAACAGGCAGGAGAAATATAGTCATAAAAAATAATAATGATATTTGTAGTCACAACACATTTTAGAAGTTTCTCTTATAATGTTAAAAAACAGTAAATATAAAGAAAGATTAAATATAGAATATGGAATGTTTTGTTTTCAAATTAAAACATAACTCTTACATTAAACTGGGGAAAGTCTTATATTTTAAAAACATAGAATAACATTTTTATATAAAAAGTTTATATTCCTTTTAACTACTTTCCCACTGGAGGGATGTAAAAATAACATTCATAGTATAAGAACTGGGAACAGAACATGAACTTGTTATGAGCAAAATACAAAAATAATATGTAGAACCAAAGAGCATGATTTGATACTATGTAATTAGAATTTTTTAATTAAGTAAAACACTGACAACCTCACAATTTATGTTAAGAAGGGATAACTTTAAAACTATTTTCCTTTTTTCAGTTTAACCACTAAGTCTACAAAAAATATTTGCAATTAATAGATTTGTAAAAAGGGCTAGAGAGATGGGTCAGTCATTTACGGCTAGGCTCACAACTAAAAATATAAATAATATGTATTAAGGTAAAAGGAGTACAAATATATATGAGAAACAGAACATGTAAGAATGAGATTTAAATTGCTTAAATTATATAATTTTGAAGAATATTACATCATATGATTTAGTCCCAGAGGTGGTATTTTGAAGCTTAAGTATTTCTTGCTCTCTTGCCAACTACTTAAGTAAAATTGATTCCACTTATGTAGAGATAACAATGTTTAATATAGTAAATTATTATAATGTTAACATCCAGGAATTGATATTTGCATCTGTATATATTTTATATCATGTAACTTTTATTAGGAGTAAGTAAATAACAATTCACAACCCTTTTTTATATGAAGTGTTTTCAGTTATCACCATATCTACACTGATTGTAGGAAAGGAATGGATAATTTCAGGGAAAATGTAACTCAATCAAGATGGCTCATGATTCTTGCAAAAAAATAAGAATTTGCCGTGTTAGACTAGATTTAAAATTATCAAAAGTGGAGTAGATAACTCTCAGAAGTAGCAGCAGCATTGATGTCACAGGATTGATGTGAAAACAGCATCATGGCATCTTCTCATCCTTTTCTGCATTGTAGTGTTCACAGGTGTGGGATCTCTGGAAGTGTACTGGAGAAGATGGTTACACTTCTATGACAAGGGAAGGTGAGACAGTCCAGGAGGAGCAGGCTGGACTAGGGGTAAGCCATAGAGAGATGGCTACTACAACTATGTTTAGATATTGCTAGTACACAACAATGATTGGCAGGAAAACTGAGGCCCTTCTAGACTTAATCACAATATTGCATAGGTATTTCTTAAGCCATGGGTTTATCACTGACATAATACATTTAACTAGTCAAATAATGAGAAAGTGGAAACTGGAGGGAAAGCCCCTATAGTATCATTGACTTCCATCACTACCTAAATTCCATTCACAATCTTTGCCTAACAAACGAGAGGAACTGAAAATATGTGTGCCTTTTGAATCTAATAAACAATGTTACATTTTATGAAAATTAGTAAAACCTATGGAGAAAAAAATACTTGTGTGACTTGTCACAGTATATAATTTATACACATTGCGAAACACTGCTCTTTAAGGGGATGGTGATAATAAAAATTTTGTTAAATAAGAAATTTCATTTCAGTATATTATTTTTAAATTATCTAAAAATCAAGCAAAAAGTTTATAGAATTATTTCTAATGAATATCAACAAATAACCCATACTTAATAATATATTAAATGTTAATATATCAACTAATGTTGACGAGAAATGATACAAAATATTGTTGCCTAAGCAGAATCTTAACAATGATACCAGTTGACATGCCAGTTTGGATGGAGAGACTCTCACTTCTAGATAAGAACTACATGTAATTAATGACTGCTGAGGGAGCAAGAATCTCCCATCCTTAGGGATGAGGCCCCATCTGGCTGTCAAGTACCAAGTCATCATCCCTACAATATATATGAGCAACACCAAATGGATTAAGCAGGTTGTGTTTATATGTTAATTCAGACATGTATTATCCATATATACATATATATATATATATATATATATATATATATATATAATGATAAAAGAAAAGGAGGGCATGACTTTTAGAGGTAGTTGAGAACATAGAAGACGTTGGAAGGATAAAAAGAAGGGATGGAATCATGTAAGTGCAGTAAACATATGTATATTTAAAAATAATACTACAAATGCTTATTAATCACAAAAAGAAATAGTACAAATAATGTTAAAAGTTTTAGTAGATATTTCAGGAAGAAATTGTTGTGTCTATATAAGCAGTATTCATTATGATATGTCCAAATCAGTTAAGTGTATGCAATACACATTACACACACAAGACATACATGCACAGAAGAACTAGAATCATCATAGCAGTTTACACATCCAACATGTAAGGAGTCAAATGTATCATACTAAAATATCTAAATATACTAAAAAACTAAAATATTCAGAGAGTTGGCATATAATAAAGGAGAAAAGTAAGTCACATTGCACAAGTTTTCTAGTGAAATAAATGAGACGCATAATAATAGCCACTCCATTAATCACATATTAAGGTTCAAAATAACCGAAACAGTAAATGTGTTAAAGATATAGTCTGCACATATGCATAAATACAGATTACCCCTGAAAGTAAAATAATCTGTTTTGTCTGTTCCACTGTAGCAACTCTATTTTTAAGATCCTCTTCAGTGTGTCAAACACAGTAACCAACATTCAGTCCACATAAACAAGCAAAGTGGATGAGAAGTAACCACTCCCTTGCCTTAAAAGCACCCCCTAGAATTTTGCCATCAGCACTTAAAATTTACTCTCGGCTAACTTTTGCTAAAGAAGAGACTTAGAAAAACAAATGCATTTTTATGTGACAGTTGTCATTTTCTGACCCATTACACCAGAGTAACAATCAAATATCTGTGTATTTTTCCTAAAATTTTAGGAAATTTCCTGTGTACATTTCCTAAAATTAATAATAATAATAATAATAATAATAATAATAATAATAATAATAGGGTATAAAGGAAGAATGGGAGATACAAGGGATGGGATAACCATGAGATGTAACAAGAATAAATTAATAAAAAATTAAAAAAATAAAATAAAGCTGCTATAATAATAATAATAATAATAATAATAATTTAATGAACAATAACATTTTCAAGTAACGTTTTCTCAAGCTGTAAGCCAAATCCTTCACAAAGCTATAAGAATGCTGATGTTGATGCTGAGGACAAGACTCAGAAGTTGAAAGGGATTGCTGCTACTGTTTGCCTGCACCCATGTCAGGCAGCTCACAGCCAGCTGAAATTCCAGATTCAGGGTACTCAGAAAACTCTTCTGGCAACCAGAGGTACCTGACTCATGGGTACATACCATATACATAACTTATAAAAATAAAACAAATACTAAAATCAAGAAATTGGACATGGATTGATCCTCCCCACTCTGTGTGACTGTAGTCCTAATTGAGAAAAAAAAAGGAAATATCTTATTTTTAGAGGACGATGAAAGAGTATACTATACAAAAGCAACTATAAAACAGGTATTGCACCGATATCCATAACATAGAAATAAAATATATATTAAAGTAATATGAAACTCTTTAGGAATTAAAATTTCAAAGGCTTTCAGAACCATTGAGGGAAATGTAGTTTTCCATGACTGACCTCATTACGATACAAAGCTTTGGCTCATCATTTTTCCCTGAGATGTCTAGAAATTTATTAAGGAACAATCCTTGAATGAGCCTAAAGGGTAAGATGGGTATCACAGGGAAATGTACTTCAAAGGCTACATATTCTCTGTGGCCTCTAAGTTGTTCCTAAACGTAGAGACTTCATATCTTCAACATATTCTTAACACGAATCCTCCGCTATCAGTGTTATGTCCTACAAATCAGTTCAAATGTAAGTAGACTTCACAGCATAAGGGCTCAATACCGCAGGGCTACTGTGACTCACATACGTTGACAACAATCTTAGATAAGATAAAATACTGCTACTTCTGGCTTGTTGGCTCTGTAAGTAGCCCACACCAGGTTTTTCAGAACACTTTCAAACCAAGTCAGTTCACTACATCAGTTTCATTTGAGTTTGGAGAATCCAGAGGATAAGAGAATACAGAGGATGACATGGTGGTATATCTTCTGGATCAGCCCTGGCCTTTGATACAAAGCTCTGATGTCATGTCTTCTGATGGAATCTGGGATAGGGCTGACATCTGTTCAGAACTTCAATATTTTCACCAGCCTCAGTGTTCACTGTGCTTTGGTGCTTCATGGTTTTTATAAAATCTTCATATTTCAGTACATTGAACACTCTATCTGAAATGCTCTGAAGTATTCCCCCCCCATGAAGTGCTGATTTTTATAAAACTAGATCCATTGGAATATTAAATATGTTCAGGTTCCTTATAGGCTTAAGGAGAGCTGTGATTTTTTTTTTAAAAAGCAGCATGATCTACCAATGCCATTGAAAGTCAGTGTCATTATTCTTTGTGCCCCTTGCAGTCTCATTCCTATTGTCTTTAGCTGTTAAGGAACAGACAAATACGCTCTGAGCCTGGAGAGATAGCTCAGGGAGGCAAATCATTTGACTCACAATTAAAGAACCTGAATTATAATTACCTGAGTATAAACAACAATCCAAAATGTAGTGTGAGTGTCTGTATTCCTTATTGTTCTTTGGTCATGTCAGTTAGTCTGTCTCAAGTACTAAGAATGTTTATTTTGTACTGCAAAAGACGCACCTTTCATATGGAAATTTTATGCTCTGCTTTTATACAGAGATGGTAAAATCAGAGATACTTTCTAGTGTTTGACTCTCTCAGTTTTTCTCATGGCAATACGTCAATGTATCAAACTAACATATCTGGGATTGTATATTCTGATTGCTAACAAGAAATATTCAACTCACCATTTATTGTTCATAAGAATTACCTTGTGTTTGAGTATAAGGTCATGTCTACTCCATCATATCTCTTCCTCCTTCCCCAGCCCGCCTCCCAGGTGTTGTAGAAAAAAAAAAATTATTCTTTCTATATTACACAATGCAGTAAATTATTACAATAACAGAGTTCTTCAACCAGCTAGTTCCCCAATGACTGACACCGTAATATTACGATTTATTTTTAAGTTGTAAACACTATGCTGGTCAGCATCTGAACTATTCTAACCCTAGTACCTTTGGTTCCCACATGAAAACCAATAACTTGACATTTTGCTGACTACCAGGGCAACATCTACTTCCTTAGTGTCTTCCTACAGCCAGGTGCTCAGCTATCCTCCCAGTGTTCACAAACACATCTGTCTTTTTCTGTGTCTCTTGGCAAAAAGAGGCTTTTTCTCTCCCCTTTCCAGAGTTGCTGTCTCCCTAACATGAAGTCCCGCCTTCTATTTCCTATTCTTCTGCCTGGCTGATTGGCAAAACAGCAATATATTGACAACAGCTACATCCGCACAAGACATTTCTCCACATCCATACCCTTCCCAACTTCACTTCCTGTCTTTGGTTTTGCTAACCCACTAAGTCCAGCTAGGGCTCGCTGAAAACCTTGTATAGATATTATCTTTTGCAAGCAGTCACAGCTTCGATTTAGGGTTGTAGTAGCATGTCATGCCCAGGAGACAACACTTCCTGATACTCTTTCCCACCCTGAGGCCCTTAAAGTTTCCTGCCTCCTCCTCCTCCTCCTGATGTTCCTTGTGTCTAGCTGTTGGTGGAATTACTGTAGATGTTCCATTTTGAGTTGAGCACTGAGCCTCTTATCCCCAGTACACAGGTCAATTATGCTTCTCTCCATTGAGTGCTGTCGGCTGCAAAAGATGCTTCTCTGGTCAAGGATGAGAGTCACTTTTAGTCAACAGGTGTAAACATAAACACCTAGAAGCCAATTTGACAGAGTGACAACACTAGGTTCTACGAGAGAGCCTATGGCACTCCTCCACTTTTGAGATTCCAACCAGGATTGTGGTACCAGGCATAGAATGACTTTCTGTGGAGCAGGCTTCAAATCCAATCAGCAAGCTTTTAATTATCCAATAACTCTCTTGCTATTATTGCACCAGTACACACATCTTGCCTGGCAGGTAAGTATTTCAACATGGAGGAACCAAGGCTAGGTAATACCATCGATACCTTTCTCCTGGAGCAGCCTGCATATTTTCTAGCACTGTGAAAGTTAGCCAGTAGTGAAAAAATTCCTTAGTTAGAGATTGATTTCTCTATGCCCTCAAGCAACAATGCGCTATGTCTTCAGCACTATTGATGGAAGTATGAACCAGTACAGCTACTTTGGAAATCAGTCTGGAGATTAAAACAAACAAACAAACAATTAATATATCTGCCATATAAGCCACAGCAATCAATGTGTTTATATTATGTTAACGATATTAATAATATTCAACAGTGAAAATGCAGCTGACAAAGACATTAAACAATCTTAGTTTGGTAAAATATGGGTAATTCCACATTAGAAATATGTCAAAACTTATTCATAGATCACTGTCTAAAGCTCGAATCTTTGAGGAAAATACAAATGACTATGACATCACATATAATTACACAGTTGCCAAAGCTCTCTGCCTGACTGTCATTTTGGAAAATATCTTATTTTAATTGATATTTTTGAGTTATGTGGTTTTTTTTTTAACTTTTAAGAATCAAGTTGAATATTTTAGATTTTAGAAAGGAATATTTTAGCAGTTGAGTCTCTATGAGACCGTATGGGCCCAGGTTAGTTGGTTCTCTATTTGTTTTTGTGGTGTCCTCGACCCCTCTGGTTCCCTCAACCCTTCCTCCCCTTTTTCCACAGGATTCGCTAAGTTCCACTTAATGTTTGGTTGTGGACCTCCGCATCTGTAACCATCAGCTGCTGGGTGAGGCCTTTTAGATGACAGTTGTGCTAGGCTCTTGCCTGCGCTTACAGCAGAATAGCCTTAGTAGTGTCAGTAGTGATCTCCCTCTCATGGCATGGTCCAAAGCTGGGCCAGTCCTTAGTTTTCCCCTTGTAACTGTTGTGCAGCTGAATCTTCATGTGGGACTCCTTAACTGTAAATAGGGGCTGTCTCTGACTACATTGCCTTTTTTTTTTTTTTTTTTTTTTTTTTTTTTTTTTTTTGGATCCCTTTATCCACCCTGGGCTGACTTGTCTAGCCTCAATAGAAGAAGATGCACCTAAGTGTACTGCAAATCATATATGAAAGTCTGGACAGGAACTTCAAAAAGAGTTTGGGGACTAGAACTGATGCAAAGTTAAGATGTAGAAGAGTACAACTTACTGACTTGATTCCCATGGATTGCTCATTTTCTGTTATTATAACACCCGGAACTACCTGCCCATAAATAGCACTTCCCACATTGACTGGGCCTTCCACATGAATCATTACCAATAAAACACTCCGATAGACTTCCCTCTAAGCCAGTCTAAGGAATAAATTTTCTCAGTTGTGTTTTTTTCCTTCTAGATGATGCTAGGTTGTATCACATCGACAGAGAAAAAAAACCTCTAACCAACACACTTCTTTACATTTCCTACAATGTTACATTTGTTCCATTTCCTAAATGCCGAAGTAAATATTTTAAAATTATACTTTGAAATAGTAATATATTTTAGATCTAATAGATAGATATGATTCTGTAGATATATGAGGTAAAATAGTTAAATAAGGTCTTCAAAAACCTCAGAGACCTACAGAATATGGCATTTAATGATGTTTTTATTATTCTAAAGATTCTTTGACAACAAAACAATTTAATTCCTGGCAACACTCAGCCTATATCAAAGAAGAAGATGAGCATCAAAGAACGTTCTTATGGAGATGGCTTCAAACGTGGCAAACAAATCACTGGGCAAATTGTCCTTGTTTCCGCCACAGACAGCATTCTGCCTTTAAAAAGGGACAAGTGTATATGCAGGGAGAATAAATGGCCAAACTCTGTCAATACAGGGTAAGCAAGCCCTCAATAGTTCTTGCCTCACAAGTATGTCTGTCAGATATATTGGACAGAAGGCTAAAGATGATGCTTCAATGTTATAGAGAGTGTTGGGTGACTGTTCAGGCAGTAAACTGACTTAGTCATTTTTTTTTTCGTTTTGGAAACTGCTAACTTGCACTCCAGATTCACTCAGGTATTTAAGTTTTATCCCTTCTCAATTCTCTCATGCGTTTGAAGACCAGAGAGTTTAGTCTTTCAGTTGAGCTTAGTAGGTTAGGGGTTAAGATGTTTTTATTTATTTTTTATTTTTTTAAATACTATCATATTTATTAACAATGTTTTCATATTGCACAATAAGTAAGAGTTTACATATCAGCTTCTGATGTATTGATTCAACTATAATGAACTTCTATTATTGATCCTATGTCTAGTAATTTTATTTATTTATTTATTTTTATTTTTTTATTAATTAATTCATATTACATCTCGATTGATAGCCCTTCCCGTTTCCTCCCATTCCACCCTCTGTCCCACTTCTCCCCTTTTCCCCTCCCCTATGTCTGTGATTGAGGGAGACCTCCTCCCCCATATATGCTCTTAGAATATCAAGTCTCTTCTTTGTAACTTGCTATCCTTCCTCTGAGTGCTGCCAGGCCTCCCCATCCAGAGGACGTGGTCAGAAAAGGGGCACCAGAGTTCGTGTGAGAGTCAGATCTTACTCTCCACTCAACAGTGGAGAATATCCTTTTTGTCGGCTAGGTCTTGGTAGGGGTTCAAAGTTTACTGCCTATATTCTTCTTGGCTGGTGCCTTAGTTTGAGGAGGACCCCAGGACTCAGATCTGCCTGTCATAAAGTTCTTCTTGTAGGTTTCCAGGACCCTGTGGGTCCTACTATTTCCTCATTCTTCCATGCTACTCTCGCCTAAAGTCTCAATAGGATGTCCTCTCCTCTGACCCACTATCATGGGAATATGCCTGGGGCTAGTGTTTTGATATCAGTGAGTATATACCGTTTGTCTCTTTTTGCTACTGGGTGAACTCACTCATTATGATAATTTCTAGATCAATCCATTTGTCCACAAGTTTCAGGAATTCCATGTTTTTAATAGCTGAGTAGTATTCCATAGTGTAAATGTTCCACAGTTTCTTAGTCCATTCTTCTACTGAGGGACATATGCTCAACCATGTTCATAGCTGCTTTATACATAATAGCCAGAACATGGATGAGCATATGTCCCTGTTTATGGCTAAGATAAAAAATTCAAATGACACAACATGTTGGCAAGGATGTGGAGAGAGGGGAACACTCCTTCATTGCTGGTGGGAATGCAAACTAGTACAACCACTTTGGAAAGCTATCTGGCGCTTTCTCAGAAAAATGGGAATAGGACTTCCTCAAGACCCAGCTATCCCACTCCTTGGAATATACCCAGAAGATGTTTTTAGATCAAGATACAAGTTTTGAGTTAATAGAGATGATATATAATATATATTATTCTCCATTCAGAAATGTAAACCCAACAAGATAGGAAAGATGTTTCCTTCTAGTTTGCCAAAAACAGATGGCCAAATGATTATGAATGTAAAATTTATATAATTCTTGATTTTCTTGTTGTTCTTCCTGCTGTATGTAGTTTATTTTACTCGTGTGTAATAATATAAGTGTATGTGTTAAAAAGAAATGTAATAAAAATAAAAAAATATAAATAGGAAAAATCAAAATTTAATCTTCAGTGACAAGATAAAATTATCTGCTCATACTGTATTTATACTACATTACTATTCCTAACACTAATATATGTAATGTATGAAAATGGATATGTATAGTTCAAGCATAATAAGAACATAATAGCATATTATTTTCTAAGAGTCAAGATAGAGTAGTATGGATGGATCAGTGCATATGGATTCAGAAAAAATACCATGTTTTTAAGTGGGAATACATCTATTACCAAAAACTCAATGGAATAATTTCAAACAAAGGAAGAATTCCTCTTCCTGATTATGAAAACAATGTCTTTTCTGTACTAAGTTTAGTCAGTGTCCTTCAAAATATATCCAAGGGACTACATAGAAAGATAGAGGGGTGCTACAATCATCTTCCTACGAGGTTAGTATTACTCTTGAGTACTCTGAGACTCTGCCTTATGACTCTGGTAAGAAAGGGAGGGAATGAGCGATAAGAAAGCCTTTCATTTTATGATGAATTGTATTTAAAGAGGTCTTCTTTTTGGGTATAGAGAGGAAGAAATCCCATTACAATGTTCATTGTGATTGAGTGAATTGGTTTGGGTAGAGGATCTTATGTGTCTCATATCTCAGGAAACTGTGTTCAGTGATTATCACATGATTCTTAGTCCCCTCTACTGCTAGAGAACAAGACTATAAAATTTGCAAAGCAAGGTACCCTATATTATTATTATCTAAATAATACTGAATGTACATAATTAGAGTCTAGTTATTTACTTATTGGTAAGCATTTGCAATAAAGTACAGTTAAATAATTAGAATGGTAGAAATGATCAAAATTATTATGCTCCTTTTTTGTTTGGTTTTATTTTTGCTCTTGTTTTTCCTTCTGCAAAAGAAGACTTGGAAATTTGCTCATGTTAGAAGGCTTCTAAACTTTTTGATTGTAGTTAACTTTTTTGACATAGTGATGATTTTGTCTCAGTTTCTCAGAATATAAACATAACAACTTCCATATTATGTTCAGCCAGTTATGGAATGGGAAAGGGAAGTTCAAAATGACACACTGACCTTTCCTTCATGTGATTGTTTTTCTTATAGTCTTTTTCTTCCTCCTTGAGCAAAAACAGTTTATCTCATGAGGCAGATATTTTTATGTGAACATGAATATTCATATTTTGCTTCATTATCATTTTGTTAGAAAATCGTTATTGAGCATTTTTCACATGAGCAGCCAGGGATGCAGTAGTGAATGAAACCTACAAGGGTCTCTCATATAGCATATGAAACACTCTCCAAACACTTTGTTATGCTTTTATATTTATAATTGGTAGCATTTGAACAGTTTTGTCTTTGACTATAATGCTTCTATTCCCACATATGCTATATATTATACTCCTAAATTTGGATGAGATGAATACAGTTTGATCCTTTAAACATTTCTGAATTAAAATCACTTGTTTTTTGTAAGCATTATCAAAGAGATGGAGAAGTTGTAAGATTTTAGAATGATATGTAAAAATTTAATCTCCTGTTAAGCTGAGAGATGCATTAAACCTACATGAATCAACATGTATCTGTGCTTATGCAGATATACTAATCTTAGTGATACACCTGAGGTTAATTGCATATTAAACTCAGTAAATTATCTTATTGTTCATTTTCATATAAAACCCATGGTAAGCTTGATTCCCTGTATTATGCTGTCTTAAATTCCACTAAAAAACATGTGAGCACAACAGTGCCTTTTTGCCCCCTTTGTAATTCATTCTGAAGGTAAAATGATGTGTAACTAAATCCAATAAGGCCTATTTGTTCTGCATTTCCTTGTATAGGTTGAACTCTCCTGTTTAAGCCCTCCAGCTTGCATAACATGATTTACAGTGTCACATTCCACTAGTTAGTGAACACTGGATTTTGTAGTATTGTACTTGCATTTTAGTAGCATTTCTTAATTATAGATTTGGCATGGCAAAACAAATGATTTGGGTTCTGAAACTAAATTAATTATAGCTTGTTAGATCTATGACTCAGGCAGCTGCTCCATCCGGTGAATATTATCAGTGTGAAGGCTCTTGGATAGCAACAATGAAGTCAATAAAACTTTTCAATATTGTCATCAATATTTTGTTACCCTAATCTCAGAGGATGGTCTATGAATAAGAGGTGGGTAGTTTCAGACTTAACATTTCTCTGGTTACTATGTATTCTGAAAGATCTTTCTAACACTCACGCACTCAGCTTTAAGAGATATGCATGGGTATTTCACACCATTGGGCCTGTCTCCTTTTGCCACCTCCTCCTCATCTTTGCACAGAGAAGCTCAGGTTTCCCTTCTTTCACTTTAATGTGGCCTGTGTTGCTACATTATGAAACTGTGCTGTGTTGTTTTGTCTTTTTAATAGTTTAAATGCCTATTAAAGGTTGATTTGTGTGTGTGTGTGTGTGTGTATGTGTGTGTGTGTGTGTGTGTGTGTGTGTGTGTGTGTGTGTGGTGTGTGAGTGTGTTCATGGATGACCCCTTGAAGGCCAGAATAGACATTATGTTCTATGTGGCTGGAGTTAGAGGTGGTTGGGAAAGCTCAATTGAAGTCACCTGTAGGAGGAGCAGCAGGTGTCAACAGCTTGGTTCCTCTTCAAATCCTGAACAAACTTCTTAGGTTTCTCAATGAGTTTTCAGATTGCAGGGAGACACAGGAGCCTTGGGGCTGGCTGCTGTCAGTATTCCAGTATGGCACCATCAGCATTGTGATACAGAAAAGAGCAGCGGCAATAGTGATGAGATGAGAAAGTCTCTGTTTCTGTTAGAGGGTCTCTTTCTTTCTTTCTTTCTTTCTTTCTTTCTTTCTTTCTTTCTTCCTTCCTTCCTTCCTTCCTTCCTTCCTTCCTTCCTTCCTTCCTTCCTTATGTCTTTCTTTCTTTCTTTTTTAAAATCTCCTTGTTTTTCTATGACCACTTCACTTAAAATCATTCATATATGTGAGTAAGAACACCAAGGTTTATAATCATTTAAGTTACTAGTAGCAAATGACTTTCTATTTGACTACATGGAATGCGTTCTGTGCTTACACAGACATGTCTCCTTAGTAGAAAGGAATTGTTTTTTAGAAGAAAGAGTTGAACAGGTTTTGAATATGAGACCTGAAGTTCAAAAAGATTTAAACACTATTTCTGCTACACAGGCTTCTTGAATATGAAGTACAGAGAGAATTTGCTGATAAAATATGTTGTGATCTTGTCTAATTTTAGGCAGTGTAATATTTAAATGTTTATTTCGTAATGAGTAAATAATTCACTAGTTTAATACTGATATAAACAGAGAACAAAATGTCTTATTTAATTTCATTCCATCTACTAAGAAAGAAACTCATGTGTAAAAAATCTTGATTAAACTTCTCAATGGGAAAAAAGAGGAGCTCAAATCTGTTTACCTTACTGCTCATAGCCGTCCCTTTTATTTGGCCCACTCAGTAGCATTAGTTAATAAGCAGGCGATAATCTCAGTTAAGCTAAATTATCTTGCAGCTAAGCATATTTATGTGTTCACTGTTTCTTTGCTAAATAAATGAGAGCTAATTATTAATTTTTCATAGCTATATTTTCTGGCCTTTCACACGCTCACAGTTTTTATTCCCCCCTCTCCATTCTTCTCCTAAATAGACTGTCAAGATGCTATGACCACAAGTTATTCCAAGGCTAGTCTTTTGGAAAATAAACAATCTATTTCCTAGCTGGCCTGCAAGAGGCAGGCACACTTAGCAAGTGGGTCAGTGAGATAATAAGTCACTTGGGGGAAAGTAAGGGGATCTGATAATGGAGTATTGTCATAGTGATTATCACCGGCAGACATGGTCAGCTCTATCTCTACAGTTAAAACAAAATATAAGCTGGACTTCACCATTCAACTAAAGACTAGAAACTGCCATGTCTGTGTGTCTCATTAGTCTTCATTTCCTTGATGGTAATTACTGGGTGGCATATTTATGCAAATTTGAGAATCCAAAGTTCATAAAACAATTCACTAGCTATTTAAGCCACGGTGAAAACAATAACATAAATCATGCTGTATTCAGTTTATGTCTGTTCTCAGCAGACAGTCACTCACATATGTTGTTTTACATTGTATGAATTCTTGGTAAAAAAAAATCATATTTATTGATTTATGATTAACAAAAAATTTAGTCCAGCAGTTTTATAAGTTTTCCACGAGTGTGCTGATAAAAACTTCTCATAATCAGATATTATAAATATCTCTTAATTTCAGAAGTACTTACATCTCTTTAGGTATGTGACACTTTGCTTAATGACAGGGTTATAATTAACTCTCATTTATTCAGTAAAACAATAACCAAACAATTGACATTGATCCAGTGTCTACAGCTATAGCTAGGTTCACAGCTATAAAGATCCAGTATGTGGAATGAGACAGCATATACTTTTTTTTTTATTTTCTTCAAGCAGCAAAATATTTGATGTAGGCAGTAATACACATTCCAGAAAATAGTGAATTGATGTATTGCCTTCATCATCATTAAAACTTCCAATACACACACAATAAAACACTGACATTTATAAATGACTTATAGAATCAATTATATCATGTGTGTATAAAAGTTGATTTTATTGAATATATAATATGTACATATATCCCTGAACTTTCCATAATAATGAAATATATTTAAAATATTTGTTCTAATTTTTTAATATTATAATGTAACAACATCATTTTTTACCCATTCCTCCCTGAAAACTCCCCAATAAATCCAACTTTGCACATTTTCAAGACATAGCATCTTTTTAAATTAAATATTTTAATGCCTAAGTGTCCATCAGTAGAAGAATGGATAAAGAAACTGTGGTACATATACACTATGGAATACTACTCAGCTATTAAAAACAAGGAATTCCCGAAATTTGTGGAGAAATGGATTGAGCTAGAAATGATCATAATGAGTGAGTATATACCATTTGAATCTTTCTGCTTCTGGGTTAACTCACTCATTATGATCATTTCTAGCTCAAGTGGCATGTCCCACGAAAACCTTCACTTACCAGGAAACTGAGACAGAGGGGAGGACATCCTATTGGGACTCTAGATGAGAGAAGCATGGGAGAATAGCAAAGTAAAAGGATCCAGAGGGTCCTAGAAACCTACAAGAAGAACATTATGATAGGCAGATTTGGGCCCAGGGGTCCTGCTCAAACTAAGGCACTAGCCAAGGACAATACAGGCTGTAAACTTTAAACCCCTACCCAGATCTAGCCAATGGTCAGAACATTCTCCACAGTTGAGTGGAGAGTGGGATATGACTTTCTCACATACTCTGGTGCCTCATATTTGACCATGTCCCCTGGAGGGGGAGACCTGGTGGCACTCAGAGGAAGTACAGCAGGTTACCAAGAAGAGACTTGATACCCTATGAGCATATACAGGGGGAGGAAATCTCCCTCAGGAACAGTCATAGGGGAGGGGAATAAGGGGAAAATGAGAGGGAGGGAAGAATGGTAGGATACAAGGGATGGGATAACCATTGAGATGTAACACGAATAAATTAAAAAAATATTTTAATGTACAAAATGTTTAAGTAAAAAAAGACCATCAAAAAGGAAAAGGCTGGCTGTTAAGTATCATAATACACACACACACACACACACACACACACACACACACACACACACACA
>OU015752.1:16590656-16653983 GCA_907169655.1 Acomys percivali
ACACACACACACACACACACACACACACACACACACACACACACACAAATGCAATTCAAACCTGTCAGTACCTCTTTCAGTACTAAGTATATGACAGTGGGTCACATTTGTAATTGGAACATTCCAGTGCTCCGTTGGAAAGGCTGCAGAAACAAAAACTGACATACACCTTTAGTGCAAACTAAAATGTTCATAGTATTCTGTAAACCAATCTTGCATATTTTTAAAAATTAAGACAATATTTATGTATCACTGATTCTACCAGTTTTCCTTTTAAGTATTATCTAATATAAAAGTGTGTGTGTGGGAGCAGGGGAGATTTGTCAACATAATATGTTTGTGATGATGATTGTGATCTGATGACCCTGCCACAGACAGTTGTGCTGTCCGAGGTAGCTAGGGAAGTGAAGCCTGCTGGAAGAAGTATGAAAGTGGAGATGATGGTTAATAGAGTCAGACTTCATTCTACGTTCAGTTTGCATCCTCTGTTTGATGCTTAAATATAATACGTGGGCCCTCAACATCTGATCTCAGTCTTTCGCCTTCAGTCCACTATCATGGACTTTAACCCTCTAGAACTGTGTGGGCAAATATACTCTTTCTTCTGTAAACTGCATAGGTCATGGAGCTTATCCGATCAATAGAAAAGTAATTACCACAGTGATCATATCAGATTTAGTTATAATGCACAGAACTGAAGGTTACTCAAATTACAAATTTCATTTAACAGGTCAATTTATTTTTGAGAAGGTACAAGCATATCTTAGAATACGAACTAAGAATAAACATAATGAACTACTGATAGTCAACAATTGGGTGACCTCATTTTCAGTCTAAAATAAAATTATTTGGGGAAAAATGTGAAAATCAACATGTGAGTTTAGCAAAAATATTTTCTTAAAATTTTAGTTTTTGAAATAATAAAAACAGCAAACTTTTACATAAAATTCATTATCTATTGAAATATGATTCAGTATTTAAAATCAAAAAGCTTATTACAGTTGTATATTCTAGTTAGTGCATATGATCAGAACACTTAACATTTTCTAATCTGAATTTCAATTGTATAAGTTAGTATTTCATAATTGTCTTTTTTATGTTACTGGATGTTAAATAAAACCAATAAAATGTTGCTTATTTCATTGCTATTTTGTAAAGAGATGTGGGAAGTGTCCTGTTATCGTTTTGACATCTCTATGAATGGCTTTGGATCCAGAAATTTGGACATAAAAACTTGTATGTGAATAATTTGTATCCATAAATTTACAAGTTCTAACAGAGGCTAATCTTTAGTTTTGTGACATATACTAGGTATTCCTTTTATTGTATAAGTTCCTGGCAGTGATGTTTTATCTCAGCCACAGAAAAGTAACTAATATAAAGTTGGTACCAGAGAACAGGCTGTTGCTGTGAAGAAGCTAATTGTGTTGTTTTTAGCTGCATGTAGAAGACTTTGGAATTTTGGACTAGAAAAAAATGGTTGAATACCATAAGCAGAATGGGACATTCCAATAGACACTTGGGGGACAGTAATGCTAATAGAGCAATGTGCACTGTGAATGTCATGTTCAAGAAGTGTCTAAAGGGAACAATATTCGCCACTTTGCTATTGGCACTCCTGTGATATTTTGGCAAAGAAGATTACTTATTTATGCTCTTAGCCCAAGAAAATTCCTGAGGAAAGGAATGACTAATTTATTTGACAAGGATCCATTCCAAGGAGGCAAAATGTTGAATCTGTGGGCATGGCTATTGATGATTATCATGAACAACTATAATTTAAAAAAAAAACAGTAAAACAGAAAAAATAATGCATGCTTTAAAGAGAAAATGAACATAACAAAACCTTGTGTTGCAGCCACGGTTCATGATAGAAGAGTTAAAGAGATTAGAGCCATCAAGGAGAAGGCTTCTTCTCTACACTAAAAAAAAGGAAGGGGTGCTCTGAGGCAAAACACCACCCAACTGTTCTAACAATTTAGAAAAGGCCGAGGGATATTCTGATGCTAGGAAACAAATGTAAACAAAGATCTAGTTAATATGGTCAAGGGGTCATTGTTTATCCCAAGCTAGTATTTGAATTTGGTAGACTAATCCATGTGGGACAGGCTTTAAAGGTATGTAAGGTACAAGACTGATGTCATCATAGAGTCTCTCTCTGTGGTTTCAGTAAGCTGTTGGGGCCAGTCAGTAAGTGCAAGGGGCGTCACTGTGTGAAGGTCATGAAAGAAAAACAACAACAGCCACAGCAACAACAACAAACTGCACTAAGAGGTCATTGCTTGAAGCTGTGACAGTAAAGCCTGTGTCACATGGAAACTTCAAGATGTTGGAGAAGCCAAAGCTATGAGACATCTGGATGTCACATACGTGGTTTTTTTTTTTCAAGGTAAAACCAGTTAGTACTGCATAACCAATGTTGTCTTCATCATTAGTCCATTGATTGTAATTATTTGTGAAGGGTGAAGGTTTCCAGATCTTTTCCAAATGCTCTTTACATTGTCTAGTGGTGTCCATCTTAAGAAAAAAATTTTTAGTTAATAATGCTCATTTCACTTACATGTTTTACAGGGATTAGTTACATTTTTCTGTCTACTCCCTACTTGTAGATATTAATCAAACCATAAGTAAATTCATATAAAATGTCAAATAAATTGCACTGGTTATTGAATCCTGCAGGAACACGTTCTCATTCACTTAAATTATTATCCAGAACATGCATACAATAATTAGTTTTCCACTCTACTAAGAATTTAAGGAGAAATAAATGAAGGATCCAAATCCTCATTTCTGATAGCGCTGACGAGAAACAAGAAGTGGAAATAAAAGTTTTGCTTGAGTTGGGGAAAATTAGATTTGGTGCAATTATGGTAAATAAACCAGTTTTTATTTTGTAGACAGTTCCTACCATGTCTACTGCTTAATCAGTTCTTTTAAGAATGGCTATTCACTGATTAATCTAGAAAACAATGAGTCACATTTGATTGAAGGGTAATAATTATAATATTAATTTGAAACATGGAGAATTATTCTTCCTCTAACACCCTAAATTTACAGTGTGCTACAAATGTTGTAGTGTACTGTCGGGTGACAATCACCTTCTACAAGAAGTGGCTGCATGACTTCTGTGAACAGGAGTTCACTGTTCAAATCAATCGGTTGATTCGACCATTTCAAGGTGCTAAAGGTAGGATCATCTTGATCATGGGTACAAAACCGAGCCATCATCTTAGAAGCATCATTGGGCACAGGCACTTTCTATCTTCTTGTATCTTTGATCTAAGGAAAAGAATAATCAGGATGCCAAAATTAGCAGGCACTTCACTCCAACATATGATTATGATATTCTTTGATCTTCTTGAAATAGACAAAGAGAAATCTCCACCACCAACAAAAAAAACAACAACAACAACAAAAAAAAAAACAAGAATAAAGGATTTCTGAGGAATAATAGCAGTGCCTATATTGGTTGAGAGCTGCATGAATAGTGTAGGAGTAATTTGAGGAAAGAGAAGCTTAACCTTAGCATGTAGCCTTTTTTTCTATTCTTTTTTATTATTAATTTATTCTTGTAGCCTTTTATAACTTCAGATTTTGTGATATTTTTACTAGCTTGAGGGTTTGAAATGCCCTAGGAAGTAGGTGTATATCACATTACCAAAACTCCTATGCATGTTCCTGTTTTTGTCTAGAGAGAGAATTATGAACCTGTCATTGATACTACAAAGGTGGTGCTCAAATAGGTTTGCAACCATCCACTAAAGTCCACAGATAGTATGTACCCAGGATTCATGATGCGTCCTGAACAAGTATCAGACTACATGGAACCCAATATTGCTGAGGCAGAAATTGTTTTCTGAGATTTGTATTTCTCATATGTGCATATATATTTGATTATGTTATATATATATATATATGTACATATGTATGTATTTTGTTATCTATGCCCTTGTTTTATCTAGCTTTCGGTATTACCTACATGATGATGTGTATTTTTTTCTTTCTTCTTTTTTACACTTTTTTTTTCTTCTTCCTTTCCATGCCTCGTTCACTTACTACCTCCCCCTCCCTCTCTTTTTGATGGTTTTCTTTGCAATTTCAGGATAAGTACATATTTTATATACTACAGGCTGACGTTGAGCATCTAAATATATATTGTGTATGTGTATAAGAGAGAGAGTTGAACATGTATGTGAGTGAATGTATGTTTGCTTTTTATTTATTTATTTATTTATTTGTCTATTTATTTATTTATTCTTGTTACATCTCAATGGTTATCCCATCCCTTGTATCCTCCCATTCTTCCCTCCCTCCCAGTTTCCCCTTATTCACCTCCCCTATGCATGTTCCTGAGGGGGATTTCTTCCCCCTGTATATGCTCATAGGGTATCAAGTCTCTTCTTGGTGACCTGCTGTCCTTCCTCTGAGTGCCACCGGGTCTCCCCCTCCAGGGGATATGGTCAAATATGAGGAACCAGAGTTCATGTGAAAGTCATACCCCACTCTCCACTCAACTGTGGAGACTGTTCTGTCCATGGGCTAGATCTGGGTAGGAGTTTAAAGTTTACCACCTGTATTGTCCTTGGCTGGTGCCTTAGTTTGAGCAGGACCCCTTGGCCCAAATCTGCCTATCATAATGTTCTACTTGTAGGTTTCTAGGACCCTCTGGATCCTTCTACTTTACTATTCCCCCATGCTTCTCTCATCTAGAGTCCCAATAGGATGTCTTCTCCTCTGTCTCAGTTTCCTGGTAAGTGAAGGCTTTGGTTCCATCAAAAATATGATTTTTAAAATCAAAACTGATTGTCCATTCTCTTTTATTAGGGATATTGAGACCACTAATTTGTATTAAAATTTGTTATTAAAAATTTAGGTGTCTGATCCAATAATTTTGTTAATGTTCTGATTGTTTTCTTAGACCTCTTCTGATGGACTATTCTGGTATTATTTATTTACTTATTTGTAAATGTTGTTTCTATTTCTTCTTGAAGGGATAAATGAAAGCTGTAGTCAAGCTTAGGCTAAACAAGAGCATTTGTATCAATGTTCTAGAGATCCCTAGTTTTAGGCCTGAATGATTTTAACCTCTATATAACCTAATCTTCTTTAAGTCCGGACCTTGAAGGGTTCAGCTTTCAACATCCATCTGTGAACCTAGGCCTGGAATATTTTCAGACTCTGAGATTTACTGCTGAATAAACTCACCCTTTCTAGTTCTTTCTGATCTCTGGCTTGCTGGTTTAATTCAGCTGTTTTAGCTTAAAACTCCTCTTTAAACTAATTGATTCAAACTGGCTTCTCTCATCTTCACACTGAATTGCTCTGCTTGGGTAAACTGCTTCTGAACTCCACTGAATTTCATCAAATTCAACTGAAATCCACAAACTCTCTTGTACTACTGTACTGTACTCTCCTTCATTGAACTGTACTGAGCCCCACCTCTGTTGCTTTTAAGTAGACTCTCTTTCCTGTTTGTTCTGATGAAAGTTGGGCATATCCTTTCTCTGACTCATTCTTTCAAATCTTTCTGTGATTAGACACTTTGTTGGCCCCTCAATTAGATATCATTTTCAATCATGTCTGCTTCCTTCTATAAATTAACCTTACTTTTATTGTTTGGGGAATAAAGATGTGTACTAAGGGTATGTCTGCATTCTTGCTGGTTCACATAGACCTAGAAGGTCTTTAGATGTGACCTTTTGCCAAAACAACCATGATGCTAGATTAAAATTCCTCTGCACTTGCTTATTTATTCATTCATACTATGTTGGTACTTTTGTTGTGGATGATGATGATGATTTAACTTTTCAATGTTCTTGTTACCATGAGTGTTAAGTATTCTTTTCAGTATTCTCTTTAAAGATGTCTAGTGGTCACAAAAAATTTTAATTTGTTTTTATGATTGTTACCTTTTATTTTTCCTTTAATTTGAATAGATAAATTTGTTAAATATAGTAGTCTGCATTGGTAGTTGTAATCTGTCAGAACTGAAATTTGTATGTTTTAGACCCATCTGGCTTTAAAATTGCTGCCAATAGTAATACATTATTTGGTCTGGACTTAACTGTGTTGTGCTTCAGTTCTCAATAACATATTTTATCCTGTGTTTTTAAATATTTGAACTACAATATATTATTCTCTTCAGGTCCTGCCTATTTTGAATTCTGTATGGATGCAATACCTAGATGGGCATCCTTTGTTTTCATATTTTCTATTAACTTCCTCATTTCATTTGTTTCTTTTTTGTTTGTTTTCAATGTGGTTTTTAAACATAGTTATAATTATTCTTTCTAATATTTTGGCAGTTCTTTGTGGTTGTTCTCATTGGAGTCTAAAATTATGGGCCTAGTGCTTTTCATGGAGACATTTTATCTTGGATTTTCATGTTGTTTCTGATTTTGTTCTGTGACATGGCTTTGGAGTAGGTTGATTAGGTAAAGGGGTAGGCATTGGGCTGGAGGGCTGGGGAATACTTACCTGTTGGTGGCAGGAGCTAGGGGAATGATGGAAGTATAGGTACAAAGTTTTGTATCAAGGCATCCCTTGCTCATGGAATATTGGTCTTGGTAGATTTGATGAATTTGAAATAAGTGGTAACAGATGGAGAGACTGTTTTAGGCATGTAGTAGAGGATTAGAAGCTAGAACAACCAGGGAAATCTGGGACACATTGTATTTTTTGTGTCCTACAGATATTTGACTTTCTTGCAAAAATATGAAAACTTAATTCTTTGTATTTTAAGTTCCTAATTGTATTCTTATCTACCTAGTTTCTTCTTAATATCAATTAAATATATTAACAGCACTTGAAGGGTAGGAATTTATAATGGCTTTATCTTCTTACGAAAATTTGAAATGATTGTGTTATGAGAAAAATTGAACTCTTCAGATATTTTCCATTCTAAAATTTTCCATTTCTTACTCTTTTTCTTCAGTGCATAGTGCCAAGAGCCACCTTTTTAAGGGAGCTCACTTAGACATGTGGGCTGTCTGGGAGGTGATGTGGCATTTGCAAGGTCTTCATGGTGCACCCCCAAACTGCTTCCAGCCTCTGACATGCTGTCAGGAGCCATTGATTTGGGGAAGTACAGTACGCATGAGAGGTCTCTGGAGGTGATCCTGTATTTGTAAGGTCTGAATAGTGATGTACCCCAGAATTGCTTCCAACCTCTGACTACTTTGTCAATTGTGCTTTGTTGCATCTCTCTGAAATCTGGCATTAGAGCTGGGCAAGGTGGTGCATGCCTTTAATTCCAGCACCCAAGGAGGCACAGGCAAGTGGATCACTGTAAGTCTAAGGCCAGCTTGGTCTACAAAGCAAGTCCAGGTCAGCCAAGATTACACAGAGAAACTCTGTCTTGAATAACCAGAAAAATAAAACATCTGCCATTGGTGTGAACTGTTACTTTCTGGGTATTTACCAGCTCTGATTGAGCAAAACTTACTATAAATTTTGTTGAAGATGCACAGTTTGTTATTCAGATGGATTAATCCCTGATTATGGAATTCCTGATGTATTTCAAATGGTTTTAAAAGTTAAAGTTAGTTTATGGCTGTAATAAATACCTTTGTGGGTCTCCAGATGCTGCACTAAAGATATCCTTGTAGCAGATTTGTGGCTTCAGATAAGCCTCCACTGCAGATGGCATTATGAATCCTGGTATTTCACCATAAATATAAGCAAGTTTGTTTAAACTTTCCATGAACTTAAGTGGAATGAATCTACCTAGAGAGGTCTAGATTTACTCTGCATCTTAGAATGAAGACAAATAAAATTATTGTCCTGAACTCATTATGAACTAAGAGATAGCTGGATAATGTATAGTTAGGTCAGTCATAATTGATAAGTAGTATATTCTTGTAACTTTTAGGCCTTGTCACTCTGAACTCACTGTGTACTTATGCAATGGATACTTAGATAAGAAATGTTTAGATTTAAAACATGTAGTAATTGATACACCTTTTCTCTTGAATGTATGTCCTGAAATTGGGAATCTTAACTTCTGTTGAAATTAAGATGCCTGACTTCATCCAACTTTTCTCTTGAATGCATGTGTGTGAGTGGTTTATTTTTTAACCTTTCTCTTACTTCTTATTTCCCTGTATGTTCGCAAATAAGTTAGCAGACAAAGGGTCATCAGCCTTCTACAGAAAATAAGCCTAACTTTACATTGGTTTATTGGAGATCTCCACAAGAAGGCCTAGCAAAGCACCTCCTTTTATGACCCCCCCATGAAGTTTCTAGCCAGAAGCCGCTTTTACAGCCTCAGCCATAGGAAACTTATGGTCAGTTTACGTTCTCCTCTTTAGCTACAGTATAGCCAGTGCCTAGAGAAGACACCTGGGGCTCCATTTTCTTCTTCCTCCTTTCAATCCTGATCAGTTGCCTGAGACATCAGCTCTGGCCACACAAGAGATAAAGCAAACTTGAAGGGCATCCACATCCAGCGCCAGAGACCCTACCCTGGACCTCTTTAGAGCAGTAGCCAGGCATTAGCAGATTATAATTATATAGAAACATATAATGATTTTTCAAGGAAGTTATTTTAATTTTTCAATTAAGAGACTACTCATATAAGGGCTGGGGATAATTCTAGATTACAAATGATTGACTTGTACCCTATGAAAGTTTTCTTTTATGAATATGACACCAATCAAAATCAGCTTGCTTAAACATATATTCTAATATAGTTCTTCCCACAAGAAAACCATAAGTAATTTCTTTTTTATGTAAGCAATTGCTTGATTCATTCCCTTAATGATTTCAAACATAGAAGTTTTGAATTTCCATATGTACTTTTTTAAAATCAAATTTTTTTTATTAATTTATTCTTGTTGCATCTCAATAGTTATCCCATCCCTTGTATCCTCCCATTCTTTCCTCCCTCCCATTTTTCCCTTATTCCCCTCCCCTATGACTGTTCCTGAGGGGGATTACCTCTCCCTGTATATGCTCATATGCAAAAACATTTTAAGTTTTAAAATTTCATCTTATAAGAGAAATTTTAAATGAATAGATTATACACACCAAAAAGTAAAAATAGACTTGCACGTACATGTATATTTAAGAACTTTAATTTAAAAAATTTAATAACTTAAATGTGATTGTTTAGGTTGAAGAAAATATTAAAGAACACATTGTTAAGGGACATTCCACGTTTTTAGCAAAGAATCAAAATGTGTCATGTAAAAATGACATTATAACTTCAAATTATTTTAAACAGCACATATCAAGCAGTTTAGGTAGCTCATAAAATGACTGTCAATAGAAATATAAGCGGCTTGTTCATAGATTTTCTGATGAATTATTGTCTGAATATGTGACTCTTCACATTGACACCAAATTGCTATCCTGTCAAAATGTAAAAGGATGGCTCATTTTATCTCCTGAGTGACAAAGTTTCACATCACCAAAGCACGGGCCGTCAGTCCTTTGTGGTGATTGCGATGCCTCACACCTGAAGGCCTGCCCTGACAGCTTTTATGTTCGCTTGAAATCAAATTGTCCCTGCTTGCAACTGAAGAAGGCAGCTGTGTGCAAACTAGAAGAAGGGGGAAATTAAAAGAAAATGATGTTCCCGTTCAGGGCAATTACAAAAATGTTATTTCAAAGGGAAAGTTCAGATATTGGTTTTGCTTCTTCTCATGATGTATGCAGTTGATACAAAAAGAACCCATATGGATCCAAGGCTTGCCAGGAAAAAAAATTGGGATAAGCAGATGGCAGTGCCATCGCCATATGGCTACTCAGGAATGGACTCATGTTGTGGCCCTGGGCCAGAGGATAAAGCTAGACACATTTTCCTGCTACTATTTTAAACAGAAGCAACAAAGAGTGACTACATGGTTTGTTGACATGAAAAGACATTAGAAAATGATGACAGGAACATTTGCTCTATGCTGTCTGCAAGTAAGGACTTTGACTTCTAAGACAATTGAAGTGGCATCAAATCAATAAACTTTATATTATATTGTTTAATACAGAATTACAGAGCTAATTAAATTGATTTTATGTCATGCTGAAACCACTATCTAGTGACTCTGATATATACATATATATATATATATATATATATATATATATATATAGAGAGAGAGAGAGAGAGAGAGAGAGAGAGAGAGAGAGAGAGGGAGAGAGAGAGAGAGAGAAAGAGAGGGAGAGAGAGAGTTATTTTTTAATTTTCCCATGTAATTGATGATATAGATAATATATTTCACTTAATTCCATCACAATAGAAGTAAACTGCAAAAGGAAAAGAGGCTTGTTAATGTTCAAAAATGATGCTTTACAGCAAAAAATGAATGAATAAAGAATGAGTGCATAACTTTTTGAAGTACACAAATCTTAGAAGAAAGTGGCTTATCAACACTTTTTCTTACCATAAAGTTCAGGCAATAAAAGAAAATATGGTAGCTTCTGAGCTACGCAGAACAAGAGACTGTACTTCTAAAATGAATAAATCATTAAATTAAGTTACAAAAATCAAATGACATCAGTGACTTCTTGCACTATACTGATGAAATTAAAACTTCCTAGAAAAGAAATCTGAAGTTTGAAGTATATATGGAGTGTACCCTATGAGTGACATCTGTAGATGCAGTCAGACCCAGAGAGTCACAGTCTGAAACATTCCCTTTGGGGAATATCTCCCAGGTAGAGTCATGTCTTTGAAGTCCAGTATGAGGGCAGTGGAATAAAGTTGTCAGTTTTATTAAGTAGAGATAAGGATAGCCTATTCCTTAGGTTTAACTGATGGTATTGAGCAAAAATAGAAAGGGAATCCATTATAAAGAGGGTGAATTTATACAGGCAAGACATGGGTTAGGGAAGATTCTCTCTCTCTCTCTCTCTCTCTCTCTCTCTCTCTCTCTCTCTCTCTCATACACACACACACACAGAGAGAGACAGACAGACAGAGACAAGAGACAGAGACAGAGACGAGAGACAGAGACAGAGGCATGGAGAGACAGAAACCCAGTACCAACAGTGAGCATTATGCACTAAAATATATGATATGATTTTATGATGTTTGCAGTAGAATTGTTAAACATGAACATTATCACACAGATTCAAAATTTAACAAAACTTTAAATTACATAAAGTTTTCCAGTTAAGTTAAAAAAGAAAAGTAGGTGGGTTAGCTTACTTATTTCTCTTACCTTAAAGTTATTGTTTGTTTTGTATTGTTTTTGATGCTGTTATTTGAAATATTTGGGGAAAAGTAACCTTTTCTCTATGTATGCAATCTTTGCTCAGTTACTATGCAATGCTGTGGGGCTCATGGACTGTGCCTCCAGGGGTATTGACATGAGACTAGAGAGATTGGAACATGTACAGACCCTGGAAGTCTCAAGCTTGAGATTTAATTTTTGTTTGTTTTATTTTATTTTATTGTTTTTATTATATTTCTTTTTACATATACATTTATATTATTTCACATAAATAAAATAAACTATATAGAGCAAGAAGAACCATGAAAAAAATCAGGAATTATATGTTACATTCATAGTGGTTTGACTATTTGTATTTGGCAAACTCGAGGGAAAAAAATCTCATCCCCAGAATGGACGACCTAGAACAAAGCCCTGTCCTTGTTTTCCTTGCGTGCCTCGGAGCATGAGACACAGCTCTCATGGGCACAGGGAGTCACTCAAGGTTACAGACCATCCTTTACATGAGCTCATCTCCTGTTATCTTTTCCCCATGCAAATACGGCATTGCCATATTCTAGTCCCAGTCTGTTCATGCATTCATCCTCAAAACCCCTCCCCCTGCTCAAGGTATAGAAGTTCATGTTCAGCAGGAAATTAATGAGCCAGCACCATATATTTTATCAAAGATTTCCCGAGACTCCTTATTTATACTGGGGAAAAGTGGCTCCTCTCCTCCACCAAGAACTTATTGTTGGATCTGGGGCTTGACAAGCAGTCAAGCAATGTTGTGCCACTGTCCACTACAAGCTTCTGCATTCACCTGGATCACCATAGATTGCAGCTGTCCTCTCTCTCCTGACACTCTGCCCACTCCAGTGCCCATCTATTGAGGCTATTGGCTGGCTGTTCCAGAAGCAGCCACCAACTGACTAGCCTGAATCAGGCTAGGCTCTTGTTGCCACCTGTCTTGGGTTTGTGGATCCTGAGTTCCTTGCTGTCACCTTGCCTGGTGGGGGCAGCCCAGCTAAAAGAGCAGTAATACTTATTGAGGAGAAATCTTTTCTCTTGTACCTCCAGCTGAAGCAGAGGTGTTCTGGCACCAGTCTCAGTTCTGTGTCCCACCCTTCTAGATCTAGCGATCAGCATTCCTGGAAGGGTAGAATCTTTGACTCTGAAATTACCTCTTTTCCACTTGGAGGCTGATGGTGCTCAGCGAAACGAAAGGGAACCACAAAATCTGAGAATTTCTGCCCATGGAATATGTATCTAAATTGCATAAGGAGAGCTTCTTGCCCCCATGTTGCCTCAAATTTCCCCTCTTTCCATCCTGCTTCAATTTTAGCTGCATGATTTTGCAATCAACACCTTCAGTGTGGCACTTACTATTAATATGTGCTAATAAGAACAATCTTGTCTCTAATTCTTGATTTCATGTGCATAGCAAATACAGGATTGTACATCAGAAATATTTCAAAATTTCAGTGGAGCTCAGTTAAGTATGCTGTTTGTTTTCTGGGTGTCTCCTTGGTGATGCACAGGGTATGTGTGGAACTGAGTTAATAAGGGGCATGACTTTGAAAGCGGCAAAAACAAAACTTCTCTTTAAGACCCCAAAAGCAGTTATAGATGCATAGCTCTAGGGTAAAAGCATTGATGTAGGCATTTGTGAGAATGGACCAGTTAGAATCTGATCCCAGGTCAAATCAGCAGGAAGATAGGCATTTTGTAGTTTGAGATGTGTGTGTGTGTGTGTGTGTGTGTGTGTGTGTTTGTGTGTGTGTGTGTGATATGTTTTAAGTATATAAAAAACTCACACACATTAAAATTAAATCATATTTAGAGAGATACTCTATAGCAGTTCAAGGCTACATCTTATTAAGAGGTTCTAAAACAATACTGCATCCTATGTGGGATTTACTTGAATTTTATTTGTCCAAAATGATACTACTAGCTATTATAGATAATTGGCCAAACCTTAGTGAAGCAACATAAGCAAAAATTGTTATTGCTCAGAAATTGTCTGAGTCTGTTAAAGAAACAGATACCTATGTGATCTGTTCAGATAGAGCTTTGTTTTTCTCAAAAATCTGAATTGACAGGAAATTTCAGCATATGACGTCCAAGTTTACTATGGGTATCAGTAAATGTCACTCAAAGCAGACCAAAATGGATAGATGATTATAAAGAAATTTAATTTTAATTAATCTTTAAATCAAATATAATATAACTAAATGTATTGTGTTTATGTGTGAACCAGTTTGGTTTTGTTCTTTATACTTATAATATCTTGCATTTTCATATATGTGTATAGTATGTTATGCTCACATTTTCTCCTCACAGCTCTTTCTAATTATTTTCCCATAGCCACAGACCACGTGTTTGAAGACTATGTGTGAAAGTATCACATGTCACAGCACATTCTGTGTATTGGCCAGAGTTTAGTTACATAGATGTATTAAATGTGAAATAGCAGTCTCCACCACACTCTGAACGTAGCTGCATCCACTCACTATTATTTTCTGTCAGAACACAGAACACTTTCAAGGAAGGTAGCACCAAACCCCACCTGGTCCCATGTGCCTCAAATCTTACACAGGGTTCTTTGAACTCATGATGTCTATAAAGGAGAAAATGAAACTCTACTCTGTTTAACAATTTTCAGAAAAGAAACTCACAGACACAAATTGTATGCAGGACACCTTGTTCTCAGACACCAGTCAGAGCATAGTGAAAATGCCCACATTTTATCACATATACAAACTACAGACTTATATAGTTTATGACAAACATCTTTGAACACTGAGCTAAGTCCACCCAACCTCAGTGGTGTCTTACCAATTAGAAGTGGGTAATTATGGGGATGCCTTCACTGAAGATTCTTATGTAATCACCATTCAGGACAAGTATAGTCAGCTCCCTTAACAACGCTGCTTCAGGGGCCAGTTTTAACACTCTCTTCACATTCTCACAATTCATTATACTTACTGCAAATTCTCAGTTATCTTGTCTATTGCTATCTCTAGAACAACTTTCTACACTGTATCTGAAGCCAGAAGTGTCTTCTATGCACTCATCACATATGAGGGCATGCATGTTTTTATGCTACGTTTTCTTTTTAACCTATGGAAAATCCTCTTCTGCTTCCTATTCCTTCTCCTGCTCTTTCTCTACTTTTTCTCTTCCTCTAGGGAGGGTTCTGATGTCTGAGAGACATTCTTGGTCAGTTCTCAACAAAGTGTTGGAAGACACTATATGTCTCAAGTTAGAGTAGGCTATCCAGTAGTCATAGACTTTCTCTTCTAGTTTGACGTTTCATTTTCTTTCAAAACAACATTCCCTCAAAGAATTGAATATTGAAATGTATTGGTTCACAGGCATTTCCAGCTATGAATCATTCTTACTTAATTACATACTCGTTACCATGGTTTTCCTGCACTGTTTTACAGAAATGACCTAGATAGTGTTGGACTTCATATTATTTTAATAGTAAAATCTAATCAAAGGCGATTTTTGTGTCCAAAGCATTTGAGAACTGTACTTATTTCTTTTCCAGAATTATCTATAGTGGCATCAAGTTCTTGTATTTTCTCTAAGTCCTTTTTTCCAAATTAAAAACAAGATTTTGAGAATGTTTATTTATGTAAGTTTGATACATGCAGCTCAAAGCCACCAACACATATTATTATCTTCTGTTTTACAATCTCTTTCATTAAAGCTAGAGGCTGAACGGGCATTTGGTCTGTGTTGTGAGTTATTGCAGATGACATCGTGAACATTTGTTTCCCTGATCTGTAATAGATATCTCCATTTTCTCTATCTCTTTTATTAGTATTCTCATAGCTCACTGACTCGACACACTGAGACAACTTAAGGGTTCTTTTTACAAGATCACACTTCTAATAATTCATATTTATATAGTCAATTCTATTTCCCTAATAAGAATATTTATTACTACTGTAGGTAAAATTTAACAGAATTGCTTCAGTCATTATAGAAAACACTGTCAAATTTTTTAAAATGCTGATACTCTTTTGGTTTTAGGATTTGTGAACGAAGTATGTAATGATGAAAGAAGGGACTGGGTCACTTGGAAAGTGTTCACTCACTTGTGCAGTTAGAGTTAATGTTTATGACTTCTCTCATGGAAATCTGATTAAAATAATTCTCATGGCTAAGAAATATAGTTGTATTAATTAGGGTTCCTTTTGTTTTGAGAAAGCACCATGACCAAAGATATTGGGGAAGGAAAGCACGTATGTCATCTTAAATTTCTTGACAACAGTCCATCCCTGAGGGAATTTAAGGCATGATCTTGAGCAGGACAGGGACATTGACGAGTACTCTATAATAACTTGTTTATTATAGCTTGCTCAATCTGTGTTCCTATAGGACCCAGGACCCTGATGCAGCATGCTAGTACCACACAGTGAGCTGGGAACTCTCACATCAAACATCACTCAAGAAAATGCCGCATAGGTTAGTCACCAGGCCAATACAGTGAGGGTATTTTTCTTAGTTAATGTCTTTCCTCTAATATTACTCTTGGTCTCTTCAAGTTGATCTAAATCCATCCAGCACAGAGTCTAGGATTATATTCCAGAGAAAAGAAAACAGTTGTTTGAAATCTTTTAGGCAACAACTATTTAAATTTGTAGTTTAAAACCTGACTACTAAAAATGAAATAAGATTATAAAAATATTTGATGCTAGTCAGGAACTTTTCTTTACTTTTCTTTTGTTGTTCTTGTCATTGCGGTATAATGGAGGCATAGAATAACAAATCTGAAGGAAAACTTTCGATGAATCTTGAGCTCAAGTTAAAAAAAAACACAGAATACAGACTATTTCAAGCAAGGGGTTATAATATACTCTTTTTTTATTAATTTATTCTTGTTACATCTCTATGGTTATCCCATCGCTTGTATCCTCCCATTCTCCCCTCCCTCCCATTTTCCCCTTATTCCCTTCCCCTATGACTGTTCCTGAGAGGGATTACCTCCCCCTGTATATGCTCATAGGGCATCAAGTCTCTTCTCGGTGACCTGCTGTCCTTCCTCTGAGTGCCACTAGGTCTCCCCCTCCAGGGGACATAGTCAAATGTGAGGCACCAGAGTACATGAGAAAGTCATATCCCACTCTCCACTCATTGTGAAATGTAATACAATGTATCATGGTACTTTAAAAATTGTTGTCCAATAACAGAGAACACACAGTGAATTAGGACATATATGTATCGAGTGATGATGGCAGACGAGGACTAGAAGCAATTAATACAATAGCCTGTATGAGATAAACCACTGAAGTGTTTATTTGGAACCCTTTGCTACACACAAATAATATTTAATTTTAAAATGTACAAATGAATTTATATAAGTGTATTAAAATGTATAACTACATTTATACACATTTATGATATTATTAAAAATTTGAGACATAGTCTTCCAATATAACCATGATTGATCTGGAACTCACTTCATGGATCAGGTTGGCCTTGAGGTCACATCAAAGCTTCCTGTGCATCCTAGGTACAGGGAATACAGGTGTACAGAACAAGATCAGCTTATATTGTAAGTTTTTTAATTACATCTTTCAAAGTGCTCTTCATAACAGTTATCTCTTAGAATTAATAGAATAATTCAATAAAACAGAATTCATCTAGGCTTAAGAAATACCAGTGAATTTAAAACATAGATTCTGCATGTATATCTGACTCTAAAAGTGGTTAGTTTGATGAGATTCTTAGTTTCATTTTCAGGCCATGCCATACAGTTATAATTTTGTTGACTTATATACTTAGGCCTTTGTCTATTTAATAGTTAGGTAGTCTCTGCCAACATAGGGTATTGGTGCAATTGTTTATATCAATATCCAGGACCCAAATTTTTCAACAAAACAATTTTTTTTGGTTTATTCTTAATACATGATTTTATTATGTTGCCCTACCTTGCCTGAACGTCTGCCTCAGCCTCCAAAGCTCTGGGACTAAAGACATGTGCTGCCACATGACTGACAGGTTTTGATTATACAGTGAGAGTATGCTTTTGTCCTTCTTTGTGTTATTCATATTCTCTGCCCTGGAGAATATTATTTTGTAGAACGTCATATTCAAAAAATGTGATGACAAATTAAAACCTCCACATTTAAGGTTTCTTCTGACAATGAAATATACTAATCACAAATTACTGATTTCATAACTAATTCCAGAAAGTTAGTGTTTTGTTATTATTGAAACATATTCATGTTTTAGCAAGAAAAGTATAAATTTGTCAGGCTAAAGGAATTATAGATTCCAGTGTTTTCTTTTTAATCTGAAAATTATCTTCAGATATTCCACTTGGTTTATTTATTTTTTTCAGTGTCTAGGATTATATTCAGCTACCCACCCAATTTACTGAAGAAATACATTTACATTATCCTGCAGCAGTGATCAAAACACAGCAATGTTCAAACGTTGCCGGTGTGTGAAACACTAGAATTTAATTAATCTTCTGTTCAAGTCTGTGGTGTTATCTTACTCTTTTGTTCCTGGAATCAAACCCTGGATTGTCTTTTATTATCTTCGCAGAAGACTGAGACAAGACAGACAAATATAGTTTGGAAGATAGGCAGTGTTCACTTAGAATAAAATGAAGCCCTCGCAATGCACGTACCAAACACACATCGGCAGATATAAGACATTGAAGAAAAGACAGTTCTCACATAGTCAACAACTCGTGTCCATTTGCATTGGGTCAGACTTTAACTGTCTCTAAAGTCATGGAAGAGATGTTTTCCTTAGATGTGCTTTGTTTTGTAAGTAATGGGCAGACACATTTGTAACAACACTTACAAGAGTGAGTAAGGTAACTAGGTTTTAAAAGCTAGCAATTAAAAATCCTCTGGGTAATTCATGACGTCAATACTTCTCCCAGTGCCAGAGACCTGACTTAGATCCCATTGCTCTGACCAATATTTAGAGTTCTACGGTACAAGTACTTGGTTCTGCGTAATAATGATTATGAGGGAGTGGTCCAGACCTAACTAGATCCATTAGGCCTACTAAGAGCTAGGTAGTCACTTATCTAATAATTTACTACGAAGTGTGAGTTTTTATTGATTCTGTATAACACTTAACTTCTCTTTTACTCTTACTGTCAAATGTACATACACAAAGCTGTCAGTTCTCAGGGAACATAAAGGAACCTATAGCAAAAATTACCAACAGTGATAACAAGTCAACCAATTGTTAAAAACAAGCAAACGTGACCTATGGTATAAAGCAGTTTCTTATAGTCATTACTCTATCTTTGTCATGAGAGAGTAGAACAGGTTTTTGTGGCCTACAGAATACTTCCTGCCATCAGGACAACAAACAAGCAAAAGTGCAATGGCAATTAGGTCTCTGGAAATGGCAAGAGAGCTGATCATGATTCCATGTAGAAGCTGGTAGAAGTCCAGGGGTTCAGGGGTTGTAGGAGGGTGAGAAGTGGGAGCCTGTCACTTGATTCTCATCTGAGTTTCAGTCCACTACTCATTTTCTCTTCATCAAATGCAAATGAACATTTTTTTTTTGGGGGGTGGGGAAGTAATGTCTATAGGATGTGAAAGGTTAAATGAAAAGTTGCTGAGGTAATTTTGGTGAAACTGAGATACATAATGCAGTTATTTTCTATTTATTTCCACTTATCTATGATGCTGATGGAGTTAAGACAATAAGCTCTTTCTACATATGGGAACCAGATGACCATCAAGTCTTTCCTTGTGCTGATTTATGTTTATCACAATTCAAAGTCCAGCATACTAGGACTGCCATTCCCAGGACAAACTAGGACAATATCAGCAGAATCTTTATCAGAATTATAAATTTTCTGGCTTGACGTCAGATCTACCCAGTAGGTTCTAAAGTGCAAAAGCTTTGTATATCACAAATAACTTACACTACAATAAATAGGCCATTTATTACCTAAAAAAAAATGCTGGAGGTCAGTATCTATGGCAGCATGAGAAACTGTAGTGCTCAAAAGGAATGTAATGAAATTATTGGCAGATGTACATTCTTTTCTAAAATAAATATATATGGTATTTCCTAAAAAAAAAAACAATTGGAGCCTATTTTTTAATCTTTATTTATGTGTCAAAGTTCATGGTTACAAAGGCTCAGACATCACAAATTGTCCCTGATAGTAACCCCACGCAAGTCTTCAGTTTTCTTACCTATAGTTTAAAGTCCATTCCAAGAGTCTGACCAGGGCATGAAGATGGAGAAATTGGAAGTTCACAATCAGCAAAGAGGCTCAAAGTAGAGAAGAGCTATCCTAGGTCTATAATCCTCTCATTTAAAAAAGTGTTGAGATTCCAGTATGAAGTCTATTGAAATGGAATGATGGGAATTGCTTTAGTGAAGTGAGGACTAGAGTCAGAATATTTCTATTAAAAAGGCATGAAGACAGGAAAATCAGTTTAATCAGACTTGGCAAATATGAAAGGAGGCATGTGGATTGATTTGGGGATGACTCTAAAGCCAACAAATATTCTTAGAGAAAAAGATTTCCATAAGTCTATTTAATTTCTGGAAAATCTTTAAATTCGTTTATGACCTAATTTTATATATATATATATATGATATCATTTTCAATATCATATATATTGATATTGAAGTCATACCTTTGAAGTCAACACATTTTACGGAAGGAGATATAAGTGAGATTTTGGTACCACTATAGGTGATGATCATATTCTATGAAAGTAGACTCAAATTGAAATACAAGAAGACATCATCTCTAAAAGTCAACATTTTCATATTCTATGCATTTAGTTGTAGTTTATTGGTTAAAAAAGTTTGATGTATATATTCACAGCACAATTATGTGCATCTTAAATCAACAAAATTATCTATTCATCAAGTCACATCTTTAAAAATTATGATTTCTTTTTCCTGCTGTTTGACTATTTTTTCTTTGCATCAGGTATCAGGCAGATAAGATTTTGAAAATATTTTTGAGCTGAACTGTATATGTAACCAAATGTTTGCAAAAGTTTCTCCAGAGATGATAACCAGAGTGCTAGGAATCACTGTTTGCTCTTTCTTCACTCTGGAAAAGTGATATGGTGGGAACTTCCAAAGTTTCACACTTACCTGTATTCATATGATGGAGCTCTCTTTCTCACCTGAACATTTCATTTCATTTTCAAGAAAAGAGACAAAGTGAGTCTTAAATCTCATCTAGAAACATGAAAGAATGGAGACTGGAAATTTGTATAGATGGAAGGGAGAGGCAAAATTAAACTCTTTGAAGAATGTTTATAGATAACCGTTTATAGAGAACAGATAATCTCTATCTTCTATCTATAACTGCAACCCCTCTATTACATATATGATATATATGACAGATCATATGTGTGTGTGTGTGTTTAATTGTGGGATATATACAGAGATACAAGTGATCAGTAGCATTCTTCATCAGATCTATAAGTATATTAATTTCAAAGAAGTCATAAGAAAAATTGGGAGGGGGGAGTTACCATATGATTCACTCCTTCTTTCCAAGTAATTAAAAGGCATCTAGGTGAACAACTGGCTATTTTATATAATCAAGAAATGCTCACAACAGTGAAAACCCAGCCACAAAACTTTTAATCTACAATATGTCCTACTTGTGCTATGGCAATAAAGGAACAGAACTTGTGGGAGTGGCCAACCAACGACTGGTCCAATTTAAGGCCCATTCCATCATAGTGATCCCATGCCTGGGCAAACAGAGGCTATCCTAATGAGACCTAATAGGCTGAGGTCAAATGGACCTCGCCACATCAGAGGTCTAGTGGAGGGGAATAGGCCAGGAGGGAGTGTGGGAATGGAAAGATAAGAGAGAGGGGATAACAATTGTGTTGTAATGGGAATAAATCATAATAAATTTTAAAAATTAAAAAATAGATTGTATAACTGACCAGTCTTGAATTATTTAAATATCAAAATTATTAAAATATGTATTTCAATGGTTTTAG
This sequence comes from Acomys percivali, assembly GCA_907169655.1. Lineage (NCBI taxonomy): Eukaryota > Metazoa > Chordata > Mammalia > Rodentia > Muridae > Acomys > Acomys percivali. The sequence continues at coordinate 16,611,793 of OU015752.1, forward strand.
ATGGTACCATATATGTATTTTGTCATGTATCTCTGTTCCTAAAGAATCCAATCTATTTTAAATTAATTTTGAGGGAAAGTTATATATATATATATATATATATATATATATATATAATATATATACGCACATATGTATTTCCTGCCTGACTTTGAATAGAGGAATTCTACTTTTTACCAAAAACACTAATAAACAAGTAAATAATTGGTTCACCCCTAAATGAATTAATGAATTTTATTAATGTTTAGGTTTCTTTCAGGTGGAAGGAAGTAAAAAAAATCATTTTGGGGATGCTTTTAGATGCAGGCAATACATTGCTCATGAATGATTAATGGGCTGATTTGTGGGTGTGTAATGTCCTCTATGCCTTCTTAGGTCCATTACTATGCTTAGGGCACATAGTTATCGCTGACAATTAGAGAGAAAAGTGCAAAGGTTCAAAGCAAACATTTTGTATTTCATCCATTTCTCTTTTTTAATAGATGGAAATTACTTGTGCTGAAATATTGACTTTTAGCGTTCCTTAATAATCTTAGAACTACAATGTCTGTAGAGGGTGAAGAGGTGAAGAAGTGAAAGGAATGAAGAGAAACAGCATGACATGCTCCGGCAAACTATATTCTGATAATAAAGCCAGAAAAGTAAACACAGTAACTAAATATTATTATGAGTTGGTTGTAGCATAGATAACCTTGTCCATTGTGGTGATGGTCTGATTAAAATGAAAACTTCAAAACAGATAATAATTTGGAAGGACGGTGTAAAATTCAAAATATGGCTTTCTCTTTTGAGAATCACTCTCACGTATATGCCTGTTGTTGATATTTCTGATGTGCAGCTGTTATCCCAAAATGTCTTTTGTTTCATTTCTTTCTTTGATCAGCCGTTGGTTTGCATATCCTGTACTTTTCTAAAAAGCTGTAATTTTCACCTTATTCTACTGAAATGCTACAAAGTTCAATGTTGATTCAATGTTGGTTTAATTCAAAATAAATATCTATAATATGTTAACAAGTTTATTATAATATTGATTATTTTAACGTCCACTGACACAAATGAATTTATGAACTTTTCACAGATAAAATTCAACTTTACAAATGAACAGGAACATTTATTTGTAGATAATTTTTAAAATCTGCTATTGGATCCCAGAGTTTGATGTAGACTCTTTCATAAGTCATTCGAAACCATTTACAACTTTTACTTCCACACACACTGGAAGCCTTCTGCTCGGTAATTGCATAACAGAATTTGGAAATTAGTATTCGTATCACATAGAAACAGTGTTGAATCTTAAATCACATTCTTTCTTAAGGTGACATCTTATAACACTGAATGATAGCATAATTTTCCTATCAGGGTTTTTTCAGTCTTAGGACTCTGGCTTTTTCCTCTTGGTTTAAATGATACAATTACAGCAAGGACAAATTTAGTGATTTGCTCTTTTGGTAACATCTTCTCTAATAAGAACATCTGTTTTACAGTCACTTCCTGTTTATAGGGTAAGCTATTGTAGTGAAATTTCAAAATGTCAAACTCAATCAAAAATACTGATCTGTGTCAGTGTGAAAGTGAAATTGCAAATGTGTATGAGAACTCAATGTAATCTCTGGCAAGAAAGCTCTGCTGGGAGCAGGAAAGGCTTGTTCTCTATTTCCAGTTTCATGTGAATTATTGGCGTTGTCTATGAAAGAACAAAAAGTTGTTTCAAGGACAAATAAGCTAATGAGTATAGAGAAAACCTGGCAACGGAATGAGAGATGCCTAATGCTCTGACAAAGCATCAATATTTATTGTCTTTCTCAAGAAAACACTGCTCTCTTACTTGAAACATGCCATTATCTCTAATAGCTTAATATATACATATATACATCATATACATTTACATATAATTATCTCACATATAACAAAGCATTGGCTCAATAAAAGCTCTTGCTGAAAGTATATCATCACTTATAGGTGAAAGAGCCAGACTGGGGGTATGCATTAACAGGTGAGTGAAAAAAGTCTGTTAGCATCAATGGAAATGCAGCCAGGCACTGGTGGTGCACATCTTTGATCCTAGCACTTGAGAGAAAAGGCAGGCGGATTACCATGTTCAAGTCCAGCCTCATCTACAGAACATGCTTCCGGACAGCCAGGGCTATACATAGAAACCGTCTCTGGTTAAAAAATAAAATAAATAAATGCAAGACAGTACATTCTAGCAGCTAGAAGTTTGCCTAAATGTTGTAATATTTCCCTTAATCTTCCAAGTACTGGTTACCTATAATTCTAGGAATCTATGCACTTTCCTTTCTATTTGGCCATATTGAATAAATATAGACTATCATTAATCATCCTAGTTGTACAATTTAATAATCTCTGATTTAGTTATTTGATAGCTTAATTCAAGATGACCATAAGTGTCATTCGGCCCGACGTGAACACAGTTTACTGCCAGATGTGTAGTCATAACTACAATGTGTGCATTATATTAAGCAGGCAATGTGTGTGAGCCTTGTTTGAGTAACAGCTGGGAACTGTCAAAGCATATAAATTTGGGATGAAATTTGCCTCAAAGAGTTACTTAGAAGTATGAGGAGAAAACTTCCATGTTTATAAAGGTTTAAAACAGATGAGACGAAGTAAAACAATAACAATCAGAGACAATGGAGAGCTTTTTCCATATGAATTTAAACATTGAATGTAAAGAAATCACATTTTTCTGGCCCTTTCTGTTAGCTTTTCTTTATTTCAATGTAATTGCAATAGAGGCTAACAAAGATATTTAAAGTCAAGATAAACACTGACATAAAGGACATTAAACTTAAAATTAGTAGAACATTTGATAATCACACATCATTTGTTTTTGCCAACTCCCCAATTTGTCAATAACATGAAACATTGCAGAAAGCATCCATCTGTTTTGACTCAACATTTTTCTATATTTAACTCTTTAACTCTTTAGCAGACTTAACTAGCTAAAAATAATGTTCATTATCTTCTTCACAAGGCCTAAGGAAGAATACCACATGGGTGTACATGGCGACCTCTCTCTTGCATGTTCCACTTATATTCAAGGGTATATGAAACATTAGAATGACTGAAGCTAGTGCTTTTATTACTTACTTGTATGTACCATTGTGCATAAATTAGGTGTTCTATTATTTCCCAATTAGAGGTATTCAGAAACACACGTTAGCTATAAAAGGTATGTACAGGATGGAAGAAGTATTGCTGACTCAATTAAAGAAAATGATGATTCAGGGTTAGCAGTCATTCTAAAGGAGCCGGGGAGTAGAAACAGAAAAAAAAAAAAAAAAAAAAAAAAAAAAGGCTAAATTCTGGATAGCAAATTGAAAATTTTAAAACAAACAAACAAACAAACAAACAAACAGGAGGTTGTTCCATTATGGAGGAAAATCTGCAAGAGAGAAAAGTAAAAGCCTGTATCCGGCTTATGCCTAGAGAAGAAGTTATGCTAATGAACAGGCAAAGCTCCTTTAAGACACATACTGTCACTGCGCTTTGATGTGGCATTTTACCTGTTCTCCCTCTTATCCTCATGATTGTTCTTTCCCAGAGAGGAGAAACTATTGACATCCCAAACTTCCTCTCTTAAAGAACTAATACATTATATTATGCCTCACTGCAGAAGGTACCCAGAAGTAAAATCCATGAACTTTCCCAGTTAGGTACTACAGCATGGACAGAGCACATTAAGTTTGCTGCTGTCATCAGTAAGTAGGTGACTGGTAGGTCTGTTGCTTGATTAATTCTGTAGTGTACACAAAGTATTTAGACAGCTTGCTTAATACCTAGATATGACATAGCAGATGTGGGGGGTGGCTAGAACTCTGCTAAGGCAGATGTTCTGGTCCCTAAATAATAGATGAGACAAGGGTACAATGTCCACTTTAATCCCTGTGATGCTTGGAAGAGCATCTAGCTTACATCATCTATATACACCACCAGGTTCCCAGGCTCCCTTTCTAATATAGGCTCACTTCATCTCTTCTTCTAAAGTCTTCTTTTCTCATACAATACATCCTGACTTGTTTCCTCCCCACCACTCCTCCCATTATCTTGGTAACATAACATCTTACAATAAAAGTAGACACATCAGGGTTTGGTGAGGCAACCAATTAGTAAAAAAAAAAAAAAAAAAGCTACAGGCAGGAGAAGGATTCAGCTGCATACCCATTCACATTGGTTTTGTTTGTTGGTTTGTTTGTTTTGTTTTTTGTTTTTTTTAAATAATAAAGTCCTTTATAAGGCATTATAAAGATTTTTTAGCAAAATTTCAGACATATTTTATGGTATAAATGTATTCCATGTTTTTAAAAGGTAAATGTAGGATTTGAGCAACAGTAATGAACATTATTTTTCTTTTTTTTTGACTTTTTTTATTAATTTATTCATATTACATCTCAATTGTTAGCCCATCCCTTGTATCCTCCCTTTCTTTCCTCCCTCCCGCTTCCCCCTCTACTCCCTTCCCCTATGTCTGTGACTGAGGGGGACCTCCTCCCCCCTGTATATGCTCCTAGGGTATCGAGTCTCTTCTTGGTGACTTATTATCTTTCCTCTGAGTGCCACCAGGCCAGAGTATCACAAAAACATCAAGCTAAAAGAACCACATTTCTGCAGAGGACCCATGTAAGCTCTATGATTATTCCCTTAGTCCTTGTGAGCCCTATTAGCCTTGCTTAGTTGATTGCGTGGGCTGTGTTCTGGTGTTCTCTTCCCTTCTGGGTCCTAAAATTCTTCCTTTCCATCTTCCACGGATATTTTCCAAGCTCCAAAGGGAGGTACCAAATGGATATATCAAAATTGGATTCTTTCTCAGCCGAATGTTTGGCTGTGAGTCTCTGCATCTGCTTCCATCAGCTGCTGGAGGAAGCCTTCGTGGTGAAAATTTGGCTAGGCAGTGATATATGATTATAGGAATCACTATATTGATCTTTTTTTTCCTACCTTCAATCTCTAGGCTATCCATCCTCTCATTCCTGATCATCCAGGCAATGTTGGTCATGAATTCTGTATCATGGAATGAGCCTCAAATTAGACCAGTATTGGTTGGCTATTCCCAAAAAGTTCTGTGTCTATATTAGCCCTTCATCTTACAAGCATGATAGACTATAGGTTGAAGGTTTCGTGGCTCGGGTGTTGTTCCAGTCCAACCACCAGAAGCTTCCTGGTTACTGAAGATAACTAGTACAGGCTCCATCCACTCCATTCATAGAAGTCTTTGATAGAGTCACCGTCAGAGAAACCTGGGAGTTCCTACTGCCCCAGGTTTCCACATTGCTCCAACCCCACCCCCAAATGCATTCCAATGCTAGCCATCCTCACACTCATTCAATCCCTCATCCGTACGTGATCACTCTTGATCCCATGAAACATATTCTCGTTTCCCTTTCCAGGGAGATCCTTGTGTCCTCCCTTGATCACTCCATGAAGCTATTTAATTTTATGAGGTCCCATTTATTAATTGTTGATCTCAATGCCTGCTCTATTGGTGTTTGACAAAACAAAACCAAACATAAGCAAACAGCAAAAAGCAGAGATTTTGTTTTATTCGTTCAGATGTCTCCAGGGCCAATGCAATCAAGACTCTCCCCCAGCTTTCTCTTCTAGTAGATTTAGTGTATTAGGATTTTTGTTGAACTTTGATTCTCTTGGTTTGACTTTCCACAGGGTGATAAATATGGATCTATGTGTATTCTTCTACACGCAGAATCCAGTTAGACCAGTTCCAGTTGTTGAAGATGCTTTCATTTTTTTTTCTCTTTGGTTTTTCTAGCTTCTTTGTCAAAAATCATGTGTTCATAAGTGTATGAATTTGTGTCTGAGTTTTTGATGCAGTTTCACTGATCCATGTGTCTGTTTTCATGCCAGCATCATATGGATTTTATTACTATAGCGCTGTAGTACATCTTGAAATCAAGGATGGTATTGCCTCCAGCAGTTATTTTATTGTTCAGTATTGTTTTTTGTCTATCCTACATTATTTTCCATATGAAGATCAGTGTTACTTCATCTCTTGAAGAAATCAAATATATATATATATATATATATATAAAACCTTAGAAGTAGCAAGTATCAGCCACTCAAATCCAAAGGTTTTATTAAATTATTTTCTTATTCTATATTTCAAATAATGAAATATATTTCAGACTATATAGTGTATAAGCCCAAAATTTAAAACTATTGATATCCTAATATACTTCCAATATAAAAATAAAGAGAATTGATTGTAAAATAGTGAAAAATTTATCACACATATTTGTTAGAACAATTAATTACACAGTAAGACATAGTGAAGAGGTCAAGTTTTAACAATTGTAAGACCTGGAGGCTAGGTCCTACATCCCAGAGCCCAATGAGACATGAGAGTCCAGTCTGATGCAAATAGCAGGGGATGGTTTATTGATCCATCGCTAAGAGGCTTTCCAAGCTCGATGGAGCTGGAGACCCAGAATAAGCAAAGCTTGAGTCTTTTATACCCTTATAGAAGCAGAACAGGTGGTTAAGCAGAGTTGTTAAGACCATGATTGGTTCTTAAGAATGCCCTTTAAAATGGTTGGCTACTAGTTATTTTATTCATGAAGGGGCAAGAGCTCAGCTTGGGACATCATGTGCTGTCAGGTATTCGGGACATGTGTGAGGATGTGGTTTTTCTTGGAAAGTATAGAACAGTCCTGAGGCCATCTCAGAAAGGTCCCCAGTGGCCAGGGTTGAAAAACAAATTTTCTAACTCTTCACAATCACATGAAGAATTATACTGTGGCAATTATACCCAAATCACTACTGTTGTGTCAAAACAAGTACAGTGACATTATTGTTAGTGATATTTCTCCCTCAATAGGAAATATTTTAAGATGCTTAGTAATTGCTTTCTTGGAAAAGATAGAATATGTAAGACCCTTGCAATAATATACTTTGGGTTGTAATTTAAAAATAGTTTCTTACTTTGGATTTTTATAGTCTTAACATATGTTAATGATTTCCTGTACTTTCAAGTCACAGTCTGTTCTGAGAATTAATTACATTGCCCTTACCTGAGATCTGGTCTTAAAGTGTAGTGTTAATAAGTTCTTCAGGTGACATAGAAACTTGACCGTGCTTTAAAAACAGTCTTGAGATATTTAGGGGATTTTTAAAAACAAATAGGATGAGGATGATTGTTACTAGCACATCTTCATGGACTGCCAGGAAATATGCCCTCCCAGGCTGCTTTCTAGAGGCCAGTAACACCTGCATTTCTCGTCTTAAGAACAGAATGCCAATTCCAGGTTGCTATATGTCCTTTGACAGAATTATATCAGGTCTGCATGTGAGGAGAAATCCTAGTATTCTAACTTCTGTTAATTGCAAAATCAATTATTTTCACTTCATTATTTTCTGGACAGCTCTGATATTTCCATTACTTCTTTTCATAATACTTGCATAGACAAATATCAATTTAAATAAAGAAAATATCAACCATGTTGTTGCTATTTTCATTATAGGTATTTCTTATTTCTAAAAGATGGTGATGTTTATTACCAGCATATATTATCTATTTTACATTAAATAATTAAATGATTTTCATTATAAATTCAATGTTAATAGAAGTCCCATAAGTGTGTTATGGTTCTTGATGTTAAGTTCATGTGCAATCCTTCTAAGAAACGGGCAAGGGTATAAAAAAAAATGATAGTAAATAATCATTTAAGCAGAAAGAAATTGTTCTCATATCCCAGGTTTTGAAAATTTGAAATTCTGACATAAATACCAAATCTCTGTGCCTTTTAGGTATTCCTGCTACAACATGGGCATAAGCATCTCTGGTGATCAAAGGTTTCATAGTCAATTTAAAACTTTAGCTTTTTATTGAAATACTATTATTGTCATGATTTCAGCAAGGTGGCTTATCATTGAGACAATCTTTTTTTTTATTAATTTATTCTTTTTACATCTCTATGGTTATCCCATCCCTTGTATCCTCCCAGTCTCCCCTCCCTCCCATTTTCCCCTTATTCCCCTCCCCTATGACTGTTCCTGAGAGGGATTACCTCCCCCTGTATATGCTCAGAGGGTATCAAGTATCTTCTCAGTGACCTGCTGTCCTTCCTCTGAGTGCCATAGGTCTCCCCCTCCAGGGGACATAGTCAAATGTGAGGCACCAGAGTACATGAGAAAGTCATATCCCAGTCTCCACTCAAGTGTGGAGACTGTCCTGTCCATTGGCTAGATCTGGGTAGGGGTTTAAAGTTTACCACCTGTATTGTCCTTGGCTAGTGCCTTAGTTTGAGCGGGACCCCTTGGCCCAAATCTGCCTATCATAATGTTCTACTTGTAGGTTTCTAGGACCCACTGGATCCTTCTACATTGCTATTCTCCCATTGTTCTCTCATTGAGAGTACCAATAGGATGTCCTCCCCTCTATCCCCGTTTCCTGGTAAGGGAAGGCTTTAGTGGGACATGCCCATTGGGCTAGTATGCAGATATAAGTGAGTATATGCCATTTGAGTCTTTCTGCTTCTGGGTTAACTCACTCATTATGATAATTTCTAGCTCAATCCATTTGTCCACAAATTTCGGGAAATCCTTGTTTTTAATAGCTGAGTAGTATTCCATAGTGTATATGTACCACAGTTTCTTTATCCATTCTTCTACTGAGGGACATTTAGGCTGTTTCCATGATCTGGCTATTATGAATAAGGCTGCTATGAACATGGTTGCGCATATTTTCTTGTTCTGTGCTGGTGCATCTTCTGGGTATATTCCAAGGAGTGGAATAGCTGGGTCTTGAGGAAGCCCTATTCCCAGTTTTCTGAGATAGCACCAGATAGATTTCTAAAGTGGCTGTACTAGTTTGCATGCCCACCAGCAATGAAGGAGTGTTCCTCTCTCCCCACATCCTCTCCAGCATGAGGTGTCGCTTGAGTTTTTGATCTTAGCCATTCTGATAGGTGTAAGATGGAATCTCAGAGTTGTTTTGATTTGCATTTCCCAAATGACTAAGGAGGTTGAGCATTTCTTTAAGGGTTTCTCAGCCATTTAATATTCTTCTCTTAAGAATTCTCTGTTTAGTTCCAAGCCTCATTTCTCAATTGGGTTATTTGGTTCGGTGGTGTTTAATTTCCCGAGTTCTTTATATATTTCAGATATTAGACCTTTGTCAGATGTAGGGTTGGTGAAGATCTTTTCCCAGTCTGTAGGCTGTTGCTTTGTTCTCTTGACAGTGTCTCCAGCCTTACAGAAGCTTCTCAGCCTCATGAGGTCCCATTTATTAATATTGACATTAAGGACTGGGCTGTTGGTGTTCTGTTCAGGAAGTTGTCTCCTGGGCCAATATGTTCCAGGCTCTTCCCCACTTTTTCTTCTTTGTGACTTAGTGTCTCTGGTTTTATGTTGGGTCTTTAATCCACTTGGATTTGGGTTTTGTGCAAGGTGACAAATATGGGTCCAGTTGCATTTTTTTACACATAGACCTCCAGTTAGACCAGCACCATTTGTTGAAGATGCTATCCTTTTTCCATTGAATGGATTTGGCTTCTTTGTCAAAAATCAAGTGACCATATGTGTGTGGATTCATATCTGGGTCTTCAATTCGATTCCACTGATCAACCAGCCTGTTGCTGTGCCAGTACCATGCTGTTTTAATTAATATTGCTTTATAGTACAATTTGAGATCAGGTATGGAGATTCCTCCGGAGCACCTTTTATTGTACAAGATCGTTTTTGCTATTCTGGGTTTTTTGTTTTTCCATATGAAGTTCAGAATTGAACTTTCAATGCCTTTAAAAAATTGTGTGGGTATTTTGATAGGGATTGAATTGAATCTGTAGATTGCTTTTGGTAGGATGGCCATTTTTACTATGTTAATTCTCCCTATTCATGAGCAAGGAAGATCCTTCCATCTTCTCATGTCATCTTCAATCTCCTTCTTCAGAATTTTGAAATTTTTTTTCAAACAAGTCCTTCACTTGCTTAGTTAGAGTAACTCTTAGATATTTTATATTGCTTGTGGCTAATGTGAAGGGTATGGCTTCCCTAATTTCTTCCTCTGCAAGCTTGTCATTTGTGTATAGGAAGGCTACAGACTTTTTTGAGTTAATTTTGTATCCAGCCAAATTGCTGAATGAGCCAGCGTCTCTACAGCACTGCGCACTGAGCTGTACCTGGGACTCTGGGGCTGAACTGTACGCCGAGTCTAGTTTGGGTCACAAGGCACCACACGACCCAAATCCTGTCCAGTGTCCCCTCTCCCACAGCAACTCCCACCAGCCACCACACTAACCGCCTCCACTGGAAGGCTCTAAGCTGCAAACCTCAGTCACTGCTGCTGGTGTCGCTTGTGATGCTGCTGCTCTGATCAGAGAAAATCCGCACTCCTCCAGTATGCAAGGGCATGCAGGTCCTCCACACCCTGGTCCTTCCGAACCGTGGAGCACTCCTGCTGCCGTGGTGTCGGGACCTTGGTGTTCCTGGCTCAGAAATCTGTGCAATTCCCTGAATTGTTCACTGGAGCTTCCAAACACGGTACACACTGCTCGCCGCCATCTTGGATTCCCTCCATTGAGACAATCTTAACCCAAACATATCAAGCTGGATAACAATTAAATTGTTTGATTAGTGTTTTTTTTTTTTTTTTGAACAACCAAGACATAATATTGTAGCTTGTCAGAGATCATAGTTCTTTGCCCATTTGTGAAATAAGTGGTAGACAACATGTGTTTCTGTAGATCTTACAATTCTGTTCCAGTAAAATGATGCAAATTTACATATACAGTAATATTTTTCTTGTAAAATAAAAAAATATTTATATTATCACATCTGAGTCATAATTTCAGCATTTCTTTTAAGTATGCATGTGCTCATAAATGTCACTTTTGAAAACATTTTGAGAGGGTAAAATAAATCATAGAAACTTTCTCTTTTCTAGCTATTGTGAAAACACTTGCTTTCTTCATTATATAAGGATAATTAGAAGTAAAATGCCTCTTGTAATATTCAAATCACAGCACTGGAACAATGTACTGAGACATTCAGGAAGACAGTTGATTTCAGGAAGAAAGGCAGTGTGACTTTTTTGCATGAAAATAGTCACTTATTTTGAGACATGTGTGCTCCCTGGACCCTTATCTCCTATGATTTTACACAGGTGCTAACACTTTCAAAACTGGAGGCTTTCCTTAGGGTTCCCAAATAAACTGACCTTTAAGTGTCTACATTTTAATGAATAGAAAAGCATTCTGATGAAGCACATTTAATATACATATATATGGAGCCATGCTAAATTCAGCCATGTTAGAAATACTGCACTCAAACCTCATGCTGTCACCACTGAATTGTTGATCTTTGCTGAAGGAGGTTTTGAGTTCAGGCTATTTTTGGATTGTTTACATTTGAAAAGTAATAAGGAAGTTCTCACAAGGAACTACCCAAAGGAATAAGGAAGTTCTTACAGGGAGCTACCCATAAGAAAGTTCTTTTTTTTTTAAATTTTTTATTAATTTATTCTTGTTACATCTCAATGGTTATCCCATCCCTTGTATTCTACCATTCTTCCCTCCCTCCCATTTTCCCCTTATTCCCCTCCCCTATGACTGTTCCTGAGGGGGATTACAGGGAACTACTCAGAGGATTATATTCTTGCTTAGGGACTAGGGGAAGTGAGATTGTAATAAATTGTAATAGAGGTTTTGGTGTCCTTGCTATATAGACCTTACTCACTTTTTAATAAAATGGGCCTTGAACTGAATCTGTCTTGGCCTCATACCCCATGTGTCTCTGTCTCTTCCAATTTGTACCCCTTCTTTCAGGTGAACCTTTTGTGTGTGCCTGTGTGTGTGTATTGTATGTAAAATTCTCATTTATAATACATATATTTTACAAATAATAATATATTTTACAAATGAGATTTTATTTTGTCATAAATATATTATATTCAGACTATTCAACACAAATTTATGTCATCATATTTAATGTCCCTTAGAGCTTAAGGTATTTTATGTTATACTTTTAAATAACGGAATTTAAAGAAAAACAGATTTTTAAAATTGACTAATATAATCCAAAATACGATTAATAAAAGGATTTAAAAATATTAGTAATTAGTATTTCGAAGATTATATCAAGGAAATTATTTATATCTTGAATTGTGATTATTAATTGGACTAATTTACAGTGTATTTCCAAAACTAAGGACAAGAAAATGACTATAAACATTACATAAAATATTATAATATATTTAAATAATTATTTCTATGATTGTTATAAAGACAAAAAATTTTAAGGTAATATAAATGCATTTAGTTTAAAAGTATACTCAAGAAATTCAATGAAGCACATATTACTGTATGTTTTCAATTTTTAAAATTTCTTTATTGAAAATAAATTCTTTGCTCATACCATATATTCTGATTATAGTTTTCCCTCCCTCTGCTTATCTCATTTCCTCCCTACCTCTCCTGTCCTCCATATCCACTCCCATTATATCTATCATTAGAAAAGACCAGACTTCTCTTAGACAACAACCAAACATGACAAAACCATCATATCACAATTGCATATTGCAACACATCAGATAAAAAAGTGTAAAAAGAACAGGCACAAGAATCAGAGACCCATCTCTGGCTCTTATAATATTTCTACTTGATGTTCTGTGGGATTCTCTGTATCCATAAGGGAAAGATTTGATGGAGACTTCCAGTTTAATCTCTGTCTCTGTCTCTGTGTCACTGTCTGTTTTTGTTACTCTGTCTGTCTCTCTGTCTCCCTCTCTTTCTCTTTCTCTCCATAATGTCTGGCTATGGGACTCCACATCTGTGCCAATTATGTGCTGTGGGGAACCTTCATAATGACTCGATGAGACACTGAGTATAGTAGAGTAGTATTTTTTTAAATTTTGTATTAATTTATTCTTGTTACATCTCAAAGGTTATCCCATCCCTTGTATCCTCCCATTCTTCCCTTCCTCCCATTTTCCCTTTATTCCCCTCCCCCATGACTGTTCCTGAGGGGGATTGCCTCCCCCTGTATATGCTCATAGGGTATCGAGTCTCTTCTCTGTGACCTGCTGTCCTTCCTCTGAGTGCCTCCAGGTCTCCCCCTCCAGGAGAGATGGTCAAATATGAGGCACCAGAGTTCATGTGAAAGTCATACCCCACTCTCCACTCAACTGTGGAGAATGCTCTGACCATGGGCTAGATCTGGGTAGGGGTTTAAATTTTACAGCCTGTATTGTCCTTGGCTGTTGCCTTAGTTTGAGCAGGATCCCTGGGCCCAAATCTGCCTATCATAATGTTCTACTTGTAGGTTTCTAGGACCCTCTGGATCCTTCTATTTTGCTATTCCCCCATGCTTCTCTCATCTAGAGTCCCAGTTTCCTGGTAAGTGAAGGCTTTCATGGGACATGCCCCTTGGGAGTAGTATTAAGAATCATTTAATTGAATTTTTTTTAGAACCACAGTGTTTGGCTTTACCTAGGTCTCTGGGGTACCTACTCTCTGGTTCTTGATTACCTAAGCAGTGTTGGATACTGACTCCTTCTTGTGGAATGAACCTTAATTCAAATAAGACATTGTTTGGCTAATTACACAAGTTCTGGGTCCCCATTGCCCTAGCATATTTTGTAGGCTGGACAGATTGTAGATGAAAGGTTCTGTGGCTGTGTTGTTGTCCATGTTTCTCTTTTGGAAGCCTGCCATGTACTTTACTATGACAAAAAGAATAAATGAAGGGGTGAAGGCTTCCTGTGGACACCAGCTTGACTTTCCCATGGTCAGCGACTTGTGTGCATGTTGGTCTCATCAATGAGACCTGGCTGTCAGTTTGTGGAGAGCAACCCTTTGACTTACCATCAGCCTGGGTTGTTTTTGATATTTCCACGGAGCCCCTTTAGCTAACAATTGAACTGAGTGTAATGCAGTTCCCTCCACTGGAAGCCTCAGCGGCTACATGAGATGTCCCGTTGAGACCCCGCACCTTCTATTACTAGAAATTCTCTGTAGGATCACCTCTATATATTCCAAGATGGTTCCACTGCTGTAGCTTTCCATACAAGTCCCAAATACCTCCCCACAATTCCAGTATTTCACTTTGAACTATCTCCCTGCTTCCTAACTCCCCCTCACCAGGTCTCTCCTACTCCATCTCCACCAACCACAAACCACCCATAAAATTTATTCTATATCCCTTTCCTACAGAGATCCATGCATCTCCTTAGACTCATCCTTTTTTATCTAACTTCTCTGGGTCTACAGCTTGTAGCACTTTTATCATTTATTTAATGAGGGTAATAGCCAAATATCAATATATACCATATTTGTAGATTACTATATTTTCTTCTTCCATTCTTCTACTGAGGGGCATCTAGGTTGTTTCCAGTTCCTGGCTATTATCAATAAAGCTATAATGAACATAATTGAGAAAGTATCATTAGGAGAGGATAGAGAATAAATACTTCAGGTATATAATCTGGGTCGTGTGGAGGATTAATTGCCAATTTTCTGAGTATCTGGCTTCTAGATTTCATTAGTGACTGTATGAGTTTGCACTCCGTCCAACGGTAAAAGTGTGTTCCCCTTGCTCTATGAGCTCTTATATTATTAATATTAGCCATTTTGACAGGTGTGATTGTATATCAAAGTAGTGTGGATATACATTTCCATGAGGGTTAAGGAAGTTGAACATTTCCTTAATTGTTTCTCAGCCATTTGAAATTCCTATTTTGAGAATTCTCTTTAGATTTGTAGCCCAGTTTTTAATTAGATGATATGAATTTTTGGTATCTAGTTTCTTGACTCCTCTATTGCATGGGGAGTTGGCTTTTTAAAAAATTCTTTTCCCATTCTATAGGCTCTCATTTTGTACAATTGGCGGTATACTTTGACTTATAGAATCTTTTCAGTTTTGTATGGTCTTATTTATGAATTTTTTATCTTAGCGCCTATGCTATTTATATTATATTCAGAAAATCATCTCCTCTGCCAATATGTTCAAGGACGATTCCTTTTATTTCAGTGGGGATTATAGTCTATGCAAGTTGTTTGTTTTTATTTAATGTTAATAAGTGGTTTCTATTTTAAAAAATGTCATTTTCTTTTAGGTTTTTGTGTAGTACATGTTTTTAAAGTATGACCTAATGATTCTTTAGATTTCCTTGGTGCTATCGTTATGTCTGCCTTTTTATTTCTGATTTTGCTAATTTTGATATTCTCTTTCAGTTTTTTTTAGCTAGTTTAGATAAGCACTTGTCTGTGTTGTTGATTTCAATAAAAAACCAACTCTGTTTCATTATTTCTTTATATTGTTTTCCTTGTTTCTGTTTTATTGATTTCAAGTCTCAGTTTGATTATTTGCTCCATTCTAGTCAGCTTTGATGTGCTTGCTGGTGTGCTTGCTTTTTTTTTTTTTTTTTTTTATCATATGGCATTCAGGTAAACTGTTAATTTGCTTGTAATAATTTTCTTGTAATCTCTCTAATCATTTTATGTAGGCATTCAGTGTTATAAACATTCCTCTTCGTAGGACTGATTTCATTGTGTCCCATAAGTTAGGTACATTATGTATTCATTTTCACTGAATTCTAGAAAGTGTTTAATTTCTTCTTTCTTGACTCATTTTTCATTGAGTAGTTATTCAGTTTCCATGAGATTGTAAGCTTTCTCTTGTTGTTGTTGATATCCAGCCATAATTTGTAGAAGTCTGATAGTGTACAGATAGTTCTTTAAATTTTATTCTGTCTGTTGAGACTTGCTTTGTGTCTGTGTATGTGGTCAATTTTAGATAAACTTCTGTGAGTTGGTAAGAAGGTATATTCTTTTGTTTTTAGGTAAAATGTTTTGTAAATATCCATTATGTCCAGGTCACTTGTAGAGGTATCTGGTATATTCAGTATTTCTGTTTAATTTTCATCTGGATGACCTATCCATAGTGAGAGTAGTGTATTGAAGTCTCCCACATCAGTGTATGAGTGTCACTTTGTGATTCATTAATAGTATTTTCTTTTGCAAACTTGGATGTCCTTTTGTTTGGGGCAACGATGTTAGGAATTGAAGTGTCTTCTTCATATGTTTTCTCTTTGGTGAGTATATAGTGTCCTTCCATATCTCTTTTGATTAGTTTGATTTCAATTCTATTTTGGAGGAGATTAAAACGGCTATACCAATGTTTTTAAGGTCCATTTGCTTGGAATATTATTTTCCAATCCTTTACCTTGATAATATCTATCTTTAATATTGATACATGGTTTTTTTCTAATGTAGCAGAAGCATGGTTTCTGTTTTCAACTATTCTCTTGGTCTGTACCTTTTTAGGGGAGGGGAGAAACAATACTATGGATATTGAGAGCTATCAATAACAAATGACTGTTGACTATTGTTATTTGGTTATTGTTGTTGCTGCTGCTGCTGCTGCTGTTGCTGCTGCTGCTGCTGCTGCTGCTACTGCTACTGCCTCTGCTGCTGCCGCTGTGTGTGTGTGTGTGTGTGTGTGTGTGTGTGTGTGTGTGTGTGTGTATTTCACTTGGTGTTTTTTCTGGCATGAGATTATTTATCTCCTATGTTTAAGGATGTAGTTAACCTCTTTAGATTTGAGTTTTCCTTCTGTACGACTGAATTTGTAGATAAGTATTATTAAATTCTCTCCATCTATGGTGATTAATAGCTTTGCTGGCTATAATATTCTGAGATCTCTGGTCCTCTAGAGTCTGTAGCACTCTAGAGCGTACTGCAGCATCTCCTTCTTTAGTTTAGGAAAACTTTCACCTATGGTTTTGTTGCAAACATTTTCTAGGTCTTTGAACTGGTATTCTTCTCTTTCCTGTATTATTCTAATTTTTGCTATTTTTGTAGTGTCCCAGATTTTTTAGATTTTTCAGTAAATATTTCATTTAACAGTGTCTTTGTCTGATGAGGTAGAGATGAGAGTAGAAATATGGGATCTCAGGAGCAGTCTGATATTTGTGGATCTGCCTTTAGCCTACTTGTTTTCCTGGAAGGAATGGCTCTCAGCTTAGAAGAGGGTGCTTAGAGTTGGTATCTGAAACAAAGCAACAAACTGAGGAATAACTGTCAGAAGGTTAAGTTCTGTGGGAGTCACAGGAGATGGGAGCAGGCAGGCAAGAAAGGCTGCCACAGGTCTGCCACTGCAGAACATGGCCTGACACTAGGGGATTGGGTCTGGAGGAGCAGAAAAAGAGGAGAAAGTCTGTAGGCAGCCTACAGGGTTATCTGGAAGATGTGGCCTGTGGCTGTGCAAGGGGTACTGCTAAAGTTGGAGGCTGAAATACTAGGAGGGACCAGGGAAGGGAGGTTGGGAAGAAATTCTCCCTTGGAATCCACAGAAACTATGGGCAAGGGGGATAGGAGGCAGCTGGTGAGCTTTTGCAGCACTTGGGGTTGAGACTCAGAGCTTGGGTCTGGGGGAGAGAGAGAGAGAGAGAGAGAGAGAGAGAGAGAGAGAGAGAGAGAGAGAGAGAGAGAAGGTCTACAGGAGACTACCTGGTATTGTGGCAGGGTGGATTACGTATTTTCCATTTTTAAAATTTTTGTTACCTTAAAGATTAATTGTTAAGCGTGCTTACAGACAAGACTCATCCAGGATAGTTTGATATGAAGGTTATAGGACAAAAGGTATGGGAAGGAAGGCTGAAAATTTTATTCCTGGGACACATCAGAATAAGTTGTTGTTGTTGTTGTGATGGTGGTGGTAGTGGTGCTGCTGCTGTTGTGTGTGTGTGTGTGTGTGTTTGTGTGTGTGTGAATATACACAGGTGCATGCAGAAATGCAACTCAGCATGTATTTGTGTGTCTGTACACACACTTATGAATCTTGTATGAGCATTTGCTCATATGTGTTTCAATGATAATGTATTCAGAGGCCAGAGGTGGATATTTGACATCTTCTTTTGTAGATCTCCACCTTACTTTTGCAAGACAGTGTCTTACCCTACATTTGGAACTCACCTCTATACCAAGCTAAGAGTGAGTGCAACAGATTCTACTGCTTCTACTTCTCCCCTGAGAATAAAGGCTTGCCTAGATAATCTGATGTATTTTGATGCTAATTACAGCTTGCTGTCTGACCCACCTTTTAATTAATTAAAAAGCCATCCCACTTGGGCAGGGCAGGAGATAGGTGGGGCTTAGAAAGAGAGAGGAATTCTGGGAAGAAGAAGAACTGCCACCAGGAGGAAGAGAAGAGGACCTGAAGTAAAGAGAGGAAGGCCGCCATGGGTTAGCTGGATGGAGAATCCAGCCCAGATAAAGAACATGAGCAAGTATCTGGGATTATGGATGGGAGGTAGCTTGATAGAAGTTATTAGAAGCAGATGGCATGGGATTGAGACAGGGATCCCATGCCTGCCCCACTAATGGAGGCAATTTATAGGATGGATATCTGCCCTGCCCCAGGTTAACTAAGGCTATCTTAAAATGTAACAAGTGTCTGTGTCTTGATTGAATCGCTAGCTAAACCTACAGATAATACTTGTAATTTTAAAAACAAGAAAGGCTTTATGAACAAACCCGGCTTTTTCCATGTTCTGTTTATCCACTTATGGGTCCTTCAACATCAGCCATCTCCCAAGCCATGAAATATATTTTTATACATTGAGATAGATGTTCCTACATCTATAATGGGTCCAAATCAGAGTAGCATCCTGGCTTCAAGAATTAAAGTTCTCTTTGTAACACTGAATATTAAATGGTAATATTGTCGCTGTTATGACCTTTCTGTTTTACCACCCACACAATTCAGAGATTTTTCTCCTCTGAGCAACTCTTATCACTGTCAAAGCATCTTTGATCTCTTCTACAAGTATTCAATTCCCACTCTGTTAAATTTAGATAACCAGGAGCTATCCATCCCATTCTCACCCTCAGTGGTTTTTTTTTGTCTTATTCTGAATGTCTTGCTGATTTTTAAATAAACTCTTTGGATCCTAGGTTCTTTGTGTTGTACTAACTCATGCATTGAAAAGTGAAGTATTTTTAGCTTCATCAATTTTTCTCAAATTTTCTGCTGAGAATCAATGCAAAAAAAATGTTTTTAATAGATGTGAAAACCCTTGGTGATTTTGAGATTGTTAGTTTTCACTGGACTTTCAAATTTCCTTTTTCCTTACTCTAACACATTTATGCACCTGCTCAAACACCGTCTAACTACAAAACTCCCACTGTGGTGGTTTTCACTGTCTATTAAAGTTCTGCTTTGTGTAAGTTGATGTCTGGATCTTAAATTCCTATCAAACATTGTGTTGAAGTGCTGTTCTCTAGCACTGATGGTGCTATTGGACGCTGGCAGAAACCTTAAGCTATGATGTAATTAGAGGATCGTCCTCCTGTTGTAGGGCCTCTAAAGGTACGCGGAGATTCCCTTCTTGATGTCTTGATCTGTCTCCCCCTTCTTCAGGCCAGAGTGAGTGAAGAAAGTGGCTGTTATTTCCTCACATGTTTCTACAGAGACAGACTTCTTGGTCAATAACCTCCAAACAAGGAATGCTGTTGATTTTGTGTTGAAGATTTTGATTTCATAAACTAAAATAAATATGCTTTCCCTTTAAGTTGCTGTATAAACTCAAAGATGATAAATATAGAAGCAGGCCTTGTTAGACAATAAGAAGACATCTGGGACCATCTTTTACTATCCATCTTTCTGTTCTTTCCTTAAAAGTAAGAAGAGGAAATTGTCTTTATTATATTTAATCACGTGTATATTTAAAAGCATTTTCTTTAATTGTATAGCTAAATACACACTATGTGTTTTGCAACTGTTGAAAATGCGTATTTGATGAAGTTTAAATATTTTGTTTTGCATTTCCTCTTAAATTTTGTAGAACAATATATTTCTATTATTTTAGGACATTATGAATTCCATTGTTAAAACCAACCAATGAAAGAATAAATGACACTTGACACTCCTAAAGTATATTACCTATACTTAAGTAGGCCAGGCTCTTCTGTGCCCAGATATAAATATTGTATCCTTATATTTCTAGAATACCTAGTTGTTCATTCATACTTATCACATTTCTGTACAGGAGACTACCTCAGTAGAACTTTGAAGTCATCTTGAGAACTTTCTATAGATTCATAATCAGTAAAATGTATGCACCTTTAATTTTTATCAGTCATTTTTTTTTTGAACGACAAGAATATCAAAGGCAACTGTGACCCAATCAAAAGTTGACACTCTTATTTGTCTGTCAAATATTTTTGTAAGTAAAGAATACATGGAAGTTCCTTCTGTTCGGTCTTCAATATTCATATGTAGGTGATATCATTTGGAAAATCACTTACAACTATGTTTGATTAGATACACATTTTCACTAAAATTCACATCTAAGAATAAAACAAAACAATTTAATCATGAGAGTCTTTTTTTTATTTTGATGTTTCAGTGTGTGATCATGTGAAGAGGATGGAAGGAATCACAGAGGTTAGAAATGTCTGTTCCTAAGAAGAAAAAGTTACAGTCTTGAATTGTTCTTGTGGCTGCTGGGAACTGAACTCTGGCCTTCTGTGAGAGAAGTGTGTGCTCTTAACTTCTGAGTCAATTTCCAAATATGGTTAACTCTTAGGTGTATAAGAATTTGCAATACATCTAAGTTACTGCTGAAAACAATGATAGAAAGTACTGATTTGATATTTTATAATGTTCTTTATGTTTTTAAGTGAGCATGGTTCATATACAGTTTACCAACTATTGCATTGTTTAACTGTAAACAGAGGTAATAATTTTATTTAAGCTAGATGACAGTCAAACTACAGAAAAGAATTTTGGAAGTCAAAGCTCTATAAAATTTATTTCATTATATTTCTCCTCACACTATTATATGACACTAATTGACATGTCTAATCTAAATAACTGTGTAATTATGAATGATGTCTAATAACATTGAATATGTTTTTTTAATTATAATTGAAAACAATGTCAAAATCTGCTTATTAGAATGTCAAATTGATTTGGTTATAATTATACAGGTAAATGTTTTATTGTAATGTGCTATCAACAAGACGTAGAGAAGAATCAGGACAAAATATTGTTCCTATATTGTTTTATGTACATTCCTAGAATCTCAAAGATAATCAGAAACTCAGTCTGGAATTGAATTATGCTATCCAAATGTTATTTTTTTAAAAAAAGCACTGCTTTAAAATTTTCTCACTTCACTGAACGTAGGTAGTTTGCCATCTGTAAAATGTCTTAAAAGGAGCAAGGATATGGAGTGTGTGCAAGATGTGAGAGTGCTTTATTTACAAAACAAATTGGAAGATTGCATTTAGCTTCTACAGAGAAACTCAAATAAATATGTTCTTTTAAATTTTATTTATTCTCTACAAATAAACTAAACTAGAACAGAATTAAACAACCAAAGCTAAACTTAAACACAAATATCAAATCTAGAAACTCAGTAGTGAGCTTTTAAAGTAAACCTAGTTGTTTATTTTATATGTATTCTTACCCTTAATGTTATGACACTTGAAAAAAAATTTAAATTAAGAGTTGATGTGTGTATATATATATATATATATTCCAGAAAACTCCTTCATTAAGGCATGAAATATTTGCTTTTTTTGGTCAAGTTTTGCTTGTTTTCAAAAGCATAATTGGACCAGAAAAGTAAATGCTTGCAAACCCAACAGAAGTTAGAATACATTGTGAAAATGTTGAGTCTTTTGTTAAAAGTAAAATCCCTAAAAACATCAGTTAAATGTTCACTATTTCTTCATTTATCTGTGTAGGCAGTCACTTTTACTGTAAATTATTTACATTCTAATTTATTCTATAATTAATTGAAAACTATATTGGTATAAGGAAGGTATAATATTGGTATAATAAAAGGTAAAATTTTTGTTTTATATTTATTATTAATATTTTTAAATTATATAAATTTATATTATTATACAAATATAAAATATATTACTACATAGAGGAAAAAACATGAAACAATCAGGAATTATATTAGTGTGAAATTCATAATATTTGAGGTCATCATTCTCAGTTTGGTAACATTTCCCATTGGTTTGTTTAACCCAGGTATGGTTAGCTCAGCCCAATCAGCATATGCATGCCAACAAGGTGAATTTCTATGTCACTCTGACTGTGAGAACTCCAGTATGACCTTATAATAGTCTATAGAATAAGCACACCAACACATAGTCTCTAATATTCATGTGGAGTAAAATAAGAGAGAGGTAGATCAAGAAGTACTTAAAGACATCAAAATCTGTAAAGCAGAAAAGTACACTCAAGATAAATTCAAAATCTAGATACATCAAAAAAATTTCATTGTCATAACCAAGAGAAGTTTTATTCTACATGTTTTATTTGATTATGACTCCAAATAATCACTTAAAATGTTGTGCGGATTGAGTCATAGGCAGGTGACTACAGCACTGGCAGCCGACCTGGCGTTGCAAAGCAGGGAAGGCAAAGGTGCTTTACTTACTTTGCCAAGTTGCTGAGCTAATTTTCTCCTTTACCAAAGTTAGATGTTTAGGCTTCTAAACAGACTTTCTAAGGAAAAGGGGACAGAAGACTTTCAAATCATAAAATACGTCCAGGGAGACCTATTTTCACACATGATTTGGGATTCTTTTTACCAAAGAAAGGAATCTTCATAGCAGAATTCTAAGCTTGAAAGTTATTTTGCTTTCAGATTCATCTCTGAATGTTTCTATGCTAAAAGAAACTTTTTACAAAACAAGAATAAAGCTTTTAAACTTCACACATAGCCACAGGGATACCTTCCTCATGCATAGCCATGGGGGATATCCAGGGCTTTAATGCTAAGAAAAAAAAAGCAGCAAGTCTCTCTCCCCTGCACCATCTGGAGAGCATTTCATAGACACTCACATTCTTGTACACACACACACACACACACACACACAGACACACACACACACCTGGATAACAGCCTCTAGAACAGTGGAATAACAATTTGGAGCCTTTTTTTTCATTGTCAGTTTAGTTCAAATCATAGCTATGTAAGGCTTTCTGTAAACATTAAGCTATATATACGTTTGTCTTTGAGTCTTGTTGTTTGGTTTCATTTGATACAAGGTCTAACTAAGTAATACAAGCTGAGCTCAAAGTTGCATTAGCTTCCTGAGTGCTGTAATTACAGTTGTGATCAGTATTTCCCTGATTCCTTGATATATTCTTTTTTTGTTTGTTACTTTTTATTAAATATTTTTCTACTTTTTACATGTATATTTATAATATTACACATATATACAATAAACTACCTATAGCAAGAAGAACCATGACATTATCTGGAATTACATAAACATTATATTCCTTGTGTTTTGGCTATTTGTGTTTGACAGCCTTGAAGAGAACATCTTTCCTATCTTGGTGCTTCTAAAATTCTGAATCTAAATCAATATTTATCATATCTCATCATAAACAACTTAAAACATTATCTAGACATAAAATATCTTAACCCCTAAACAACTAAGCTTAATTTTAAAACTAAACTAACTGATCTTCAACCCTACCAGAGACTTGAGAAGGAATAAAATTGATTACCTGAGTATACTGGGAGTGCAGCTTAGCACATTCCCAAATGAGAATTGACGGAGACAGTTTGCTACTTGATTAGTCACACAAAACTCTCTATAACATTGGAGCATCTTCTTGAGCCTTCTGGCCCAATATATCTGACAGACATATTTGTGAGGCAGGAACTATTGAAGACTTGCTCACTGTGTCTTGGCAGAGTTCAGCTGTCAACTGTGCCTGCATCCAAGCTTGCCGTTTTTTAAGCATAATTCTGTCTGTGGTAGAAAGGAAGACATTTCCCACCAGTGGCTTGATTGCCTCATTGGAGCCATCTCCATAAAAAGGGTTGATGCTCAACAGATCCATTGAAAATTTACCTTATCAAGATAGACAGTCCTTTACGTTTGTTAATTCCATGAAGAGAATATTTTGAATAAGTATAAACAAAAGACTAAAACAAAAGCAGATATAAATTTTGGACACTTTTTAAATCATGTGACCATGTTGAAATGTATTCTGAAGTTCCTGACAGAAAACTTAAATATTCTAATAAAGCAAATACAATTGATACTGGGTAAGTTTCACTTGTGGAAAAAATATTGTTGAATTATAGACAATGGCTGAGGTCAAGATTCTCAGTGAAGTACGATGATAATAAATTGAAATACAGTGAACATATAGAGAATCCTTTAAATAAAAATATCTGAGAAGGCAGGAGAAGTAAGGAAGTGCCTTTAGAAATGAATATGGAAATATTCAAATTATCATTGTCATCTTGAACATGCTACATTGATTTTAAAACTAATAGCCACTATCACCATTATTAGCTTACATATATGTTCAAGCATTCTTTTTTTGTCATGTGCTGTAGCCTTTCAGCTATCGAAGCTCTTTGACAACTAGTAAGTACAGCTATTATTTTGGAAGTTTAATTTATGTGCAGGGCAAAATAATTCTGTTAGCAGATTCTTACTGGAAACTCCACTGTTCAAAATCAAATGAGACACTTTTTGTCTAACAATGCCTACTTTACTGTGAGCCCCCAGGCTATACACAAATCTGACTATATATTCAGGCCAAATGCTACTTTTTCACCTTTTACAATTCTGTATATCAACTGACAAAATTACAGCCTTAATTTAAGTATAATTATAGGGAAAAATTATGTGACTATCAGTTTTCAGAGGAAGTATAAGCTTGGTATTGTAAATTGATCTTAAGCATGTGCATTTAAATGATTCTTTTAGAAAAAGCTTATGATTTTTAGCAAAGTTTAAATATATGTTTAAGTAGGTGTATTCATGTGTGTATGTGTGCATATTCTTTCATCTGCTTTATAGACAGATGATCTCACAGTATAGACTACTCTGCCCTTATAATTCCATCTTCTTCTGGCCCAGGTTACCCGTGTACTAAGATTACAGATATATACTAGATTTTCTTCAACATATTTTAAAAGAGGCATAAAATGGGGCATCCTGTATACAAGTATTCATTACTTGTGCTATTACATTTTAGTACCTACTGAAATCTATGACTCTATTCCATCCATGCACAGTTCACTCTAGTTTTCGTGTCTTGTTTCCTTTCAACTTCCTTGTGAGACCCTAAGAAACCGGACTCTACTGCCATGTCTAAATGTATCTTATTTAGTACCCAAGGATTCCAGTTTTAGAAATGTAGTCAACAATGATAATTGATACTGAGCCTATGAACATGCATACTACAATACATTAACACCATGGTGCTTTCAAATTATTAAGAAGAAATCATGGAATAATTTTAACTTTTTCCTTGTTGTTTGCAGTTGATATTAGGTCACATTGGAAGCATCTTGCCACCCCTCATGACTATATCAATGCTATGAAAAGAGATAGTGTAGACTTCAATAAACTGCAAATTAATCTTCTACTTTGTTTCAAGGATAGAGGTAACATCATATTCAGTTGCATAATTTTCAAGGTTTGTTCTATTTATAACTTTTAATCCTCTTCTTTGAAATAGAAAGAAACTGACTTTTGTGGAATTAGTAGTTTTAGCAACAAATACTTATTTTGATCTTGTATATTTTCATGAATTATTTAAGAAATGAAATTATTTTCATTAGATTATAATTTTTCATAGTAGAGCAGATGTTATTCATTTTTATCCTGGTAATTTTTGATTATTGACATACTTTATTTGTGTGTTTGTCTTCAATAAAACTGCAACAAATGCTCAGTAAAAATGCTCAGTAGATTTTGTCTAATTTTGGTCAGTTACAGAGGAGTGAGAAATATTATTTTATACTCAGAGCACAAGGAAAAATGCTGAGTTTCCATGATCATTATTTTTTAAATGAATTTGCATTCAGGAGAGTCTGCTATAATCTCCATAGTGAGTATGCATGCCACATGTTTTCACCTTATGATTCAGACTTACATTATACATATATTTTAAGCTGCCTAGGATCATTATACATCAAAGTACTGTTGAAGCTATAAAAAACAAATTCAAATTTTGAATTAAAATATGTAAGTTAGGGAAAGTGAGATCATAGTATAATAAAATTATTAAATACACATTCTGGAATACTGGTATAATAAATCACATAATAAATAAATATAAATAAATTTGCCTTATTTTCAGTAACATAGTATAGATATATAACACTTTATGTTCCAAATATATTATAAAACTAGATAGCTGTAGTTATTTCAAGGATATACAATTTGAAAGAACTAAATATGAATGTAATGAGTTTAATACAGAACATTATAGAACAGTTTAGTCAAAATCAAAAAAAGCAAACACTTCTCTAATTTAACTCATACCTTAAGTGGGTATTACATGTTTTTAAAAATTAAATATAAATTGTCACTGAGCAAATAGAATTAAGCCATAGTATATGGAATGTCTGTTAACAGAAGATCCCCAATTAGAGAATAACAAACTAAAACTGGCAGAGAAACAGAGGCTACTAAAGTATCTTACGGTCCCATATATGAGATAGAGAAACAGAGGCTACTAAAATATCTTACTGTCCCATATATGAGATATTGTTGTATTTCTCTACTGAATATTGCAGCATGCAAGTTCTAATTTTGATCATTTAACTAAGAATAAAAAGTATACTTGCTGATACTGTGCAAATTATATCATTTTCACAGTTGTAAATACAATAATAAGGCAACAGTCTTAAAACAATGTGCTAGTAGTTATTGAAAGTATACACTTTCATAAGTTGTACCTTTCAATGAACAGTCACTTTGCACATAAACATATAAAGTAATGCTGTGTTGAATATAAACCATCAGAAATAAGGTTATTTTATTTCTGTCTCATGAGAAAACAAACTTATAATACTATTAGGTTATGGAGCAGGACAAGGGGTTAGTGCCCCGGCATTCAGTCAATATGTGGTTAAAATTTTACTCACAGGATAGCCAGCGCAAGCTACAAACTTCAGTAGGTTTATGGGTTGTTTACCCCATTTGCTTTCTGAAGACATTATTTCACTATTTACCTAAATGTTTCTCTGAGAGACAGATTTGTGCTGGCCATTCAAGTTCTTTCCTTTATCCAGGCCCTTTTCTACACAATTCCCTGATCTTCCTCTGTGTCCCACCTCAATGAAAACCCTGCTGATCGATCCAAACAACTTTGACATTGGATGGGTCACTTTCTGTGTCAGAACTGATTGATACTAATTGCAGAGAAGCATCTGTCTCCCTTTGTTCTTTTTCTTCCTCTTCTTTTTAAAAAGTCTTTAAAGAAGCCAGAACATCAGTTGAATCACTTGGCTTTCAGTTGTTTCTGAATTTAATTATCAGTACATGCATTCTGTGCGTTATAAAGCCTGGTGATGCCAAGCTTTCTCTAATAGGCAAAGCAGCGGCTTCCAAGGTCCCTTCATTCCCCCTGAATTGTCACACAGGGAGGAATTTTTTTTTTTTTTTTTGACATTTAGTGCAAAATAAAAACTCCTGATCAAAGTTCCACAGACAGCATATCTTCATACCTTCAGTGCCCTTTAGACTACAATTACTTCTTTGTGATTCTTTCCAATGTCTCCTAAAAGCAACAGACCTAGTTGAAATTGTCAACATTTGGTTCATTGGGATTCTTTGCTTTTCTTTCATTTTTTCAATCTTTAAGTGAAAATGTAAAAGCAGAAAATACAAGAATGTGCATTGATTGCAGTTACCTAGAAATAAAAATAGGGATTTGGGACCTTCATGTTGTGTGACTGGTAATACTTAATGCATCATAAAGTAAAATTATTAATTATGGAAAACATGTCAACTAATAATATTATTCAAAGGTTTTTAAAGTCTATACATAAAATCCTCAAAACATTAAACAAGCCAGATTTTAAAATGCTTATAAGTAATCAAATAAGGCTGACCTTAAGAATATAAAACTAGTATACATGGACATATTTTTATAATGAAAATATTTGCTCACTAGCACATAACAAAGATCCAATAATCACAGGGAATGCTTAAAAGAATTTGAACAATTAAAAATAATTTCATTATCATAGTATCAATAAAATAAAATGAAGGCTGCTTTTTCAACCTGAGAATCATTCGTATATAGAAACATAATAGTCTCTTATTTAACCTTAAAATACTAAGTATCAAGTATCCTAAATTAAGAACAAATCTAGAAGTATAACTTCAGTAATTATTTTAAACATTGTACTATTACAGTTGGTTTTTCCTCCCATGCAATAACAACCCATGAGACTCATTAAATATTATGCAAATACTTAGGCCATATAGCTAGGCTTTTCTCTGACTAGCTCCTTATTTAAAGTAACACATTATACTAATCTGCTTCCTGTCACATGGCTGGTTACCTGAGCTAAGGCATCATGTGTCCTTCTTTCTCAGATCTTGCTGGCTGTATCTTGTGCACCTGGATCTATCCCAGAATCCTTTCTAATGGCAAGATGTCCCTCTAATTTCTTGCCTCAGCTATCACCCATAGTTTTTTTTTTTTTTTAATTAACAGGTGTTGCATCCTTGCAATACATAAGAGATTCTTCTTCATTGTACTGAAGTTATTATCAACTGCACACAAAAAAATCCAGGTGAAATTGTGTGAGACAAAAATAAAAAATCTTATATAAAATTAATGGTGATTTTACTGCCTGCCCTGGAAAATATAGACAGGGTTACCTTTGTGTACTTGAGACTTACGGGCTAGCCATGCAAAATGTGAATTAGAAGAGATTTATCAGTGATTCACCTATTAGAATCTTCTGAAAGACAACAAAACAATGTCAGCCATGTGAACTCTCAACCCGGCCCTAAATGCTCTGGATATCCTACCCCAAATGAGTTTTCTTGGAGGTCTGTGGTCCATGCCTTATCATAGGCTGATTGCTGCTAAGTGGGTAAACTGTCCTGCATGTACAGCTGGTTCATTTGGAAGCCTTTGCAATGGGAGGGCTCACTTGTTCTGAAGTCTGCACTAAGAAATATCTCCTTGGATAACTTTATTGTTCATAACTGAGCCAGAACGTCTCATGGTGATTATTTCAGGCAGGTCTATGAGGGCATGTAGAAAATTCTGAAACATGATGAACATCTTTCAGCCTATACTTGTTTGGAACTGTCTTTAGAATTAGGCCATTTTGAACTGTGTTAAATTCTGCTAGTATTACTTTCAAGACTAAAATTCTCAGAAGACAACTACACTGATGCCCTTATAAGTGGTGATGGATGCTTACAAAGGACACAAAAACATGGGCAACCAAAGAAAATAATATAGAAATTTGATCTAAGATAGCTAATATAAAATTATGTTTATTTTAAAATAAATTCCTAAAAACAATCTATCTACTGTAAGAAAACATTTGTAACTTGGATTACTAAAAGGGAATTAATACAAAAAGTTAAAGTAGTAAAATTCAAAATTAAGAAAACACTTATAACCAATAAGTGGACAAATTCCCTGAGCAAACATTATTCAAGAATGATATACAGCTATCTAATAATCACAAAACAATTGTGCACAACTTTGGAAAAATTTACAATTTCTTTGTAGTAAAGCAACGGAAACAAAATTATTCTGGAATCTGCTGCTTACTTTGCACAAGAGATAAATGAAAAATATCCAAATGATGACAAAAATGTGCAAATGAAGGCCTAAGCACAGTCTAAACATAAGTCACAGAAGTCAAAAGCTAGAAATACACCAAATATTTATAAACTGATGAATGTGAGATTGCCATGTAGGATATTTCTTTTAGGTAGCACTGGGTATTTGTCTAGGTTATCAGTAACAGACTTGCTTGCTATCTTGCTGAGAGGATCCTAAGTCCAACTAGAAAGCTATAAGTTACTGTCAAGTATGCATGATATTCCCGCACCCTTAGAGTTAAGGGTCATGGTGGTTACTCTGGTTAGAAACGTTGGTTGCTTCTTTCCTTTAGAAGCTTGCATGGTGCCTTCTTATACTAGACTTTAATCTTAACAATTCTCTTTTTAAAGAAGTAATAAAAAACTTTTGACTGACAGAAAAGTATATCTTGAAAGTGCAAGGATCATGATATAAGAGGAAAATAGTTATCATTAAACACCATGAAATATTAACTAAAATACTCCATTTACTCCAATTTTATTTTGATATTCAAAAGTGTGTAAGCTGTCAAAAGTTTTACATGACAACACACACATACACACACACACACACACACACACACACGTGTACTACTTTAACCTTAGCTTTGAACTTGTTGAAGAAGTGACCTCTGACTCACTGTTTTCTCACTTACTTTCCTTATCTTCGTATCTACTACAATAGCAAATAGCAACCATTTGATTTTTACAAAATATCAAGCTTTAACAGATTTTAATCTTCTCCACTCAAAAATTCTATTTTATAAACAGCCATAGAAGAAGGAAAAAATGGCTCAGTGTTAAGGACACTTGCTGCTCTTGTGGCGGACCTAGGTTTAGTTCCCAGAAGCCACATTGTATGGCTCACAAACACCTGTTGTGAAGGATCGAATATTTTCTTTCTGTGATCTGTAGGGACCACAAACACATATAGTGCACATATATCACATTTAAAATAAAAATAAAAATACCTCTTAAAAAACAGCCAAGGGCATGGCTTGAAAATATAAATGAGTTTTTCTACCTAATATTCAGCAAGTTTTGTCCTTACAAATGTGTTCACAAAATATGTTTATAATGTTTATCTTCTCTTCCCTATTGGGCCCAGGTGGCCATATTGGTCTTCTTTCTGGGTTTTAAAATTACTAAGCTACATCTTATGTCACTGTTTTTTTAGCTTGACTTCTCTTTTTCTGTTTTGTTTTTTTCTTAACTGTGATTTCTTTGGGCATTCTCCTCAAAGTCCCCATTTCCCTATTATTTTCTTGTCACTGAATACATAATCATTGAAGTCCTACTCTGTGCCAAACAGTTGTAGGCATTTTAGTTTCATGCATACTATAATTTGGGTTCATTTTTATCACGACTTTTAATTACAGTGTTTATTTCTTAGCTTGACTATCCATCGTCTCCTTGCCAAGACGTTTGGTTTTGTTCTGTGCAGTCCTTTCACATAGTCCAATGCTAGGCCACTTAATAGCTACTCCATGATGACTCTTTTAATGATATACCATGCTCTAACCTTATAAATATAGCTTCTATGTGAGGCAAGTAGTGTATTCTAGCCAGTCAGAAAAATAGTGCTAACTAAAAGTGTCCTTCCATTCTAACTTATAACTTCAGCATAGAATCCCACAGTTTTTAGTTCCTTGTTCAAAAAGCTCTTGATTTTTAATAAAACATTGCTCTTGGCATATTAATTTACTCACATCTTCAACAAATGCAGACTGTCTGTTATTTGGTAGTGACTATGTTAAATCCCAAAGACCTGTTTGTAAATAAGAAAGATGATTAAATATGCAAGTCTCTATACAATGCTGTGTAATGACAGTCATATTACAGAAAAATGCAGCATTTTATTATAGTATACAGGCAGGGCAAACCAATTATGAGGTTACACTCAGATATTCCTCAGATATTGGTAGAGAGATACATGTTTAAGCTGGATCTTATAAAAAGCACTGACTTTCTCAAATTTTTCCCGGGAGAGCACACACCACCACATTTTGTAGTCTACAAACTCAGCCACCTTCCTGAATTCTTGGTTCCCTACAATCCTTTCGTTTTTAAAACTACTTTCTTGGTTTATCTCTGCATGATTCCCCTAACTGTACCACCTAAATGCTGTAAGGCAGCCAGCAGGCAGAGCTGTGATAAACACAGTCACTAGCAGTAAATTTAAGAAAAGGAAAGCTTGAGAAATGGATTTCAAAGTCCAAGGACTTTTGAGGAGAAAAAGGTGGATTTAATAGAAGCTAGGAAGGTTATGGCGATACAGAATCCCTTCACAAACTTATCTCGGGATTCAGAATAGAACAGTAGGGGATCAGGGTAGATTTATGTGTAAGGAGAACATCATGTAAATTTCCAGGCTCAATTTAATACAGTAGCTAATAATAATCTTATTGTAGTAACAGTAGCTAATAAAATGTTTGACTCTGATATATAACATTAGGTTGAACTATTTAGTATAAGACCAAATAAAATATTGGATTTTTTTTGCAATGAAAAAGAAAGGATGAAATGTATATTCTCTTAAATTTTCAGTCCTAAATACATCAATACAATAAATGGAATTGTATGACTAATTCTATAATAAATGCGCTTACATTTTTAAATTTGTTTTAAATTCTAAGTACTTTGGGCTTCCACCAAAGAAACAATATTCTGAACCTTACCAGTAAGTTCAGTGTATCACTTACCTGGTTTATATTTGCAATTATCAAAAATTATTAGTATATATATATACATATATATGTATGAAAAGAAACTATATATAAACTATATGTACATGCATATATTATACATAAATTGTGATAATACCAAAAGATATATAACAATAACTAAAATACTTAAATAGAAATCATGTGAGAAGTTATAATATAGCAGAGAATTTATGAATATTTTAATAAGTATAATAAAGTGTCTTATAATAATGTAATTTATGAAAAAAATGATTTAATATTCAAATATGGAACTGAAAGTTGTTGATTAAATTTATTCAATCTGACTGACATGTTTTCTCTTTCAAAGAATATTTCATCAATTTTTTAGAAACAAACTTCTAATATCACTTTCTGAAACTGTAGTATAAACTGGAATCACATTAAAGTTTATTTATGTGTTCAGAAAGTAATTGTGTAAGAAACTACTGCCTGACTAACCTTCACATGTGGTAGAACATATGTAGATTGAATATTTTTCTTCCATATTTTATTAATTCTCTGAGGATTTTATAAATTTTTTTAATCACATTGAGTATAACAAAATTTATTAACCTGATCAGAGATGATTTTACTTGTCAAAAAGATTAGTGTTACAAATAATTGTGAATCTATACATAAATAATGATTTCATAACATCATCAGGAAGAGAAGTTACTAGACACATTAATAAAGAACTTTTGACATCTGGTAGCTTCTGGGAGAGGTGCAGTGGCACACAGCTATAATCCAGCACTCAGGCAGGCAGATCTTTGTGTGTTTAATGCAATTCTGGTCTGCAAAGTAAGTCCAGGACAGACAAGGCAACACAGAGAGGCCCTGTCTTGAAAGAACAAAAAGAAAAAGGAAAACTAAATATAAAAGAGTCTAATCCCTGATAGGTTGCTCATGATGCAGGTATTCCCCACCTTGGAGAGTATTTGGACACCAGCAATTAAATGTCATGAGTGAAAAATGTGAAACTGGGGAGTGGGAGATAGATCTAGGAAGAGTAAATAGCCACTTCAAATGTATTTTTAATCTAATATCATGTTGGTAAGTAAATGGATACGAACTCCAACATTTATAGCATCAAGTTAACTTCTTGTACACTTGTGTCTTGGTTTCAGGTATTTGTTACCCAGGGTAGGATAATTTATATGATAATGTTGAACAGTGAAACTATTGGAGCTAATAATAGAATCGGATTTGGTGACATCAGTATTTTCAACAACAGACTTCAAAAAATTATCATGGTGTCCTGAATATCTTTGTGGACTCCTCCTTGGTCTCCTCTAGTCCCACACTCCCTTCTCTGCTCTGCATCTCTCCTCCCCTACTCCTCAGAAAATGGAAGCATGCCCCCTCCCCATCCCAGCATATCAAGTAGAATCAGGACCAAGCACATCCTCTACTATGGTGGCAAGGCAGCTATGTCAGGGGAGAGTGATAAAAAAAGCATTCAAGAAAGTCCTGGTCAAAGACAGTCCACTCTCCCCTTATTAGGGGACCAACATGAAGACCAAGCTTCCAAAGGGTCTATATGTTTAAGGCGTCTAGGTCCAGTTCATACATGGTCCTTGGTTGGTGCTTCAGTCTCCGCAAGCCCCTCTGGGACCTGGTTAGCTGACTCTGTTGATCTTCGCTGAGGAGCTCCTTTCCCCTCTGGGTCCTTCTATTGCCCCTCCTACTCTTCCATAAGGCTCTCTGCACTCTTCCCAATCTTTGGCTGTGAGTTTCACCTTCCGTTTCAGTGCATTGCTAGCAGAGTGTCCTTAATAGTGCCAAGGATTGTCTAACTTGCCTGGTAGGCATTAATTGGACATTCCCTGAATCTCTGCCTTTCCTGTACTTCTGTACATCTTGTAGGCACAGTAAATTTTCGCTTGATGTTTTTCTGGGTGGGTTGATGTTCCCCTCGCTCCACAGGGAGTCCCGTCTGGTTAAAGAGTGGTCTCTTCAGTCTGCATGTCCTCCACTACTAGGGGTCTCAGCTAGAGTCACCCCATTTGCTCCCAGGAGCCTACCTTTTCATAGTCTGTCTCAGAGATGCCCCAGTCCATGGTTTCTTTTCTTTCTGCAAGCCCAAGGTCCTCCTGCGACCCCACCCCCTCAGTTCTCCCCACCCATCAGATTACCCAACCTCATTTCCCGCAGCATGCCCTCTCCTATCCTGTTCCCTCTCTTCAAGCATTTCTCAGTCTTTTCTGTTTGCACTTCTCAGTGAAATTCATGTATCCTTCCTTTCCCCCTCCTTGTTACTTAGCTTCTTTGGGTCTGTGTATTTTATTATGGTTATCCTGTACTATATGGCTAATATCTACTTATAAGTGAATACTTACTATGCATCTCTTTCTGGATCTGGGTTACCTCATTCAGGATGATCATTTTCCTAATTTAATGATGGATAAATTGTTACCAGAAAAAGGGAAATATTTCCCTATATAAATTATCAAACATTTACCAGAACAAAATTTATCATATTTATTCATAATATATTTTAATGTAATCACTGTCTCCTGTAAATATACATTCTTTGTTCCACTTTTTAACAAAATAACATATAGTTCATTCATCTTAAAATTGCTATATAAACTTGGTGGTTGTTTTTGTTTAAGTTATTTTTATATAATATTGTATATTTCAATAACTCTCTTGTTTTTTTAATAAGGTAACAATATTTATTCACTTTTTTTCTGTGTATTCATTTCCATTCCTTGTTTCTGTGTATTAGTTCTCATTTACTTAGTTGTTGTTAAATGTAATTTTAAAAAATTTAAAATTATTTTAATACAAAGAAGATATTTGTGCAGAACAAATGAAAGTGCTCATAGATGGGCTTCTATACATGTGAAAAAACAGGAAATCATATCCATTTAGTTTTAAATCTTCTTTCCAGTGTATTGCCAGCAGCATCTGTTTCTCAGACAAAGACCTTATGAAGCCTTAACTCCCTTTTCACAACACATAAACTACAAAGCCTTCCATTTTTAACTGTTACCTTAACTGCTATCACTTTTGAGAATGCATATAAACTCTGACTTGACCATAATGATGTAATGTTTAAGTAACTGATAACCAACTAAACCCTTCAAATAAAAATTACCTTCTAAAATTATTCTTAATTTAAATTTCCTAATACATATTTAACCCATTAGGAATTTAAAAAGAAATCCAAGTTTTTGTTACTTTTTAATTTAAAAATTTTTTTAGAAATATGTAGAGGTATAAATTATAAGAAGCTGTTAATATAACAGATTAAATTTGGAACCATGGTTATTCTGATTCTAGCTCTTGGTTGGAAAGACGAAAGCACCCAAGTCCTTATGTTCTGATAGGTAATATATTACTGAAAACAGGTTTGGGAGTATATGGAGCTAAGTCTGAACCTGCTGAGATTAAGTGGCAAGAGAGATTCACAGGTGAAGAGGTGAGACAAAGAGTTGAAGCAAAGATCACAAGGAAAATGGAAAATATCAGACAGAGCTCAAAAGTTAAAGGGAAAATTTAAGTTTTGAGAGAAATATCGCCCAGTGTCCACAATAAGTTGGAGTAACCTTCCCCAAATTTGAGGACCCCCTTTATAGATTTATTTCTTGTTAAAACATTAAACTCACCTATTCCAGGTCTATTGCAAATCTCAGCGATGCCCCTTCCTCCGTTTGTGTTCTCTCACCTAGCCCTCTCTCCTCTGTTCTCCCTACTCCTAAATCTCATCACTGATTCCCTTCCCCTTCCCTCTCCTACCCAATTCCTTTTCTCCATCCACCTCTAACACTGAATTTATTTCTCCTTCTGAGTGAGATTTAAACATTTTCCTTTGGGTCCATCTATAACTTAGCTTCCTTGAGTCTGTGCATTGTAGCATGGTTATTCTATACTTTACAGCAAATATCTACTTAAGTGGGCACATACCATGCATGCCTTTTTGGGTTTGCTTTACTTCACTCAGGATAATATTTTCTAGTTCTGTCCATTTGCCTAAAATTTTCAATATGTCTTGATTTTAATAGCTGAGTAGAATTCCATTCTGTAAATGTACAGTTTTTTTTTTTTTTTTAATAGCTATTCCTCAGTTGAGGAACATCTAGGTTGTTTCCAGCTTCTGGCTATTATGAGTAAAGTTGCTATGAACATAGTTGAGCCACGGTTGTATGGTACAACATTTTTTCAGGTATATGCCCAGGATTGCTATAGCTGGATCTTGAAGTACAACTATGCCCAATTTTCTAAGAAATTGCATGTTAGTTGGGGCATTTATTGAGGGAGATGGAGGTCTCTAGGACTCTACAAGAAAGACCTACAGAGTCAGCTAACTTGGACTCTTGTGGGCTCACAAAGACTCAACTACCAACCAAAGAGCTGTATGGACTGGTCCTAGACCCCTTACGTGTATGCATCAGATATACAGCTGGGGCTTCAAGTGGATCCCTCAACTATTAGAGCAGAGGCCCTCTGACTCTGATGCTTCCCTTTTGTCCCAGTCCCCTAACTGAGCTCCATTGTCTCAGTAGAAGTGTCTACTCCTTCAATGACTTAATGTGCCAGGGTGGTTTACTATCCAATGGCGACCTCCCTATTCTCTGAGGATGAGAGGGAAGATTAGGCAGAGGGGCTTATGGATGGACATGGGGGGCGTAAAATCAGGCTGTAAACTGAATAAATAAAAATTAAAATTAAACTACTTTCACTTTCCAGCATGGCTTAAAAGCATTGAATGAACATGTACAAATACTTATAAAAATGGCATTTAAAGAAAGAAGTAGAACTTATTCATCTAGAAAGGTATATAAAAGGAAGTAGAGGAGAGTATAAAATATGAATTAATGGATACATATATTTTAAATTGCATTAAAGGTTACAGTACAGGGAAGTTTAAGAATGTTACAGGTATTCATGAGAAACTCACATATCTTAAAAAACCCTGCACTAGAATACATTTCTGTGCTCCTTCTTGGTGTATTAGTTGATTTCATTGTAATCTGAATAATGGGAAGTTTTATGGAAATGAATCAACATGTAATTTCATTCACCGTCATAATTTGCTTGCTTTGTCTTTCTAGTTTCTGTAAAAGTTCCAAAGAAAAGAAAAGAAAAGAAAAGAAAAGAAAAGAAAAGAAAAGAAAAGAAAAGAAAAGAAAAGAAAAGAGCTGATTCTTGCCTACACGTTTGAGGAATATTCCTCAGTGTCTATCAAGTAGGTACATCCACAAATTGAGAACCATTTTTTTTGTTGCTTATTTTGACATATATATCCATCTGTGTGTGATCATGTATCTTACCACATTATATACCACATGTTTTCTAGATTTTAATTTACATTTTCCCCATCCTTTCCATACCTGATGATATTAAATTAAATATTCTATATTAAGAACATTTTTAAATAGACATATTTCTTGAAGGTAGTCTGTCTTCTTTTGAATATCTGTGAATAACGCAAAAGTGTGTAACCTTTGGAAACGGAACAAAGGAGAGATAAAGGAAATTAAGTAAGGATAACGTGAGATCTGCAATGTCTTGGCTCAGAAAGGAGTCTTAAGGAAATAAATAGGATTTAATGGGAAGAAAGAATAAGTAAGCGGATTCTAGGGAGAAGTTAAAAAGGTGTACGCAACAAGAGTATGGAAGTTTATATATGTTTTAATAGTATGCCTTCAAGGTCAAAGATTTGATTTGTTCCTACTTATCAACATTTGAGTGCTGTTAAAATAGACTGAAACATGCCCGCATAGTATACATATAAGCAATAATTGTTTATATGTAATTGTTATAAAAGTATTCGTATAAGTTATAGGTACATCACATATTACTTATAATATTTGACTAAGCTTGACATATAACAATAGTGATGTCAAATTAATATTAAGTATGTCTGTTATAATCTGTTCAGTGAACACACATTTACTTCCATTAATCTGCTGAAATTTAATTTTCTTAGCATTTCAGTATATAAAGTATACTACTTTTCATGCATTTTATTTTTAATATTAGAGCAGTCATGAAGATATACATTCCTCTATATTCTGTCATGTGACATTTTTAATATGTATGTCAAACATCAATCTCTTTAGTTGCCATTGCTAAGTTAATATGACATTTAAGTCCAGACAGAAAACTAAGAGAGGAAACATTACAAGTCAAGTGACATATAGAATTTTGAAATTTGTAAAATATGATAATGACAGTGTGTTATCAGTCGAAAACACTTGAGTTCAGTAATTGCAAGGAAGAGTAAATACAGTAGGAAAGATGAGATAACTAAATAGCATTTCTCACTTTTTAAAATAGGTGCTACAGTGCTCTATTTGCTGTTATGACGATTACTATCATTCAAATTTTTTCCGGTATTGTATAAACCTCAGAGAACAGATATTGATACATATGCCTTCATTATCATACATTCTGCTAAAGAGAGATAGATGCTTATGGAGAAATCTCATGTTCCATAAACTGAGCTGTAACCCACGGTTTTGCCGTCTACCTTACCTCTACACTGGATTTATGAATTTACCTATTCGCCTGCTCTCTTATTCAGGAAAAAATAAATAAAAGAAAAACATTTCCCTTTCTTTTTACCAAGTAGTTTCTCAGTTTTGAATCAATCATTTTTCTTTGGAAAGGCAAGGTGTATTTTTTTTTCCTGAAGTGCATGAATAATTATAAAGCACTTTTAACACATTTCTGTGAGCCCACAGATGATGGAAAGTTATGTCTTTCCTGATGTAATCCAGGAGATTGTTTCCCAGATGTTCTAGAAACTTGACCAATAGGAGAAGAGCCTAAACAGCATTTTATATCAATTATGTGCAAAACCCTGCCAATTATCTTCTCATATAATCCACATCAATAACTGAGAAGCACAAAAGATATAAAATCCCACCATCTGCTCTCCCTACAGTAGGCTACTGAGAGCTTAGACAATAATTCACGTAGTAAAATACTCTGATACATTTATCTGGGATCATGCTGTGTAAGTGGGATTTCTGATTAAAAATATTACCACTATTAGAAAATATGTTTTCCCCTTTTAGGAAAAGCATTATCATTTCTCTTTTTATTGCCACAGTAATTTAAAAGAACTACTTCCAGCTACATAAAAAACAAAAACTGCACTTCTTTCTGTTTCTCTGTAAATTTTTTTCCTGTTGATGTTAACAATGCTCAAGCTTCTACAAAGAGAAAAGGAAAAACATTCTATAGCCTCCAGAAATTCATTGTTTTGATACCTGCTCAATTTTGAACCATGTTAAATGCTGAAAGAAAGATAAATCAAAGTATAAAACACTAACCCAAAGTGCCTACATGACCCTAGAAAGGAAGTATTTAAACACTACAATCGCATATGATAGCTGATACTTCAGAGTGATTCAATGTGACTTTTCCAAGCTTTAGAGAAACAGAGCTGGCCGTTAGGAAAAATAGCTATGACTTACTGAAAGTTCAGAATGCAGACAATTCATTTCTGTCTTCCATCTTGTCTCCTTCTTGCACTGTACCATAGTAGATTTGTCATGATATCTCCATATCCCTGGCAGTAAAAACGAATATATGTTTTGCTGAAATTTCATCCCAAAGGGAGATATAAGAACGTCTACTGCCGGGCGGTTGGTGGCGCACGCCTTTAATCCCAGCACTTGGGAGGCAGAGGCAGGTGGATCGCTGTGAGTTCGAGGCCAGCATGGTCTACAAAGTGAGTCCAGGACAGCTAAGGCTACACAGAGAGACCCTGTCTCGAAAAATAAAAAAAAAAAGAACGTCTACTGTTTTATTTTTCTAAAATTTCCAATGACAAACAAAGACATGATTCCACCAAAGAGCATTCTGGGAGCGGAAATGGGTTTATTGGGCTTCCATACAGAGTGTAAGAGAAGGTTTGCTAAAAGGAAGTGGATGCTTCTTCCTTAACAGGGAGGACCTTAAATGCATTTACCCAGCAGAAATGCGACCTCTCCTATACTCTTCCCTAGCCTGTGTACCCTAGCATGTCTGGAAGCCAAGTGGAGACAAGGTAGTTCACTTATGAGCTGATGATCTTTTACAAGCAAGGACTCCCTGAGATGGCAATGACTTGACTAGAAGGACAGTCACTTGCAAAGATTATGCAAAAGGCCAGATTTTGCTGCCAATTCCCCCAAAACATACCCCTGTTTCCTTTAACAAGTCCCAAATTAGTTTGGTGACAAATTAGTATTTACAACAATAATTCTCACACATCTTAAATAAACTATATTGTAATCGCTTCTTCATCTTCAATAACGTAATTTTGCAATTATGGCTTCAAAATTATACTGCATGACAAGGTTTGCCAATTGGTGATACATTACTTCAGAGTGAATTTTCTTCACTCTGTTGCCAATGAAATTTGCATTTTAATTGGAGCAAAATGTATGCTTCAGATGATTAGGGAGGTTGGAAGAAGTGTGGCAGCTTACATACTCAGCAACGATACTTTGTGTAATTCTGCAGTGAGATTGTAACAAAGGTTTGGAGAGTAATGTCAGGTTTCTTACAGGTAAAAAAAAAACCCTTTATAACTATGTATCCTGGGTATACATAGTTATAATCTCATCTATTTTAGCATTCTCATGGATGCATGTGAAAGTTGTACAACAAAAGTGAGAGAAAAAGCTCTGCACATATATAAAATTTTAACAGAAACAAAATCCATAAAAATCTTTTAAGTGACAGAGAATTATGAACACATATAAGAAATCAGCTGAGTAATGTTTTAATACAATGGAGATGATATTTAAAACTTCGTATTGGAAGTAGATTGAAAACATATATTCTGATCATCATTTTCAAAGCACTTTTTTTTTCCTTTGAAGTAAGTAATACAATTTCCCAGCAGTAAATTTCTCTCTGTATTTGGAAAAGTTCACCTTGGGAAAAAAAATCTTTAAAATGGATGCTAACAGTTTCTTAAAATTTAAATAACTACTTAGAGCATCATAAATTGATTAAAGTATCGGGTGTAGGCTGATTTTACATACAGTCTCCAAGACTCGCAGTGATCTGAGTGTGTGTTCTGCTTAATCGGCTCCCCATGCCTGTAGAGAGGTGTTGTAAGTATGAGGGGACAGCCACTCCCACAACATACCAAGTGGATTAAAGCTACTCCACAGTTCT
This sequence comes from Acomys percivali, assembly GCA_907169655.1. NCBI lineage: Eukaryota > Metazoa > Chordata > Mammalia > Rodentia > Muridae > Acomys > Acomys percivali. Next base: position 16,653,224 of record OU015752.1, read on the forward strand.
GAAGATTGTAGATAGAAGACAGCAATGCAAACTAGTTCATATATTTTTGGGTGTATACATTATATATGCATTATCTAATGATAATTCAGTTATGTCTATGATGTTGCCCCATGCTTCACCTATAAATTCTGGATATCTCCATTTACTCCATATACAAGCAAAATTTTTAAAAATGTTTCACAGTTGTGTCAAATAAAATAGATGTGTGGTTTCTTTTTCATAATGAAATGATTCAAATATTCAAAACATGTTAACTTTATTTTAAAAAGTAGTCCTTACTTTTTCAAGCACATGTTTCAGATCTCCACATTAGAAGACTGTTTGCAATGGATTCAGAGTTTGAGACCACGGTAGGACAAACAAGATCATGTGCGAAAAAATTTAAGGTTTAGCACGTATGTCAGTGAAAAAGCATTTTTCTAGTATATTCAAAGTCTACAGTTCAATATGAAAAACCATAGTAAGTGCATAAATTAATTTTAGGGTTCAGGAGGTTATTCACATATGCTATGGAATTCTCAGATAACCCTATGTTTACACAATTTCATAAGGTTTAGCAAGACCAATGTATTTCAAAATATTGATTCCTAATTAGTTGAAAAATTAGCAGTTTAAAAATTAAAATATTTTTTATTTTTTTTTCTAGTTCAAACATAAACATTCTAGAGAATTACATCACTCAACATTAATTCCTGTTCTATGGCCTACATATCGTGTGTGTGTGTGTGTGTGTGTGTGTGTGTGTGTGTGTGTGTGTGTG
>OU015752.1:16653993-16669833 GCA_907169655.1 Acomys percivali
TGTGTGTGTGTGTGTGTGTGTGTGTGTGTGTGTGTGTGTGTGTGTGTAGATGCACAAATGCCTGCATATAGATGTCAAAGATATATGGTGGATTTCAGTCCTCAAGATTCATTTGCCTTGTGAAGCTCCTGTCATGCCCAGGTCCTCATCTCCTTCCCACAACTTTTCCACAAGGCTCCCCATGCATCTGTCTCCCAGTGTTTGGGTAAGTCTCAGCATCTGTTTCGAGGTACTACTTGCTAGAGCCTCTCAGAGGACAATTCTCCTTGATTCCTGTCTGCAAGCATAGCACAGTATCATTAATAGTGTCAGGGGTTAGCTCTCTCTCATGGGGTGAGTTTGGGTTGGGCTAGGCATTGGTTGGACCTTTCTTCCCTCAATCTCTGCTGTATCTGCTCTATCTTTATCCCTGCACATCTTGTAAGCAGGGATAATTTTGTGTCAAAGATTTTGTGGATGAGTTGGTGTTCCCTTCATTCTACTAGGTGACTTACCGAGTTAGAGGGTGTCCCCCTCAGTCTTTATGGCTCTGCTACTAGGAATCTCTGCTAGAGTCCTTCTAATATCACCCTGAGAGCCTACCCTGATTTAGGTCCCCAACTTGTCTCAGAGATGTCCCTGACTACAGTGTCTTCTTTTCTACAGGCGTTTTGTCCTCCGGCTCCTGCTGTCGTCAGGTCTTATCTCTTCCCCCATATCTCTCTGTGCTTTCTCTCCTACTTTGTTCCCTCTCTACACTCACTAACTCTGTCTATTCCATTTCCCCTCCCAAGTGAGATTTAATCATCCTCCCTTGGATCCTCATTACTTAACTTCATTGGGTCTGTGCATTGTAGCATGTTTATCCTGTGCTACCCAAGGACCTTGCATGAATTGGATGTAGGCTACCTACAAAGATGTAGCTGATGGACACTTCTGGATTCATGTGGGTCCCCTAGTAAGGGGACTGAGGGCTTTGTTTGATGTGGACTCACCTGCCATCTTTTCAATTACTTCCCTTCAAGCCACAGGGAGAGATGACACACTCAGTCTTGATATGATTTGATGAACTGGGGTGGATGGGTAGGGGAGGGGAATAGGGGGAATGGAGGGAGGGTGAAGAGGGATGGGGACATGGCAAGGATATGAAATGAATAAATAAATACAATTTAAAAAGAGCCATTCAGCTTGTTTTTAAAGACAGAATCTTTTATGATGTCTGAAGCTTAACAAGCTGGCTCATACATCACCCCCCTGCCCCGTGCGCTTTGTCCACTCCCTTGCCTTGTGATTCCACTGTATGCTACTTTGTTCTGCTTTTTACATGGATTCTTTGTATTGCATTCAGGTCTCTATTCTTGCATATCAAGGTCCTTACTATAGTTCACAGAAATTTTACCAACTTAGGTATTTTGTCTGTCCCAGTATTTTCTTTCTAGTTTAAACTGGATTGTGTTTTCTCAGTGGTAAGTATATCCTAATCAGTAGAATATGTGCATAGCTTGCAAGACATAGCCCTCAGATTTGTGATTTCTTTATCATGCATCAGCAGTATAATTTACGTGAAGAGTCTTGATGACTGTCCATTTCCTTAGACCAGGGGTATGAACCATCTTAATGTTCAAACCCTTTAATACAGTTCCTCATGTAGTGGTGACCCTCCAACCATAAATTATATTTGATGCTGCATCATAACTATAATTTTACTACTGTTATGAATCATAAAGTAAATATCTGCTATACTTGGTATCTGTTATGTGACCCCTATGAAAGTGTAACGATCTCTAGGCTAAGAACCACTACCTTAGACAATCTAGTTGATTGCCAGGTCATCGCCAACATTTTTGTTAGATGGAGACAAAAGTTTGGGAGAAAAAAATGGGAGCCTATATTAAGACATACATAGACTCGAAAATATAACCAAGACATAGAGAAAGAGAGACGTGAGCTGGTTGTGTTTCTTAATGTTTCCTTGCAGTTGAGTAAACTAGGTGGAGTCTATGGCATGGAATGTTGTTCTCAGCTGGAAGCACAGATCCCTTACAATTAGGAGTCCCTCCAGTACTGCCTATGTGCCATGATTCTTAAACAGTGGCACTGTGTGGAATCAACTCATCATTATTTAAATAAGTACATAAATTTTTTACTTATAATTCAAGAATAGAAGCATTGCATCTGGATCCTCAACTGGCAAGGATTTCTTTCTCATTTGTTTCTCTATCAAATACAGTCATCATATTATCATAAAATATGCTAATAGTAGAACATTATACCAGAAAAATGATGGAGCTAATAATATAATGTATAAAACATCATCTCCACATATTTCTAACTCTTTTGTATTCAGTTTTGTACTCAGCCCTTGAAAGATGTTAATAAAAATAAAATAAACAGATAAACAGGCATAGAATGTCTGCAGCTGTAGACTGGAACTTTCTAAAGAGAATGTTATTAATTTAAGACTTACTAATACAAAGCCAGATAAATTAAGGTTCTCCTGGGGATGGTAACATCCTCATTCAATATATATAACATGTGGTATCTTAAATTACCAGTTAGCATCCTAAATGCATATTTTATTGTGTAGGCTATATAATGGTGCTAACTTAATGTTACCAAGAGAACTATAACTTTTTGTTCTGACTTATAATCTTACATTTATTACTTAGTTGTTACATTAGCACTGGATTGCTATTGATGTATATTTCTGGAGGTCATAAAGGAGAAGAAAATATGTTTTCAAAATATTCTTAGTTATGGGAATATGCAAACCCAAAAGTAATACTGCTGAAATGTGAAAATTTGTATTCTGTAGCATTTTAAAGGACCTGTGTGCTTTTGAAAGAATGGAGACTTCCCATATTCAAGATAAGTACCTCGTTTTCTTTTCATTGCAATATATTTTTGAAAGAATTATTATTTAGAATGTTTGCATCATTACTTCTCCATTTGCCTTTTAGTTCCTGAACAAACTAATAATTATCATCAGTGAAATTTTCACAATCTATGACATTTTAGTGCTACTTTACATTAATATATTATCATTGATAATTTATATTGTGAAAATAAATAAAGTATGATGTTGTGGCACCAGGTGAAATACCTCAGAGAGAACAGGTTAGAAAGCTCAGCAGGGAATTGTGATTAGAGCAGACTAAGAACCTGAACTTGACCCCAGTAACCCACATAGTAAAAGGAGAGAAGTGAGACACATGGATGGTGCTCTGGCTTCTACACGTGCACTAAGGTAGTTATGCAAATCCCCACACAACCTGAGACACACACACACACACACACACACAAACATACACACATACACATACACACAGAGCACACACACAAAGACAAACACAGCACACAAGAAAAGAAAACACACATAAAAATAATCCATAGATAATTGTTTCATTTTATTAGCATTATTGCATTCGTTTCTCTGGGGTTTTTGTAATAAAAACAAATTGGAAAATTTGAAGATGAGAAATATTTCTTAGGTACTGTTATGTAAACAATTTTTAAACAATGATGCATAATTTTAAAAAGCTATATCTGTCAGATATATTGGGCCAGAAGGCTGAAAATGATCATCCAATTTTATAAAGAGTTTTGGGTGACTATTCAGGTGGCAAACTGTCTCTGTCATCTTCTCATTTTGGGAAGCTACTAACCTGCACTCCCGGTATACTCAGGTAATCAATTTTAAGATTTAAGAAAACAAAACAGAAAGTCAAGGATATGAACAATGTGCTTTCCTGGTGGATCTAGACTCCAGTGTTTCCTTTATAGTAATTAACTGTGTAAGTCACGAGGAAATACATATCTTTGTAGTGCTGATCCACATATAATATAGAATTGGACAAGGAAGTTGGAATGAGTGTTAACTGTGGAGAGCTTTAATTTGTTTCTTTTCATGAGTAAACATAAATAAAATAAAGAGTAACCCATTCAGAATTAAATATACATCACTCAGAATTATCAGTTAAAGTTTGAAAGTCACATAATTTTGTACTGTTTAGATATTTTATGACAAGAACTTATTGGCTCTTCATTTGAACATATGGTCCTTGTATGTATATAGTTTCAAGGCTGAACCCTTGGCAATGGAGCTCATCCCAAGGATTACCTGTTTCTCTTCTTTTTCACAATCACATAGTTCTCTGTCTAGGGTTGGGGCACATGAGATTTCCCTTCCACATCAACATGTGTACTGATGGTGTCCTAAAGTCAAAAACATAAGTAGTGAAGAATGCATTTCAAAATGTGTTTGAGTATCAAAATGGGGGTGATCCTGCAAGGCTTTGTTTGGCTACACAAGTTTGCTGTGTAGCATTCTGTTTAGACATGAGACATCCCCTTTCAAAGTATTTCAGGAATAGGTGGGAATAAAGTAAATCATAGGTTATGGATAAAGTTACTAGAAGCAAGATAGACAGGAACTAAGCACCCTGCAAACTAAAAGCCTTATTTATGTACAAATTTCTATAGAATTTAAAAGAAAAATGCCAAAAATAATTAAAATTACTTGTTTCTTTAACAGAAGAAGAGGGAAAGTATACTAAATCCTCCTAATTTTTATATAAATTACAACAAAAGATGTAACTTATTTTTGAGAACACTAAGGAAACTATTTTTAGAATTCACCTGTAGAGATGAGTTTCACATATACATAATATGCCAGATATTAGATATTATGTAATGTGCAATTATGTATGTAAAATGCACTCAAATTATTAAAAATAGAAGATCAGATTCTTCTATGTGGTTATAATATTTCTCCTATTTATATTTTAAAACAAGTAGTTACCAGTTCCCAATATATTTTCTTTATCATACACCAATTTTGCTCAGCACTTTGCAAAAATATCATGGTGTACACAAGTCTAACTTTTTTGTCTTTATTTGACTCAATTTGAAAATTTATCAATTGCATTATAACATATGCCTAAGGCTTTTTGCAACATCAGTGAGTTTTAAAGTTGTTTGAAGGGTGTTTTTGATAAGAACAAGCTGATTGTACTTAAATTGATGGCCTTTTATGTGAAATGAGTATTCTTTTAGAAAATAATTTCACATAAGACTTATGACTGTCCTCTAATACTTTGATAAAAGACTAACATTAAAATATCAGCTAGGTATATATGAAAGTCAGAAATATCTTCTTTCCAGAGGACTCCAAATTCTTGTTATTGGATGCCTTTGACCTTTTATGACTTATTGGTGGCTGTCACTGTAAGAGTTACCATTTGTAAGACTCACTAGAGGTAATGAGTTAATTATGGGAAGTCATTTTCATTTCCATGAAATGTGATCTCTAATCTATAACATTCCAGACATGTAGCTGAGCCCACAGAGGCAAAAATCAAATTAATTTATTCAACTTTCTACTTATTATTTAGGCAAAGAAAAGCTGGAAATAGAAATCATCTGACTAGAATCTGATGCTTGTTCACAAAAAATGGCAAAAGTGAGTAATAGTGAGGGAATTTGGGGTGCTTTCTACTAAAAATGAAATGCAATTATTGCTATTTCCAATATCTTATATGTATCAACTTATCAGGAAATCCAAAGTTGTAGACTAGAATTATAACTGTATGATGCTTTATGCTAACTTAGCTCATAACCGATCTGTGTTTCTGTTCAACTTGGATCTACAACATTGACTACTATCACTCAGTGTCATGAGTTTCCATGAGACCTGAACAGAGGAGCCTACTTCCTGATTACAGTCTCATTGTAATAAATAGTTTTGTGGGAGCTTCAAAGGAAATAGAAAACAGATAATAGATAACTGGGGTTGCTGCTGTGGTAAGCAGTTCCAGGTCAGAGTAGACAGTAGAACCAAAAGATCCTTCCAGTAGACTGCAAACTAATGAGCATAGCACTTCTCAGGGTCCAATCATTTTCATTTTAGTTTTATATTCACTTTATGAAATTTCTCTCTCCCCCTCTTATCTTTCTCTGTTACCTCTTAGGTTTCAGGGAACAGAAAAACACTCAAATATTGGCTTTTATGCCTTGATCCAAAGAGCTCAAATAAAGCAAGATATACTAAATCTAATTGAAAAAAATGGAGAATAACCTTGAATACATTGATATAGGGTACAACTTCATGAACAGCACACCAATTTTTCAGGTATTATGATCAACAATTATTAAATTTGACCACACGAAACTGAAGAGCTTCTACAAAGCAAACAACACTGTCAATAGGTCAAAACAGCAGCCTACAAAAGGGGGAAATATCTCAACCAACCATACATCCAACAGAGGGCTAATATAAAAAATATATAAAGAACTCAAGAAATCAAGCACCAGCAAACCAAAAAGCCCAATTAAAAATTGAGTACAGAGCTAAACATAGAATTCTCAACAAAGGAATCTTTAACAGCTGAGAAGCACTTAAGGAAATATTCAACGCCTTTAGTCATCAAGGAGATGCAAATCAAACAACTCTGAGTTTCTATTTTATACCCATCATAAAGGCTAACATCAACAACTCAAGTGATAACATCTGGTGGCAAGGATGTGGAGCAAGGGAGAAACATTTCTCCATTGCCAATGGGAATGCAAACAAGAAGCACAGGGATAAACGATGTAACAGAGCTTGAGAATGTGGCAATTCAATGACTGGCCCAACTTGAGACCAACCGCATGGGACAGAGCCAACCCTTGTCACTATCAATGATACTCTGCTATGCTGCCAGACTACCTAACATGACCGGCTTCTGAGAGACTTCATCCAGAAGTTTATGGAAGCAGATGCAGAGACCCACAGCCAAACAGCAGGCTGAGTTGGAGAGTTTTGTGAGAGTGAGAGGAAATATAAAGAGAGCTGGAGAGCATGGAGGATGCCACAAGAACACCAGAACACCTACAGACCAAACTAACCTGGGTCCATAGGAGCACATAGAGACTGAACCACCAACCAAAGACGAAGCGTGAGTTGGGCAAAACACCCAACACATGTATAGCAGATGTGCAGCTTGGTCATTATATGGGACTTCTAGCCACATTGTATGGGTGAAGGCATGCACTTCCCTTCCTCAAAAGGAAAGACACACAACTTAACTAAAATATTTTTGTAGTTTATGGTAATCAAAACAAAAGTCTTTGTATAACATGTTAACTAAAAGGTCCACTGATTATAACATTTAATTTAGAGCTTTTCTATTTACATTTACATTTAGTTTTTGTTGACAAAGTGAATAAGCCAATATAATGGAGATATAATTGCTTTAAAAGCAGTCTAGAATATTTGGTAAACCACACAACATATTGGAGAACTAAATCCAACACAGAAATCTGTAGACAACATCTCAAAAGACAATTTACACTTTTTTACACTTTTACACTTTTTAAAAAATGTCTAGGTGTCCATTAGCTGAGGGATAGGCAATGAATATGATGAATAAGTAAATGAATAAATGGGATATTTACAAAATGAAATATTCAGCTGTCTCCACAGTTGAGTGGAGAATGGGATATGACTTTCTCATGTACTCTGGTGCCTCACATTTGACTATGTCCCCTGGAGGGGGAGACCGAGTGGCACTCAGAGGAAGGACAGCAGGTCACTGAGAAGAGACTTGATGCCCTATGAGCATATACAGGGGGAGGTAATCCCTATCAGGAACAGTCATAGGGGAGGGGAATAAGGGGAAAATGGGAGGGAGGGGAGAATGGGAGAATACAAGGGATGGGATAACCATAGAGATGTAACAAGAATAAATTAATAAAATTAAATTAAAAAAAGAAAAAAAAGAAAGAAAAATTAAATATGCAGGTAAATGAGTGGAGCTCTAATCATCCTGAATGGTGTAATCCAGATTCAGATAAAACAAACAAACACACAAACATTGCACTCAATTTCCCACCTATGTAACTTGGATATGTTACAAGAGATGTTATAAGCCAGGCAGTGGTGGTGCACGCCTTTAATCCCAGTAATTGGGAGGCAGAGGAAGGCATATCACTGGGAGTTCGAGGCCAGCCTGTTCTACAAAGTGAGTCCAGAACAGCCAGGACTACACAGAGAAACCCTGTCTTGAAAACCAAAAAAAAGTGAGAGCTTTTATAAGATGCAGAAGAAGCAAATAACATATATTGCTAATCCTACTTCATGGGAAGAGCTCTGAGACTGGCTGAGACATGAATGTCTAAGCATAAACAATTCTTGTTGGCTACAGAATCCCTGTTAATTATGATTAAATGCCATTCTTCATATGTCATGAATGAAGATTTATATATGTTTTATTCCTGTGCAGAGAACCAGCCTTAAGTGTTCTATGCATCATGCCCACCTTATACATTTATAATTTTAGGACAATATAAAGCTTGTGTGAATTATATGTTTTCAGAACAAAAGAACCAGACACTGATGCTGGACCATACTTGACCAGATTCATTCCTATCAGCATGCTGGATGCTGTCATTATGCATCCTTCATCTTCCAGCACCAAGTGCAAAAAGGAAGCTTGATTTTTAAGAGTCATTTTCAAAGTGTTATATTATAAGAAATATAATTATGTGTGAAAATTATCAGAAAGAATTAAAATATTCAATATCAGTGATAAATCCTAAAACTTCAATTTCTAGACATTTAAGAGATTTTTTAAATGGAAAGGAAGAAAAGAATGAATGGAACAAATGAGAGGAGGGGGGATTTTTACAGGATATTGAAGATGGACATACAAGCCATGCCTATGACATCCTGAAGCTGATGAAAAATTACAGTTATTGTCAATGTAAATAGTGTCCCACTAAAGCATGGATGCTAATGGATTGGTTTCCTAAGATAGTGTTATTGGGAGAGACTTCAGTTTTATAAATTTGCCTTATGGAAGGGATTTAATTGTCTACATGCTATTGACAGGGATTTGGGGACCGTGTTTGCCCATATTTTTGTTATCTCACCATGATACAAACAGTTTTCGCAGACATGGTGTATTAAGGATTTTTCTGTAGAGTTCGAAGCTACATGTCTATTTATCTCCAATAAGGAACACATGACAGATCAGAGACAATTGTGCTAATGTCCAAATTGGTGAATCAGTGAGATTCTTGCTTAGAAATAAGAATTAATTTGTTCCCAGCTGTTTCGCATGACAATTTAGGTTTTATCACCTTCAGCTTACCCCAAATTCCATGTTACAACATGGAATCAGTTTAAAGAATATTTTATAGTTTTACAGAACAAAGAAAGTCATAAATCAATGCAAGTTTAAAATACATTGGTGAGTATTTTTAAACCCTGGAGCAGAAAGGCAGTTACTGTAAGATGTACCAAGTTGTCTATAATTCCAATATACTTTCTGAGCTTTTCACATGCTGGGAGCTAGTTGAATCCTAAGTTAATAGATTTCAAAACATTTTGCCTTTCATCACAGTATGTTAATTCTGAGACATTTTTGGTCAAGAATGGCTCTTCCAAGGGCTAGAACTGGACCGATAAGGGAAGTAGAAGACAAGATTCCAATTATTTCCAAACCTCCAATGAGATTTTATTGGGTTTCTTAACTGTAGAATGTATATGGAGTTACTTGCAAGGGGAAAGGATGACACAAAACCAGCGACATCATTGAAATGTTCTCTTATACAAACATATCACTAGTGTATTCTGCACATTTTGCTGTCAGCCTATCAGGTTCTAGAATTCTTCTCTCTGATGTTCAACTGGTCACTCTCCCCCCAGTAGTTGTTTGTTACTTTAATATAGCTAGAGAAGAGTACTAATGATTCATTAAAGTAACTATTTTTCTAAGCATGTGACCTTTTTTTCCTTTCTGAGTGTCATGAGTCCCCACCTCCTTTCTAGAAGAAATATTTCAATTGTGGAAAATGTCATATATCACATATTGCTTATTTTTTACATCTTCAGTATTTAACAGAAACCAAAATTATTTGAACCACATGATAATAGACTAGAACTCTTGAAGTTCAATTTATAGTATCTGAAATTAAAGTAGCTCCACAAGGAAAAATGAGTAAAATTTTATGCAGAGAATCGAGAATATCTACGTGCATACATGTGTACTACAAAACATGCCAGGTAAAAGGAAAAATAAAGTACTGTCACATAAGTCCTGTTTAAAAGTTAGCATGATGCATTAAAATATAAGCATAGAAGGAGAGCTGTATATTGTGTAATGCAATGTAGATGGAAAACTGTCAGGAAAGAAATATAATCAGCACTTGCCACGGGCTGGGTTAGTGGTATGAGAAAACAGAAAGCAACAAAAGAAATGCTGAAAGGAATATAAAAAATAGCCATGCTTTGATTTTGATAGATAGTACATTCATGCCTACATTTTAATAACTCTATTAAAGTCTGACTTAACTATCAGTTTCTCATATGAATTTAAATTTACTAATAAAATAACTTTTTAAAAATATTTTAAGAAGACTTAAGAAACACTATATATATGAAAAACAATATCTAAGTTTTATTACATATTCAATTGTTGTATGGAGTGATAGAAAAGGATGGATGCTAGACCTTAGGAAACACTGAACTGTGGAAGTGGAGCAGTGAGTAAGAACATTTGCTATAAAGACATGACACTGTATATACAGAGCTGATGTCCTTGACACTTCCTGCTCCCTCAATCCTTCCTCTAACTCCCTGTGTTACACCTCCTAATGTTTGGCTATGGATATCCATTATCTTCTCGATGAAGCCTCTCAGATGACAGTTATGTTAGGCTCCTGTCTGAAAGGAAAGCATAATACTAATAGTGTCAGGGGTTGAGTGTCTACCACGGGGTGGGTCTCAAGTTGGGTCAGTCATTGGTTGGCCATTCCCTCAATCTCTTTTCCATTTTATAAAAAATATATAGAAAGCGTCACAAATTTGTGTGTCATCCTTTTGAGGGGCTATGCTAGTCTTTTTTGTTTTTGTTCCAATTTTAATACGTGTGCTGCTAAAGTGAGCACAGAAGTATAAGTCTTGAGAAAACTATTTGCAAAGGAGAAGAATGAGGATATATGATTAATGCTTATTAAAAGAGAGGATTGGATGGAGGGGCTGAGATGCAGGGAATAAAGAATGACAGAGCTCCCTATCCTACCTTCCTAATAAATATTTAGGAATATTATATAATTTATTTGTAGATGTTGGCATTATTATCAACTGTATAGAAATTTGTCATTAAAAACATTCAAATCATCAGTTTGGCCTCAAAAAAGCAGTCTTAAAGAAAAAACAATTGGACCAATTTCTTTTATTGTTTGTTATATTTGTGCTAGTTTTTAACTCAATCTACTTATTTAGAAAAAACTCATTTCTGCATTCTTCTTGTGGGAGCTTTGGATCATCACTGATGCATAATATGTCAGTGAGGATATTTGGATACTTAATGCTGAGCAGGTTCGAAGTGTTTAAATCTGAGGGTGTGAAAGGAAAAGGGCAATTCCCATGAAGAAAAAAATCTGGCAGAGACCCCTCTTAGTGCCCCTGTTGTTATTGGAAAGAAAATGGGAAATACTGTAATATTGGAACCTATAAATTTTTTATGAAATTCTTCTTCTTGGTGCCAGGATATAAACCTAGTGTGGCATGGAGAATTCTGAATGATTTCTGATCCATAAAATATCATAAGCTTCTACCAGTCATAGGGTCTCTTTCTTGACCCCAAGAAACTAAGACTATGATGAAAAGAATGGCTGTGGATAACCTTGTCAATATGGTCCCACAATACAGACCTAGTGCAGTATTCTGTCAACAGCAGTGCTATTTTCCTTCAGAGAAAATGCACTGATAACAATTAAAAAACTGCTGTAGGATTTTCATGATGTTGGGAATTATTTGAAAAGTAAAGTAGTAGAACATTTGATAAAAGACTAAGAATAATTTGTCAGTTATTAGCACATTCAAACAGTAGTCATAGGTACTAATCATTTTGGAGAAAATTAACTGTGGGGGAGAATGTTTAGTTTCTTGCACATGGATATTTAGATATGATCATTTAGAAATTATTATTCACTAAAATTATCCATAGTTGATTGCTTGTATTATGTTGATAAAAATTCACATTTCTAGTCAACTTGACTTTTCTTAGTAATTTAGAGTGACATAACTTTTGACAATGAAGCTCTGTTATGAGCAATAATAGAGTATTTTATAATTCTGTCCTTAAGTGAAAATTGTGGAAGAAGGCTGCGGAAATTTTTTGGAAGAAAGAAAACCTCTAAATTCTGTAAAGATATTTGAGAACTTTTATAATGTTTTTATATGGTATAGAATACATACCAAATGTGCCTTAATAAAGAAAAATATCCAAATTATTTTTATGATTATCTTCCATGGGCCTTGGGTTAATAACTAAAATATGTTTATAGTCTTCATTAGAATTCTTTACTGCAAATGTGTTTGCCCTTTGGAAACAAAGTAATATAATTTCTACCTCTAAATAATGTTTAGAAAGTAAATAATGAGCACATTTTAAGTTAACTTATATTACTGGGTAGCATAAGGTGATTTATTAAAACTGTGTCCATAAGTAACATAGATTATTAATTCAATAACATTTTATTCTCAGTTAAGAAGTCATTTATACTTTTTAGGCTCCTCATCTTTCCCAAATGTTAAATTTGTCCAGGAAAAATAATCTGAATATTGAATTTGCTCCAAATTGTAGGAGTGAGTTCATATGTGAACCTGTACTTCAGAGAACACTGTTAGTATGTAGCTCTTGTTACAGAATGGAGCCATTTAATTGTTCTTTCTCTATTATTTTGATGATGCTATGGCAGCCATATTTTCTTTCTTCTAGGACTTTGTGAAATTGAGAAGGTAGAAAGGGACATGAATCAGATAGGAATCAGGTCATAGTAGGGCCAGTAATATTATGCCTGCTTAAAGGACTTCTTCCTCAATTGAGATGCATATAGAAATCCTAGGATTTTTTTCAGAATGTAGGATGATTGGATTGATTTCATATTTAAATTTTAAGATGTGTTCCTGTATTGAACAATAATATTTTCTATGCTCAACCCTGCTACGAAAACTCAAAATTAATTTGAGCTATGAAAATGCACTAGAAAGAATTACAATTCCTGCATTATTAAGAGTAGCTCAGTGAAGACATACTATAATACAATGCCAACTTGTATGAGTTACACTTGTACATATGTTCACTGAATCCCCTTGTCCATCGCCTTTCTCAACTTTCTGCATTTATTTCATTCCAAAGTAGAGTGTAGAAAATTAATTACTAATTTTCAAATAAAATGAACCCAAATTATTCTTTAGTAATTCTAATGCTTCTTGATGCGAAGTTTAGTACATTTTAGAGTACATGACAGCACCAAGGTAGGAAAGTTGTTTTCTTCAAGTTTGGAAAATACAAATGGCCAAATCACTATGAATATAACATTTATATAATTCCTGAGTGTTTCATGGCTCTTCTTGCTGTATGTAGTTTATTTTATTTATGTGTAATAATATAAATGTATATGTAAAAACGGGGGAGACCTAGTGGCACTCATAGGAAGGACAGCAGGTCACTGAGAAGAGACTTGATACCCTATGAGCATATACAGGGGGAAGTAATCCCTCTGAGGAACAGTCATAGGGGAGGGGAATAAGGGGAAAATGGGAAGGAGAGGAGAATGGGAGGATACAAGGGATGGGATAACCATAGAGATGTAACAAGAATAAATTAATTAAAAAATAAATAAATAATAAAAAAGAAATATAATAAAAACTGGCACACAAAATAAATAAATAATAGTTAAAATATGTAGAATAATATTGATAATTATAAAAATTATACTTTTTAAAAACTTTGAACAAGTACCTAAGGTAAGTGTTAGATTCACATGTGGACATATGATTAGCGCTTTTTATTTTACATATAATGTAGCTCAGTCCTTCATCGGGTATAATGCTTGACAATGGGAGAGATTCAAACGCTTGTTATATTTCTAGATTTTGTTTCCTCCACATATTTGTGTTTTATTTATTTTATTTTTCTTGTTTTTTCTTGTTATTATTTTTTTATTTTTTATGATTTATTTAATTACATTCTGATTGTTACTGCCTCGATCATATCCACCTGTTTCCAGCCTCCCTCTTCTGCCTTATACCTTTCCTCCTGGGTCTAAGATGGGGTCAGGGGCCTCTTTTGCCATCTGACAAAAGTGTATCAGGCCTTATCAGGACAGACTGCATCCCTTTCCTCTGTGGGCCCACAAGGCCACCCAGCCAAGATAAAGGCATCAAATCACAGGCAAAAGCATTCCCAACTACATGGAGAACCAGCTGTCCATCAGCTACATCTGCACAGGGAGTCTAGATTCTCTGCATGCATTGTCATTGGTTGGTGCATATGTTTGTGCAGCCCCTCCTGGGTCTATATCCGCCAGCCTTGATGGCCTCCTTGTGGGCTTCTGAACCCTCCTGGTCCTTCCATCTCCCTGCTCACTCTTCTATACAACACTCAGGGCTCCTACCAGAGTCTGGCTGTGATTGCCAACATCTGTCCATATCCCATACTGTGTAGAGTCTCTCAGAAGACATCTATGTTGGGCTAATATCCACTTATAAGAGAGTTCATAGCATGTGTGTCTTTCTGGATCTGGGGTACCTCATTAAGGATGATCTTTTTTAGTTCCACCCACTTGCCTGAAATTTTAATGATTTCCTTGTTTTTGATAGCTGAGTAGTATTCCATTGTGTAAATATACCAAAGTTTCTTTATCAATTCTTCAGTAGAGGGACATCTAGATTGTTTCTAAATTCTGGTTATTAAACTGCTATAAACATAGTTTATCAAGTGTTCTTATTGTATTGTGGAGTGTCTTTTGGCTATACACCCAGTAGTGGTTTTAGGTGGGTCTTGAGGTAGAGGTAATACCAATTTTCTCAGAAAGTGCCAGATTGATTTCCAAGGTTGTTGTACAAGCCTGCAGTACCACAAGCAATGGAGATGTGTTATCTTTTCTCCAGATTCTCCCCAGCAGGTGTTGTGACTTGAGTTTTTTATCTTAGCCTTTCCGACAGGTGTAACATGGAATCTCAGAGTCATTTTGATTTGCATTTCCCTGATGACTAAGGATGTTGACCATTTCTTTAAGTACTTCTGGGTCATTAGAGATTATTTTTCCATTTGAATTCTGTCTCAATGATCTGTCCTTTGGTGAGAGTAGAGTATTGAAGTCTCCCTATCTGAATATGTGGGCCTCATTGTGTGATTTTATGACTATACCACTCACCTCTTCTGGTCTTGTCATAGGTGAGTGAGGCAGACATGGAGTCATCATGGAGAAGGCTCTAAACTGAATGTGGCACAAGCTCCCCATTGGCCTCCTTGGGATGGTGGACAATGGGGGTTGGGTCCCACCTTCAGCTTATCTCTCTGTTGGCTGTGTCCTAGTTAGGTCAGACACATCAGTCAGATCATGAGCAGGATTTGGCATTATGGAGTCAGCTGAGCAGCCAAAGGGTATTCAATTTAAGGATTCAGATTCAGCCATGTAGTTGCTTGGTAGCTAAGTATACATTTCTGCTCCTGACACTCAGATGCCACTGAGCTCCATCATCTTGGACCTGGGGCCGTGTGCGCTCATATTGTCTAGTTGGTTTCCTCAGTGGGACCAGTAGAACCATAGATTGAGGTAGGCATGCTGTTCCTGGTTATCTAGGTCCTGCTCTCAGGGAGGCAGGAGTCATCCCATCCGGGTTCTGGTTGCTGAAGTGGAGCACCACTAGAAGTGGTTGGTACTGTGGCCACTGGTTTAACATATTTTTGTGTATGAAAGCCTTCACTTGAGTTAAGTTTTCTAGATAAAATTTGACTTTTCTTTCTATACTTTAAAATCTCTCTCTCTCTCTCTCTCTCTCTCTCTCTCTCTCTCTCTCTCTCT
>OU015752.1:16669843-16686567 GCA_907169655.1 Acomys percivali
TCTCTCTCTCTCTCTCTCTCTCTCTCTCTCTCTCTCTCTCTCTCTCTGTCTCTCTCTGTCTTTCTCTCTGTCTCTCTATCTCTCTCTGTCTCTCTCTCTCTGTCTCTCTCTGTCTTTCTCTTTATCTCTCTCTCTATCTCTCTCTGTCTCTCTCTCTCTGTCTCTCTCTTTAATCTATGAGAAGTGTGGGAGAACAAGTAGGTCTCTGACTTTTGTTCCTGCTCTTGGGACATTTTCCATTTGTTGTATTGCTATGTCCAACCAAAAAATGATAAGTTTTCATACCATCTTCATCATATAGCTAGATAGATATACATATGCTAATATGTTTTTAACTCATTTTATATGATTTTAATTTCTCTTTCTTCTTTCTTTGTTTTGTTTTGTTTTATTTATTTTTATTTATTTATTTATTTATTTATTTATTTATTTATTTATTTATTTATTTATGTTTTGGTTTTTTGAGACAGCATCTCTCTGTGTTAGCTTTAGCTGTCCTAGCCTTGCTTTGTAGACCAGGCTGGCCTCAAACTCACAGTGATCCACCTGCCAATGTCTCCTGAGTGCTGGGACTAAATGCTTGAGCCACCACACCCAGCCTTAATTTCCCTTTCTTACAAAATCACCTGTAGTATATTGCTATTTCTTCCCTGTAGAGCCTTCTTTACAAGTGAATGATAGCATCTCAGCATCTTAACAGTGAGGCTAGAGACTAAAACCTACAAGACATGCCAGACCCTAATATCAAACTTCATACTGATCAAGTAGCAAGCAGGAAAACACATTCCAAAGACCAGAGCAAATCTGGCAAGATGACCATGCATACACCAGAACATACATTTCCCCTTCATTATCCTACCTCATCTAAGCAAATATCTTGGAAATAGTTCTTATAGCTAGGAACATAACATAGGCTGTAGATATAGAACCCAGTTCTAGACCCACCATACTGAAAACTTGTTTCTAGTTAGAGTTCTATAATTCTGATTTGCAGATCCACACTTATGAATGGAACCTGGAATCCATGAGAGAATTGTGAGGACACCTTCATTTATCTGTTATTGAACCTTCAACTACACTGAATGCAGTGCAAAGAGAGTGCATTTTTTGGTGAGTAGCTCTGGGAGGTAAGGACAGTATTTCCCTTAGGACACACTGAACTCTTCTTTCTACCCATCTACCTTACATCAGAGGAACGCCTCCTCAGTATTTTCCTCAAATTCAGGTACACAACATTCTTTAAAAGTTAAGGCAACAATTTGCTTCTGGATACCTGCTTTAGAATGGATTTGGATAAACACACGGATTTGATATTGTTTCAAACCTGTTGTTGTTGCTACTGTTGCAGTTGCTGTTATTGTTGTTAAATCATATTTAATCACCTTGAAGCCTTTTGGAACCTGCAAAAGCAGAAGTTTTTTAATCTTTTTTTTGAAATTATTGTAACATTTTAATGGAAAAAAGTTTCTTCAACAGTCGAAAAACAACCTAAGCAGAAAAAAAAAATAATGTTCAAAGATTCATAGTATCCTAACTCAAATCATACAATAGGGTACAGTTATAAAGGAATCATGGTACTGACCTAAAATTCAGACATGTAGACAAATGAAATATGATAGAGAATGTAATAACAGAGGGAAACCCATCCAGCTTTAGTAAACTAATTTATAACAAACACGCTGTCAAAGAATACATGAACCAAAGACAGACTCTTAAACAATCATGTTAAAATTTCACGTCTGTATGCAGAAAAGTGACAATAGATACATATCTTACATCTTTAATAAAAATTAAGACGTGAAAGAAATCTTAATATAAGTCCTGAAAATTTGAAACTCTTAAAGTAAAAAAAGGGAAAAAAATCACTTCAAAATATTAGCATAGGGAAGGACTTTGTTTTTTTAAATATTTTATTAATTTATTCATATTACATCTCAATTGTTATCCCATCCCTTGTATCCTCCCATTCCTCCTTCCCTCCTGCTTTCCCCCTACTCCTCTCCCCTATGACTATATGTACCATTTGACTAATATTTATTTTGGCAACTCCAGCTACATTTTCTTTGCACACTAATGTTTTTGTACCTAATAATTTAATTTGAATATCTTACAGTATTTTTCTAAGCTTTAATGTCAAAGAGAAATATATATTCTCCTTAGTAATTTGCATTTACCATTTTCTTCATGTAGACATGGGTGCAAACAAACAAACAAACAAAAACAAGGACAAACAAAGGGATTATGTTATGTTGACAAAGCTAAGTTAGAAGTAATTGACATGAATGTCATCTCTTAGCATGTAGTGGTAACTTAGATTCAACATACACAATGCATCCCTTATCTTTCCTCATATTCCTAAGCATGTTGTCTTGAATAACAATAAAATTGCAATCTTTCCCTTGCCAATAATGGAAATCATTATAAGTTTGTACATTTTGTTTCTATTTATATATATTGTGTTTAAGAGTCCTTTGTGTTTTATATTCCTAATTACTTAATAATATATTTCTTGATCTCATATGTTAATTCCTTTTATTGTAGCCTAGAGGTATTTGAGTTCTGTCTTTACTAACAGCCATTTTCTGGGAGCCAGCATGATTTTTATAAATCAGAAACTAGCATGTACATCCCTGGGTCAAATTCAACTCTGTTATGTTTGTAAACTGTATGTCTTGATCAGTATAGCCATCTGTCTTATGCTTTCATTTTGGCTGTAGCTCATATAATATGCATACTGCATACTAATTTTATATTATTATGATGAAAACATTTTACTAAAATACTTTTCAAAATAATATACCTTTGAAAAATAACTATAACGAAGCTGTTCTCCTTTGTGAATAATTATGAATAATTTAAAAATATTCTTACTGCCAAATAGCAAACTTTACATATTTTATTTCCTAGCCATCATTAAATGTTCCATTTTAACAACATTGAATGACATAGTCAAATTTGAGGATACTATATGGTATCTTAATTTATATTTACACACATATGAAAAGTCTGAGTATGTTGGATTGTGAAATCATTTTAAAAGAATATCTTCTGCACACATACAGTTAAAAGTGCATGGCTCTTAAATTTAGTATTGTGTTTGAATTTGTTTCTAAAGAATAAGTGTGAATTTATTTTGGGAGGAAAAAATTGTTCATAATACCACATTTAAAGTATTTCACTTAAAATGAAACCAGATAGATGAAAAAGAGAAAAAAAAATGGGAGAGATGGAGAGGTTGCCTCAGAAAATAGAGGAGAAATGATGGAGAGAGAGAACAGAAACAGAAAGAAAAAAGCAAAGAATTTTGTTAGCACTATTTAGAAACATTCAAAGTGAGCCGAAGAATAAAAAGTGTTTCTCTCAAAAATAAATTATGTGAAGGAGCAAAGACATGGATATGATTTTTAAAATAGAAAAAATATTAATAACCCCAATTTTTATATAATTTGATTAAGTATATTAACATAAAGAAACATCAGGCGGGACTGTGTGCCTGTTGAGAGGATCACATGGAATTTGAAAAGTCATGTGTGGTAACCAAGACAACAGTAAAGAACAAATGCATCGGGACCCACCGAACAATCAACTGGGACCCTTGGACCCTTGGGAGAGAATGGGGGACAAGAGACATGAAGAACGGACAGCAAGTCAAGGAGTCTGATCAAGCTGACACCGTTTATTATTTCACAGGCTGTTTATATAGCCGGTAAGCAGGAACTTGGGAGCGGGAGCAGGATGAACTTGGCAGCAGGTGTCCAGGATGTTTAGCAGGGTGCAGGGGTTAGCGAGGGTGTAGAAGGAAGGATTTCTAAGCAACCCTGACCTCAAGGAATTATCTATACTATCTAAACTCTCTGTCCTATTTTCTAAGAAGCTAGTTTGTGCAGGCGGTGGAAACTTACTGAGGGCAGCTGGGTATTTGGAAATATCTTGGGGGAAGGAAAGAGGTCACAAGGCAGTTTGGATCAGGTCCACTCATTATATTGAGCCAAGGTCCAGGGTTAGGGCCTTGGCTCCCCACACAAATGAAAAGTGCAGAAGTGTAAACGTGTTTAATAAATATCATATTCATCCTGAGCACGAGACAATTGATGTTGATGAGGAAACAAGATTAATAGCTCAATTACAACATAGTGTTGGTATATCAAATTCCTTCAAAAGGTTAATGAATTAAATGTTTCATAGAATTTATAAAAGGATGAGACACCAGCTAGATGACAGCTTGTTTAATCAAAGTAAGTAACAGAGATTCTAAGAACACTCTCAAGAAATGAATGCATCCTGAAACTCAGCAAAGTCCTTAGTTTCTAGCTCAACAAAACTCAGATTCTCTTACTGAAGAACATCCATGCAAATGGTAACTCACTGTGCAAAACCTAGTCATTAACAGACCTACATCTCAATCCCGTCTCTTCTTCATGCCAATTTTCTTTACTTTCCTTTGAAGTTTTTATTAATGTTGTCATTATATATTTTTTTCTTTCAAGCTGAACTTGATAGCCATCTTAGAAAATTTGCAAGGGAGGTGGTATGATGGTGTCTGCCAACCTTCAGGGCGGCTGAAGCAGGAAGATCTCTGTGAGCTTGAGGCTGTTCCAACCTGTAGGGATAAGTAAGCCCAGGACAGCCACAGCTACACAGACAAACCTTATCTAAAAAAAATCATTTAAAAAAAAAAAAGAAAGAAAAAGGAAAATTTGCAAGTGTCTTCAGAATATTTGATTTGTTTTCTGCGTACCCCGCTTTAAGAAATACATAGTTTATATCTAATAGCCTTGTTCTATGGTTTCTACAAGTTTAAAAATTATTTAAATTAACCTCACATGGCTTCCTATTTGAGTTCAAGCGAATGTTACTGAATTTCTCCTCAGCCAGGGCCTAGATACCCACCAGTATACATGAATCCATTCATTTAAACAATCTGCTCTTCTCACAAATATTTAGATTTACAGCAGTTTGAGATTGTATTCTTATGGGCCTAAGTTGCTTATTGATGCAGATAAACAATTTATTGTATTTTAAATAGTCAGCAACCTTAGAGAAAAGACAATCTCTACTTTGGGCCTGAATGATGACTTCCTGTTGACCAAACAACCCTCCGGGAAAACAAATAAATAAATAAATCAGGATAATTTTGTATATCTAACTACTAACTACTAAACGTGTGTGTGTGTGTGTGTGTTGTGTGTGTGTGTAACATCAACTGGATGACAAGTTGCTTAATCAAAGTTCAAAGTAATTAAATAAGAGATATTCTAGCTTCTATATATGTGAATATATATATATACATATATATATACATAATTGTATTTTATAATTTTACATTGAGCAACACAGATGTCTTCAACACAGAAATTTGGCCTGACATTCACAGATTACTGGCATTTTAAAGAACCTGTAGCTGCCAGATTGAAACAATATTTACTAACACTTTAAGGACTGGTTTCAAGTAAAATAAGCCATTGAGTGTGATAGATAAGGAGAGATATTGCAGGATTCCAGATACATGGACCAGATAAACAAGACAAATTAGTAGAAACAGAGAAAATAATTAATGTAGGAGATATGAATTAGTTAATAAATTAATTAGTTAACCTTTTCGAAGTTAAAATTAAATTAATTAATATGCTAGATGCCATAACATATATTATCACTGAAAAAAACATGTTTAAAAATACTATACACTAATATACACAGGGTAATACACATATGTGGTGTATGCACATACATACATACACATATATTATACACTGTACAATATATTATATGTATTATATATACATTATATACATACACATATATGCATGGTATAAATTTTCAACCTTGGTTGTAGTGATGGAATAACAAGTATGTGCATGCATTCTAAGTCTTCATATTTTAATACAGCTCTACTACTTCATTGAAATTATTTTGTAAGGAAATCATTTTTCAAAATATATTCTTGTGGGCTGGAGAGCTAGCTTAGTGTTTAAGAGTGCTGACTCTTCTTGCCAAGAGCCCTAGATTGTGTTCTCAGCTCCCACATTTGATCAACCTGCAATTCCAGTTCCACCAGGTCTGACACCCTCTGGCCTTTATTAATATCTTCACACGCATGATGCATATAAATGTTCACCTACATTTGAACAGAAGTTAAAACAGTAAATAGATACTTTAAAATGGTGGCCTTAAATGGTTTTTGTGTATTCCATATTCCAGATTAAATTCCAATATATTGTGAAAAATGGTTTATGAGGCATTTCTACCATAACCTGTCTGAGATAACAACTGTTGCAGTACCACAATTATGTTAGAATTATACTCATCTGAAAGTCACATAAATTATTGACATCTTTTACAAGGTTTGAGTTATTTATATGTTTACAGCTAGAGTCAAATGACATTTATTAAGCACATTTTTTCCTTCTAAGAATCTGAGCCAAGTGTTAATAAAATATTCTTCCCAGATTCTAGTGAAAATAAATGATGAAACTAAATCTGTTAATTAATTTCAATTGGCAACTGTATCAGATTAATGAGACTTGGGTTGGGTGTATGTGAAAGCTTCCCCTGAAAACATTTACTGAGTAGTTTGGAATTGTTATGGCTTTTGCAGCATCACCTCCTGAAATGAAAAAAAAAAAAAAAAAAAAACAATGGGGGAGGGGAAGCAAAGCCTCACCCAGTTGTGCAAGTAGCTCACATCTGCCACCATTCCTTCCTCACCACTCCATGCTCCTGGGGCATGACTCAAAATGTCCCATCTCTTAACTTGTTTTTGTTGTTGTTGTTTTGTTTTGTTTTGCTTTGTTGTTGTTGTTAATTTGATCAAAGAAAGAAAAAAATTTTACTAATATCACATAAATATAAACTTAACTTAATTTGCCTAATGCCACAAATATTTAACAATTTTAAGTGCTTAAGATTTATAAGTATTTACAGTCATCCTTCTAAAACTTTCTGACATCATATGATCATTTACATAGTGTCTGTAGGTATTCAAATACACACATACATGTGTACAACACACATAGTTGTATAATATTAGTATTTCAGTGAGTTTTCTGGCTACAACAGTCAGCCCAGCATAATACTCTTAAATTTCTATTTGAAAACATTAAGTTTCCTCCATGATATACATTTGGACTAAACCTGCATATATTTTCTAACCGGAATCTGCAATATTAAGAAAATATCCCTAGTAATTATAATAAATATGATTATGATTTTCTACTTTAATATTATACCCTTTCCCAAATAGATATTCTCAAGACTGTGCCCCATATTTACATACATTCTACCATCTCTGCAGGAAAAAATACAGGCTTAAGCAATTCTTTTCATTCAGAAACATAACTAAAGATTTTCTTGTTGCTCTCTAAGAAACATTTGTCCAAGACTGTGTGCTCTTTCCTCACTTGTGGTGAGAATTCAAGACATGGATTGGTTATCACTATCATAGTGGGTGAATTAAAATTAACATTCACAATATAGAATTGTATTATCCATTCATAAAACTCAGTGTCATACATAAATGCTATGCCGTCTTACCTCTTGCATTAGTAATTGATTTGCTTGTGATACAAACATGATACAAACAAATTCTCGGCATCCTGTCCCTTTCCTGACAATAACAAGTGGAAGCAAGAACAGGGAAGTCTGTTATTTACCAGCCACAGCTCAATGCCCCATGTAATCAAATACTTTGTCAGAGCATCCTGCCACATAATCAGATTTTGTGAATTGTCAAAGGCAATTTTATAAATATATATTCATTTAAAGCCTCAGTAAGTTTGTTGTATCACATTTCCTTCTCTCGTTTTTTTTTTCCTCTTTCCTCTGTAGTTGTATTCCGATTTCTTGTATATTCGGTAATTACATTTATGAAAAACATAGTTCAACTGTGGACAAAATAATAAATTTTCTATCCACCTGTGGTAGCTATTGCCCTTCAATACCCAACACATTAAATTATTATGATTTGATTTGTTTATAATTTTCTCCCAGGATAACTTTTTTTACTGGGTAACTTCTTTATATGGTATTTTAAATGTATTTTTTCAAAAATTTCAATAAATAATCTTGCCAAGCCATGTTGGAATTTAATAATAATGCAGTTCTCAGTCCAAGCTTATCAAACTTTTCAGAGAGCAGGTTTAGCAAGTCCAATATTCTTGGGAATATGTGACTTCATCTTAGTTTTATTTCTCCCTTCATGCAGGTGAACACCCTTCAGATTTTGTTGACTCTGGGTAGCAGTGAGCGTCACTCCTCATATGGTTCATGATATTGACTCCAATGACTAAGTTGAAAATCAATTCACACCTCTTTGCAGAGGCCAGCTCACCGCTACTGCTAATAACAATAGAGGTGTTACATGGTTATTCTTGGAAGGCAGCAATTACATAGTCCCCAGGGAATAAAGGGGAAGAGTGCTGCTTACTCTCTTAAATATTACTTACATGCCTGAGAAACACAATAGGAGATACTTTTGATCTATCATTCATTTGAAAAAAATTCTGAAGATCCAATCACTGGTGATAATAGTTAGGAAATCTCTAGAGTAAATAGCAAGAGAACAGTGACTAGAATACAGCCAATCTGAGTAGAAGATTTACTGATTAAATGCTGGTGCCAGTGAAGCGATAACAGGTATTTTGGCTTACTCAAAAGTGTTTGCAATAGAAAGTGATTTCCTCATAGGCAAAAGGTATTTTACTTGAAATCAAATAGTGGAGTATGAACAAAAGGGGTGATCCTTTCATTTGTGTGTTAATTTAGATCTAAATGTTAGCATAAAATATATAATAATTACATGAAAAATAGAGATAGGGGCTGTAATAACTATATATTTGTAAGGTCAAAGGGTTCCGTAGTGTAATAATCTTAATTTCTTATATCTTAATATCTTCACCAGTCTCCAAGGTGAAAGCAATGATATACTGGAAAGTGAATTTTGTAGAAGTAGTTCAAGGATTCTATTTAGCCTGCCCTTTCCTCATATAAACACACTGTGGAAGCAATACCAAGATCCGCTCTGCTGCACATATGGCGGCTGGCTCAGCTGCAGTGGGCAGGTACTGTTCACTGTCCCCAGTAATAATTATCATGAAAGGTGTATGAATTAAATTTAAGCTAACACCAAATGGTGATTACAGTCATTGGGCAGGTCTGTACTTCAGCCCTCAGTAAGTGCATGCGTAATGTTCACTTGGCTGACTGCTGTGTCTGTACTCCTGTGCTTGTCTTTAGGAAGGATACATTATTATTATTCATTGCGCACCTCTAATGCCTATTTAATTGTGATTTAATGGGAGACAAGAGCACAACACATCTAAGATGTTTTTCTAAGCTGTTTCATATAATGCCACGCTTGTGATTTAATGCCATTCAAACACAAATGTCAAGTTCAATCTGACATGTTAAGTAAAAATAGCGCCAAATGAGCAGGTGCATCTATTTTTACTAACACAACAAATCTGTAAAGGAACATTTACTATCACATAAAAAGGCTTTAAAAAAGTTTTCTCAAACCTGGCAACAGAGGTTTCATTAGTCTGTAGTTCTTTTGAGGAGCACTGACTGACCAAGTGCCTTAACTTCCTTGAAAATACATATGTATCTTATATAAACATAAATATGTAGCATATCATTTTATACACAATAATTTCATACAATGGCATTCCTTCAGTTTCTATTTAACCCCTTTGCTGCTATCTGTCAGGTGTTCCTCCTTCTTTATTTGGATTGACCTTCCTTCCTCTATTGGAGGGCCCTTACTATTTTTTTTTTCATTTCCTACTTCATATCACATGTACCCTGATTTTCTTCTACTGTCCAAGCCTCTCATGCCTGGACTCTACCTATGATCCTTCCATATTTTCCTGGTTTCTGTGGTTACATCGTGTTGTCCAAGTTACTTCAAAAATAATATAGAATATTGATGTAGCCCTTGGTTGCATCACAGAACTTGAAGATGGGCCTCCACTGCTGAAAACACTACACAGAGAATATTAGATTCAGGTGATTCATGTGTATGCTCACCTGAAGGCCTCTTTCCTGTGGTCTAGCCTTCGTGATACCAGAAAAACAAACGATGTAAGCTGACGAAGAGAGACAAGCGATCAAACACTCCTGCTCAGCTGCAATACCAATGAACCACAACAGTGATCATCATGCAAAACTGCGCAATAAGTCACTCACATACTAGTGACAACCAGCAGTTGTTTAATCAACAGGAGGAAAATCATGCCTGGTGTTAAAATTTTACACAGATTTGTGGGGCTTTTGACACTACTGAATGGAAAAATAATCTACTAAGACCACTGTGAGGGTCCGGCATTATTCCTTACTATATTCTAAATCTCATCAAAGACACATTTTTACAGCAGATATAGACCTTCATAGAAAAGCAAAAATAGTCACACTGTAGATACTAATAGGTAGTGGGAAGACAGCCTCAATGGTGACATCTATATGACAGCTACTGCATCTTTGGATCACAGAACATCACAGCAAAGGTGACAGAGATTGTAAAATCCAGAATATCCGAAATTCTGTCTAACAGGTCCCTAGAAGTGGTTTACCATGAAAGATTGGGATAGTAGGAATGTTGATGGATATACAAATGTGGAAGGGGGAATTTTTCATGGGTTCCTTTTTTCATTTATTTATTTTTATTATAATTTATTCATATTACATCCGGGTTATAATCCCCTCACTCTTATCTTCCTGTTCCCACCCACGTCACCACTCTGACCTATTCCCCTCCCCTATACCTCTGACCAGTGGGGACTTCCTACCTCACCATCTAACCACAGCCCATAATGTCTCATCCAGACTGCATCCCCCTTCTGTATGTTCCCGTAGGGCTTCCCCATCAATGGGGAATGGTCAAATCCATGTGGAAAATGAACTGTCCATTGGCTACACTGAAGGGAGTTCCAAGTCCTCTGTTTTCACTTTCCTCAGTTGGTGTATCAGTCAGTGCAGGCTCCCCTGGGTCCATATCTGTCAACCATAATGGTCTCCTTATGGAACGCCTGACAACCCCCAGTCCTTTTATCCACCACATCTTCCCCCATAATCAGGCTGCACTTCCCAGTATCTTTCCCCAAACCTCTCTGGGTGTACTCTTTCAGAGGATATCTAGGTTGGTCTAATATCTGCTTATAAGTGAGTATATTCCATGCATGTTCTTCTGGGTCTGGGTTACCTCACTCAGGATGATCCTTTCTAGTTCCATTCATTTGCCTGGAAATTTCACTATTTCCTTGTTTTTGATAGCTGAATATTATTCCATTATGTAAATTTATCCATTCTTCTGCTGAGTGACTTCTAGGTTGTTTCCAGATTGAGATGGTTCAGCCATTAAAGGCTAGGCTCACAACCAAAAGCATTTCATGGTTTTCTAACTCTAAGCAGGAAGCTATGCTTGTAATGATGTTGACAAAAGGAGAATTAGCATCTTAGAAGATAAGAACCTTTTTAGTTGTTGAATGCAGAGTAGTCAGCCCTGAATACACATACACATAAAACAAAACAGACTCTGTAGGTTACATTTATATTGTGTGTACGTACTCACACACACATGCACACACTTGCATATGCATGAACACATAAATACAAACACGTATATGTAACAATACTTAGCAAAGAAAATGAAACTATCAACTTGACAGTGGGCTTGGAGCTGGGACGTGGACTAAATTTTAAAGAAGATATTTAGGAAGCCCTGGAGGAGCAAAATGAGAGGGAGAAATGATGTAATTCTATTTTATTTTGTTTTTGTGTTTTTTCTTTTTCGAGACAGGGTCTCTCTGTGTTGCCTTGGCTGTCCTGGACTCACTTTGTAGACCAGGCTGCCCTTGAACTCACATCGATCCACCTGCCTCTGCATCCCAAGTGCTGGGATTAAAGGCATGCACCACCACGCCCAGCTCTGTAATTCTATTTTAAATAGAACAAACCTAAAGAATAAATTCATGGAAAATCCAATTAAAAATGAAACTTTTTTCACAAATATGTCTGTCAGATATATTGAGCCAGAGGGCTGAAGATTGTGCCCCAATGTTCTAGAGAGTTTTGGGTGACTATTCAGGTAGAAAACTGTCTCTGTCATCTCCTCATTTGAAAAGTTACTAACCTGCACTCCTGGCATACTCAGGTAACCAAGTTTATTCCTCACAAGTCTCTGATGGAGTTGAAGACCAGGTAGCTTAGTTTTATAATGAAGCTTAGTTGTTTAAGGGTTAAGATGTTATTGGGTGTTTTAGTTTGATAAAGACAATATGTGATGGAGATAGATTTACATTCAGAAACTTAGATGCACCTAGATAGGAAAGACGTTTTCTCCAAGGCTGTCAACTACAAATTGCCAAAACACTAAAAACGTAACATTTACATGATTCCTGATTGTGTCATGGTTCTTCTTGTTATATGTAACATATTGTATACATGTGTAACAATATAAATATGTATGTAAAAAATAAAATTAAAAAAATGAAACTTTTTCTTAATATTTATTCACTTTATAACAATGGTGCACGCCCTTAATTCCTGCACTTCGGCAACAGATGCAGAAGGATCCCTGTATGTCTGACACCAGCCGGGTCTACAAATCGATTTCCAAGAATACACAAGGAAACCATGTGTTGAAAAATCTAAAAGGGGGGTTGGTTCTAGTTTTAAGTCTGGAAGTGGTGGCACACACCATCCGTAGGCAGGCAGAAGCAGGGTACTTGAGATGGAGGCCAGCCTTGTTTATAGAGTGAGTTCCAGAGGCTACACAGAGATACCCTCTCTCAAAAAACAGAACAAACAAAAATTCTTTACTCACTTATTCAGTGTTGAGTAACAGTGCAGGCAAATATTGTTCCACAGTTGAGTTAGATAAAACTCTGTTACATCAAACCAAATGAGGGCATTCCAATTTTGCTCATTGAATAGACCAGCACTAAAATTATTCCTGTTATAAAACATTATGCCTTTTGAATAATATTGTGCATTTTTAACGGAAAATTATATTATATTATTTAAGACAATTTTGTGCATTTTCTAATGATTAAACTTGGAAGTATTGTAATTTAAAAGGTATGATTTGGGGTGTTATCTAGTCATGCAATGTAATATTATCAAGGTGATGACATACATGCATATTATTAAGTTAGGTCCTATTATTCCAGGATTTCTCCCCTTATGTGCTTCCCAACTAACCTAATCAGCTCCTTTGAAATGCAAGTTCTTTTTAAAAAATAAATAGACTGAAACCAGCTTTGGCCAATATTGCCATTGTTTTTTATGGAAGTATGCATGCAAAGAACCCATTTTATTATTGCTAATGCTGTCTATAATTGTGAGACAAGAAGTGATGATCTGTGTTTGTTTTTAAAGAAGTCAAGTGCAAAAAAATTTATCAATACTTTGAAAATTCACCTACATATCAAACAAACATCAAAAAAAAATGAAAGGAAGAGAATAAAATCAGTGATCAGTGAACAACTATTAGTTGAACTCTGAAACACTGAATTTTTAAAAAGGTATGTTTTGGCTTTGATTCATATGTTTAATCCTAATTTCTCACACAGATATTTGTCATTTTAATCCTGAAATAATTTAATTTATTGCTGAGTAAACTTTATATTAATTGATATAACACATAGAAAAGAATAAATAAGCACCAGCTATTTTCCAACTTCTACTTCTTGCTCTGAGAAGTACAATACTATATTTTTGTGCTATTCTTGCTATTTCTTGTAACATGTGTAACTTGTATACTGTCACAAAGTGAAAAAGAATGTGTTGAAGGAAATCTATTGATATATTGATAGGATTATTATTGATAGGATATGATTATTGATAGGAGTGTTATTGCATTAATCCTTAAGTTTATTCCCATTTTTTTCTGCTAATATATGTTTAAATGATGGTTCGTAGAAAAAACTAAGTATTCTTATATATGGGGTATGGTGTTAGAGAAAATGATAAAATATTCTCATATTTTCTGTATGGCTTTGTTATTTTATAAATAAGGCAAACATGGTGGTTAAAATTTTCATACATTATAGGAGCTTAAAGTATGTACTTGTTATATATTTCTTGATATGGAGAAAGGAAGAAGAGAAGGGAAATATATTCATATATAAATAAGAACAGATATATTACTATGAAGGATTAAAGCCATGATAATAATAAAACAGCATGTAGAGAGCAATTTAACTTAATTTGCGTGGCTATACCTGCCGTGTCTGCAAGTATAACTTAATTAAAAGTGAGAATCACGTTATTTGGGTAATATATTTTGAACCTCCTGTCTAATTACCCACTATAAGTGCACTGACCTCATGCTGATCCTAAACAACTGAAAATAACACAAAATATATTTCCCTAATGTTCCTTTCAAACTAAGTACAGTTAGCCAATTACTAGTAAGTATTTACTTTCATACTTCCACTTAACCAAATATGTGCTGAAATTTAGAACATTAGAAAAATAGACGTTATTACTAAAACTTATTCAAAGCTCAGGAGGACCTTAAATTAAGTCACTCTCATAAAAACAAAGTATAGTTCCATTCATTTGCCTGAAAGTATTGTGATTTCCTTGTTTTAAATAGCTGAGTAGTATTCCATTGTGTAAATGTACCATAGTCTATTTATCCATTCTTTTGATGAGGGACATCTAAGTTGTTTCCAGATTCTGGCTATTACAAATAAAGCTGCTATGAACATAGTTGAGCAAATGTCCTTGTTGTATGGTGGAGCATCTTTTGAATACATGCCCAGGAGTGGTATAGCTTGGTGTTTAGGTAGCCCTATTCCTAAGTTTCTGATAAAGCACCAGAATGATTTGCAAAGTGGCTGTACAAATTTGCACTGCCACCAGCAATGGAGGAGTATTCCTTTTTTCTCTACATCCTCTTCAGAATGTGCTGTCACTTAAGTTTTTTTATCTTAAGCATTCTAACAGAAGTAAGGTGGAATCTCAGAATCATTTCGATTTGCATTTTGCTGATGACTAACGGCCTTGAGCATTTCTTTAAGTACTTCTAGGCCATTCACTATTTCTCTTTTGAAAATTCTCTGATCTAGGTAATCCAGACCCAGAAACCCACACATGACAGGGGCCTGGCAGAGTTGTCCTCCACCCGGCAGCAGTTTGAAACAGAAACTGAGAGTCACAGCCAAACATTGGGCAGTGCATAGGGAGTCTTGTGGGAAAGTCGGGGTGAAAAAGAAAAGGATCTGGAGGTGACAAGAGCTCAACAAGAAGACCAAGAGAGCCAACTAACCAGGGCCCACAGGTACTTGTGGAAACTGAACCACCAACCAGGATCATACATGGACTGGACTAAGGCCCCGTACATAGATGTAGCCTTTGGGCAGCTCAGAGTTTATGTGGGCACACTAGTAATGGAAGTGGGATCTGTTACTGAGAAGGACTCTGTTGACTGCTTTTTTATCACCTACCACTGGTTGGACTACCTTGCCATGCCACAGGGGAAGAGGACATGCTCAGTCCTGATGTGGCTTAATGAGCTGTCCTTGATGGGAAGGAGGGCTCCCCTACCATGAGGTATAGAGGAGAGGGCTTAAGAGAGGAGGTAGGGAGGAGGAGACTGGGAGGCAAGGAAGGAGTGGGCTCTGACTGGGACATAAAGTGAGTAAACAAATGAATTATTAATAAAACATATAAACATCAAGGTATAACTTTTTTTACTTTTAACATCTCAATTCTTTTATTATTTGTAATGTTTAGTGTATCAGTTTACAACACCTGAATGGTTGAAAAGTGGATCTCAAAAACAACTTCTAAGAGAGATGGAGAAGTGAAATCATGAAACCAAGAAGAGTCCTTCCCGGACTCTCTGTCCATCTGTTTTCTGGAACTTGTAACTTTTTGATCTGTGTCATTTTTGACATGCTCTCAAAATAAAGTGTTAGGTTTTTAAATTGTAACCTCATTCAGTGTTGGTTTTTTTTGCAGATTAGCCACACTCAGGTAAGGAATATCAGGTAATTGTGAAAAATAAGCTTGATACGTTAATGCGAGTTAATGTGAACCAGCAGCTGAGTACATTTCAGTGAGATGTGTGAAAGAAAAAGGGAATAGAGTGGAATTGAAGAGCAGTGAACCAAGAAACGATTATCAAAGTATGGCACATCTGCTGGTTTATTATGTGCCCCAATGGGAGTCAGCTTCCTTATAATCCTATCTTTGTTCATAAGGAATTCATTCCGCTATTGAGGGACATCAGGTTAATAAAGAATGAAAAAGATTCACATATATTGTGGAGTTATTTCAGTAACTTATAAAAGAAATTATTACTATTTGTATAAGAATTACATATTTGTGATATATTAGAAGGATTTACATATTACTTCTATAATTCTTTGGGAGACAGTTTTTGTTGTAAATATTAGGCCATTTAATGGCATTATGCATAGGTATCTATATATGTCATATATATTTCCTGCCGTTCCTAGTAAAAAGTCTAATTCAATAAAAGTACATCAGTTTGGACTTCAGAGACTGTTCAGCAGTTAAGAGCATTTATTGTTCTTGAAGAAGACTCATACTCAGTTTCCAGCCCCTATAGGAGATATTATTTACCCTGTAACTCCAGCTCCAGAGTTATTCCAAACCTCTGAGTGTCACTGGTATTTGTATGTGCCTGCATGTAACCACACACAGGTGCTCACACACACACACACACACACACACACACACACACACACACACACACA
>OU015752.1:16686577-16730400 GCA_907169655.1 Acomys percivali
ACACACACACACACACACACACACACACACACACACACACACACACAAACTCTTCTAAATACAAAATAAATCTTAAAATAAAAGTACAGCAGGTGGCAAATCATTGTAGAAAATAAAGGCTATAGAGAAGGTATGACTATTAAAATAGAATTGCTTTGCATTCATTATTTTCTGATGTCAATGCTCCTCTCTGCTTTTCTTGTAACTGTGTTTAAAATTTTCACTATCTGTTTCTTCTCTTTATCAGGTCCGTCACATATTTTCAGTTTTTTATCTATTTTCCTATGGGCTGTTCTATTATCAACCTAAACACAGATTAGGTGGGGACTTTTATTCCCTAATTTATCTGAAGAGATAGCTTCAGATGAGATTGCCTCTGTATGTGCCAATACACATTGAGATTCCAGAGTTTATCTATTTATTATATGTCATGAGCTAAACTCTTACATTCCACAAATTAAGCTTTAGATAGAAGAAAGAAATTCAGTATGTGCAGAGACAGATCATTTTGTCATGAGAATAAAACCAACAGTCCGAGAGGAGAATACAATGCCAGGTATTATAATTAGGAACTACACTCAATAGTCTGTAAATAGGGGAGATGCTGTGCCAGATATTCCTAGAGGAGTAGGCTTGCAAATCGGAAATAAAAAAGATAGGTATGAAATACTATGTTGTACTCAGAAACAAGACTAGATTGCCTACTCTCTCTTCTCCTATTTGATATAGTGCTTGAAGCCTTAACTCTAGCAATTAGACAATGGAAAAGCATAAAAGAAAAAAATCCCTATTTGCAGATGGCATGTTTCTAATTAATCTACTACAATTTTTGGAACTAATAAACACAGTAATGTTGATGGATACAAAATTAACATAAAACAGAAACAGAACCCATCATTAATATCAACAGTGTAGGGGCCCGGAGAGATGGCTCAGAGGATAATACAAAGCTCAAAAACTTCCCTTCTGGATGTGTAGTCTTACTGTATGACTAATAATGTTGGTTCATGTTGTCTCTCATTCTTGTTAACTTCGGTTTCTGATTTTCAAAGTATTTAATAGTAGAATTTAAATAAATATTTCAAAAGGAAGAAATCATTTGATTAAAATCTAGGTGACTTTTTTTTTTTCAGAATGCTGTTGCTATGAGCAAGGTGGGTGAATGGAATGTGAACACCACCTAATCCTATGGGACCACGGTTGGATCAAAGGACCTAATATGCATCATAGTTTGACTATAACCTGCAAAATGAGACACACACTAAAAACCAGGCTAACAGTTCAGAAAGACTGCTAGTAGTAACATTTATGAATTTGGCTTTCAAAATGAGTAATCTGAAAAAAAATGGAGTGATGTATGATACATTTATAAATATTTCCCTAGCATAACACTTAGTTCTATGGTGTTCTAGGAGCTAAAAGGGCATCTATATATAAATTAGAAATGAAAGTAAACACATATTTGAATTTTCATGCTTCTTATATACTATTGTACGCCTAAATGTTGTGATACCAAGCACATCTGAAATATGAAGGAAGCACACATGCTGGCTTCTCTTTTTGTATTCTCAGACAATCATTTGATCTGTTTATTTAGCCTGTTTTTCTATAAGTGCTAAATATAAATAGCTAGCATATGGTTTGGATTTACCCTGTACTGAAAAGTGCATTTCCCATTGCATAGATGTTCAATGGAGTGCGAATACATAGTAGAATGCATTTAATAATTAAGGGTTGATGAAAAACAGATCAAAGTTTCATGGTGATATTAATGTAATAATGATAGTGAAGAATGAGGAAATGGTTAGAAGGAATAATATTAGCTAGGACAGTACAGCCATTCTTGTGAAAGGCGAAATATTCTAATCAGAGATGAATGGTGGAGGGAAGTTGTCAGATGCCATGTAGTATAGAAGTACAGAAGAAGGAACCACTTTCCTACTGTGAGCAGAACAATCCTATGGTGAATACATTCTTTTGATATAAAATTGGCGTGCAGGTAAATGTATTGCCTACGAGGACTAAAATATTAAAAAGGTCATAATTGCAGCTTTCACATTTGATTTTACAGACTGGTGTTCCATTGCATTTCTTGCCCACTCGGCCTTCAAGCTCAGCCGGCTCTCTGCTGGCTCACCTTCCTAGGCTTACTCACTGCTTGCTAAAGTTAACATTGGCCCTAGTACCAAGAATTTTCCAAGGACAGTTCAGGAACAGGGATAATGGCATGGCTTGGCTTGAAGACCCACTGATACATTTCACTCTCCTTGGGGAATTCCTATATCTAACATCTCCATTCGTAATATAAATATCCTAAAATAAAAGTTAAATTTAAAATGAAAATAGGACTGTAAAAGTTAGCATTTTAAATAAAAAATAATAAACTTAACTAATGTAAAATTGCTAAACTCACATATGCAAGGATTTACCTTAGATAATTTTAAATGAAGTATGTGACTGGTTCCCTGCCATACAATATTTATCATGAGAAGGAATTAGTATCACTCTTTATCAGTTGTTATTTTGTCTTAGTACCACCTTTCTTTTACTACAAAAGAATAAGGCATTGATAATTTTGGAATCATGATTATCAGTGTTGAGATTAAATGTAATTCTTCCAGTTCATTTTTGAAATTTGTGGTATTTTCAGCAATAATGTCTTCTTAAGGGAAGCTGACAACAACAATAGCCTGTATACCTGGGGAAGATGAGGTGTGGAAGACTCAAAGGGAATTTCCTCATGCCAAAACAACATGGCTTTTCATTATGTAGTGCCTTGGTAGGGAGCATTATCACACACACTGTTTGAGTGTGTGTGTGTGTGTGTGTGTGTGTGTGTGTGTGTGTGTGTGTGTGTGTGTTTAGGAAATAATGTTTCTATATTTTTAGGTATCTTTAGTGTTACTTACTTTTCCTACCTCCTTGCTAATATCCATTATTTTCCTCTCTTCCCAGTTAAAGCACCTCATCAATATGTGAACATTAAATAGATTGCAAACGACTCTTTTAGTGTTGTGATAAAAGTTTATTAGACCCAAATCCTGTCTATGTATTTATGCAATAGGTATTCAAAAGGATTCCTCTTGAGTACATTTTTCAAACATAAATTTGAGAAGTCTTTTTTGGAGTTTAGTAATTTATTCGGATTATAATTAAATTTTTATACCATCACTTGTATCCTCCCATTCTTCCTTCCCTCCTGCTTTCACCCTATTCCCCTTCCTTAGGTCTATGACCTAGCGGTACCGCCTCCCACACTTTATGTTCATAGGGTATCAAGTCTCATCTTGGTTGCCTGCTTATTCTTTTTTTGAGTGCCATCAGGCTTCCATACCCAGAGGAGGTAGTCAAATATGGGGCACCAGAGTTAATGCCTGAGATGTCTTTTTTTTTTTTTTAAATGTGATCAGAAGACACTACCAGGGTGACTAAGCAAAAACAGAAAGGCCAAAAGGAAAATATGTCAGGTTTGACATGAACTATAAAATAATCAGGAATGGTGGCTCAGTCCTTGAATCCCAGCACTGGAGTGGCTGAAACAGGAGGATTCTCAGGGGTTTGAGGCAGTGTTGTGCCATATAATCATTTCTAGTGCAGTCAGGCCTACAATTTAAGGCACTGTTTGAGGATATCTGAGACATTTAAGTTCCATTGTTGTACAGGAACTCATACATTTAAATTTAAAAGGAAACTACTAAACATGTAAAATAAAATGAACATAGCAACTGAGAGTCAACAAAAGCAAATAGCAAGTAGAGTTAAAATATCACTATAGTTACTTTTACCTAAATGCATACACATTATATAACAGTAAGCTCTTTGCCAGAACTGGGCTAGTAATAAATCAGAATATTATATAATATTCAATATTGATAATTGAGAAGGGGTATTTTTTGATAAAAACTATCTGAAATCAATACATGTTCAACTACATAAAGGGGGGAATTAGAATACTGGTAAAGATTTTAGCAATAACTATCTAGGTAGTTGAGTTTACTTCTAATGATGAGTATATAAAATTTAGAAGAGTTCTATTCTGAGCCAAATACTCAAGTATACTATCTAATCAATGTTAATTATATTCAGCATTAAAGAGCCTCTAATTTCATAGATCCTACCCAGGTGATCTTATAAATCCTTAAAGAAAAGATGAGAAATGTATGCATGATTGGATGGCTTTTTATCAGTAAATATAGGGAATAGGGAGAATTTAGAAGAGAAATTCATAGTTTCATCTCAACAGCTTATGAAACTATCCAGTATTTCAAAATTGTCGGCATGTGTAAAAAATACCTGTAGTATTTTAAGAGTTTTTTTTATCTTGCCTTTTCTTCATCTCTGATCCAACTACCTTCTTTACTTCTTATTTATTGACCTAACGTGTACGGACAAATGAAAAGCTTTTCCTTAGTCTAACTCTTTAATGTATAGGTCAGTGGACAGAAGAAATGAGGTTAATTATGAATAAAGTTTCTTAAATTTTAATATATTATTGAATAAATTGCATAAAATCTAGATTTATTTTTTCCCTCAGGGAATTTTGAGTAAGACAGTGTGAGAAATAGCCACTGAAAGCAAAGCACATGTAATTGGATTTTGAATTGCCCATTTCACCTACCTGGGGTTAATAAAATCCCATTGCCTTTCTAAAGTGTGAAATAAAGTTATAGCATGCCATAACATAACCCATTATTAAAGTGTTCACCTACTCAAATTGTTATGTGATATAAGGCATTATAAGATCAAGTGGATGTTGCCCTGTGGATTTAAGGGCTATGAAGCTCAAAAGGATTGCAGGATGAGTGACTCTTTTTTTTATGACATTGCAGATCTTGCAAAACACACAGGAACTGATATGCTTAAGAACACTTAATCTCTAATTTCAGATGTGTTTTAAAAGTCAGAGGCTTTAGAATCAGCTTCGGGGAAGATTATCATATCCCACAACTGCAGGCAAAGAAGGGCTAAAATCAAGCCTGGGCTCGAGCAGAGCAGTTTGGGCAGTCTGTGATATTGGATGCTCCCCTTCAAACATAGTAGAAAAAGAATGGGATCCTGGGAGCTGACATTTAAAGAAAGGGCTGAGGAATTTGACTTCCTTAGACCTCTGGAACTTCATTGCTGACAGAAGCCTTCCTGTCCCAGTGGCTACAGGAAAATATTTTCTTTGTCTGAAGTTGGTATGATGATGAAGAGGTGGGCATTTCCCTCAATATACATATCTTTTACTCCCTTTGACTAAGGAGAAAAATCCATGGACGTATTTCATCCCTGCCAGATCCTGAAGTAGTTCAGAGATGAAAATAATTGTAGAAGAGAGAGATCTTTTCAGGGACAGAACAGTTTTAGATAATGGCATCAAAACTAATCTGATTGAAGGAGAGTCCATTGACAAATTGGGTATGAAGTTTTAACATGAAATGAAACAGTCTTCAAAGAAATGGTCTTAATGGCTTGGCAACCTT
This sequence comes from Acomys percivali, assembly GCA_907169655.1. Lineage (NCBI taxonomy): Eukaryota > Metazoa > Chordata > Mammalia > Rodentia > Muridae > Acomys > Acomys percivali. Next base: position 16,692,043 of record OU015752.1, read on the forward strand.
TTCTGCATTAAAATGCTCAATGTGAATTAAACATATTAAGGAGGCTAGAGCTTCTGTGTACCCAATTCACTAGATCCAGAGTAAGATCCCAGGGCTGAAAAATGACAGTCGTAGACCAACTCTGGATATTTTACCCCCTTGAGTGTGTCCTGTGGGAGAACAAACTGGACACTCAAACAATACTGTGACTAAAGCATCTCCATAATTACTGGAAGCAAGGACATTATAAAGCATATAATAATATGTGGTCCCCTTTCTTTGCAGGTTAGAACAGAAGTTAGATGTGCAGTGCACAACTTGGGCCACTTCTCTTCAGAAATGGCAGACGCCATATGGCAGCATTAGGTCGATGCAAAGTAGAAGCAATTATCTTAATGAGGAGGAAAGTTGAAGTTAGGCTTGGAGGTTATTAGACCCAGAAATATGAGGTAATGGATAATAAATAGATCATGTTTCGGGTGTTCTGTAGGCAAGGCGATTAACAGGCTATAGTTTGCTCTATTTGGATAATGTATACAGAAAAGATAGCCGTAAGCAAACTGAACTTAATCTCTACAAGAGTGAGTGATCATGATTTCTTAAATGTGTTCCAGATAAAGGCTACTAACAGGCACATCAATTGCTTAAAATATCACATGCATCTTGATTGATGTGCTTTGTAAATTAGTATAAATCTTAAAGATAAATAAAAATATATAAAATTCAATATGACAAGTATTGTTAAGAAGGCTTTTTAACTACTATCTCAATATACATGCCTAATGTTCTTTTAGTCTGTATTCAAAGAGCCTGAGGCCACTTGCTCAACTTACAGGTGCTAAAAGGAAGTAGACAAATCATATCAATTGAGAAATTCAGAAACTGACCTTGATAGTAGAAATGATAGCAGAAAACACTGATCATAATGAGGAAATGATGTTTCAGTGTGTGATTATGATAACCTCCCTAGGTGCAGTACATGAAAGAGCTACATTTAGATTTTCAAAATGAAGGAATCTGAAATTGAAAACAGGAATAGCCAGCAATGAAGTGCTCAGATATTTCTAGATTTCTTAGATATTCCTTAAAGGAGGAAAAACACTGGTCCTATTGAGTAACTCTGTAAAAAAATTCCATATTTTTTTTGTTTTAGACTGCAAGAGATCCTAATATTTTAGTGTTTAATAATATACTTTACTTATATGTATAAAATTGTTAATGTTAAAGTTATGCGTGTGTCTTTCCTCGGGAGAAATGAGAAGATCCAGATGAAGTTGCAGTTGATATAACAGGGTCACAAAGCATAACATGTGCCACAGAGATATTCATTATCTTAGAAACTACTCTTGATCCCAGTGGTCCATATGCTTGAATTATATGCTACTTGGAAAACTTTGATTATGACAAGCTTTGGCCTCATCTCCTAACTAACTACATAAAGAGTAACTAAAATTTTATGTGACATGTCACGAATCTCACAACACTGGAGAAATGTACCCCATAGTGCTTGCCTACGGGACCCTGTTATATACTTAGGAGGAATGGAGAAATTACATCCTTTGGTCCAAATTAATGGACACAATTTAGGTAGGTGCTAACAGATTAACACTTTACATATTTCTTCTGGAAAGATTATTGTGAGGTGCTTTTATTGCATAAGGATTTTCTGGAAGAGATTTTGTGTGACTAGAGAAATTGCTTTATTTCCTTGTGAAACTGTGGCCCTAGGTTACACAACTTTTATTTACTTTTCTTACTTTTCAGAGTCATTTTTCCATCTCCTATTACTTTCCTGAGAATTTTGTCTTCTACTAGAGCATTGACATATAAATTTTGCTTCAGGAACCAAAAAATATGTGTCTGTATTTTTGAAATGCCTAATAAATATACACCATTAGGAAAAGTACATAGCCCATAGTAAATAATATATAGGGAAGATAACTTCCTTTATCATTGTTAAAATTACAATGAAGAAATAAAATATGAGTCTTATCACTAATTATAGATGAAGGAATAGTAGAAGTAGTTCATGGATACTAATAACTTAATATATAAAAGTTTTAAACATTCATCTATTTTCTCCTAAAAATCATAGTTAAAAAACATTAAAAACATTTTTTAAAAAGTTGTTTTGAACTTCAGAAAAGAAATTCATTTTTATTTTTAAGTAGTGGCTCATTTACCTTGATAGCACATATACAAATCAGAATTAGAACATATAGGAATATGTTACATTACTTTCCCTAAAGAATCTATTTCAATTCACTCCAAATTAACTAGGTAATGGCCAAAAAAATCTCTCCAGTCTTGCTTGATGAACCACTGACAATTTATCAGAGTTGCTCATAGGAAGTTGGGTGAGTTGGGCACCTATGGCACTAAAGAGCCAACCCCTGCATGTATGATGACTTACTAAATTATTATCAAAGGGATTTTATGATAACAGCAGGCAGCTATGTAATTGATATCTCCACTTTTTTCCTTAGGAATTGATTACTGCTTATGCAATATTAAGGAAGAGCTTTATAAATCTTTAAGGTTTTGTGACTTTCCTGGCTCCTTTGAAGCTTTCTGTTGCCTCAAAGAGGGAACATTTCATCTCAGAGTAAATAGTCCCACACGAGACTCTGACACGTATGTACTTGTTACCCCCTTTTCCACCACATTTCTTGAGCCTTGGAGACACTAATGTCAAGATAGGGTACTTTCTTTTTTTTTATAACCAAACAAGTGACAGCTGTGCTGTATCAGCTGTCAACTATTTTCAGTATTTGGACTGGGTAAGTCTCTATGATAATCACTTCCCATTTAACAAACTATGTTTCTTTCCCTGTTGAATCAAGGTATAAAGGACCAGGATGTCCTCTGAGAGTCTTCACTCAGCAGGTGATTGGGACAGATCTTGGGACTTGCTAATATGACTCAAGGTAAAAGAAGTATGGGAAAATGGGGAGATAGAAAGACCCAAAAGTCATGGAACCCTAAAAGTAGACCATCAATGCTAGCAGATCTGGATGCAGGGGGCCCTGCACAAAGTACTATACCAACTAAGGACAATGCATTCAGTAAATCTAGACCCCGTATTCAGAAATAGTCAATGGACAGTGCATTAATCACAGTTGTGGGAGAGCAGGGAATGATTCTGATGTGAACTCTGGTATCTCCAATTTGACCACTTCCTCTTGGTGGGGAGTTCTGGCAGAACTCAGAGGAAAGGAAGCAGACTATCTTGATGAGATCTGATAGGCTGTGGTCATATGGTCATATGGTGACCTCTTCTGTCACAGGGCTATGGGAGGGGAGAGAGGGGGGAAAAGGAAGATACAAATGAGGGGATAATAATTATAATGCAATCTGAATAAAGTATTTAAATAAAAAATTAAAAAGAAAAATATATAGAAGATGATTTAGCAAGCAAATCCTATCCATTTTACTACAATGTAAGAACAGTGTGTTTACCAGAGCCTATCCTCACTACTCTCTGCCTCAGATCATTTTGTGACTGTAGCACATGTTATGGGTTTCCTCTTGTGATATAGACCTTAAGCCCAATCAGTAAGCAGCTACATGCTTCCATGTCAGTTGTGCCATTGTTGACTAGCACATATATCTTATCTGTCAGTTAATAATGTGACAACCAGAATCCATATTCTGTAAGACTCTTGGTCATAATTCTTCTCTAGTGGTATGTATAGCCCTTTCCAGAATTGTAAATACCAACAAATAAAAAGGAAACTACCAACTCATCTCAGCTGAGGAATACATCATTGTGTAAATGTACCACATTTTCTTTATTCATCCTTTGGTTAAAATACATCTAGGTTGTTTCCATTTCTGGTTATTATGAATAAAGCTGTTATTAAGACAGTTGAGCAAATGTCCTTGTGGTCTGGGGGAATGCCCTTTGAGTATATGCCTAACCTCATATAGCTAGGTTTTGAAGTAGAATATTTCCCATTGTCTGAAAACTGTTATTGATTTTCAAAGTCCCTTTACAAGTTTGCAATCCTACCATCAATGAAAGAGTGTTCTTACTCTATATCCTAGACAATATAACCTGTCACTTGTGATTTTGATGTTCGTCATTGACAAGTACAAAATGGAATATCAGAGTCATTTTCATTTTCACTTTCCTAATGGCTAAGGACACTGAACATTTCCTTAAGTGTTACCTGGCCATTTGAGATTTCTCTGTTGAGAAATCGCTGTTTAGATCTGTAACCCATTTTTAATTGAATGATTTGGTTTGTTGATCTATATTTTTTAAGTTTCTATATGATTTGGATATTAGCACTCTGAATATGTAGAGTTGGTAAATATCTTTTCCCATTCTATAGGTTATTTTGTCTACTTGCCAGTGTCATATACCTTGTAAAGCTTTTCAGTTTTATGAGGCCCCATTTATTAATTATCAGCCTTAGTGCCTGTACAATTGTTCTGTTCAGGAAGTTGTTTTCTGTGACAAATTGTTCGAGGCTATTATTCCCCACTTTCTCTTCTATCAAGTTCAGTACACCTGTTTTTATGCTGAGGTCTTTGATGTCACTTGGAGTTGAGTTTTATGCAGGGTCATACATATAAAGCTAATTGCATTATTTTACATGCACTCGTCTATTTAGATCAGCACCTTTTGTTGATTATATTTTTATTTTTCCATTGTATATTTCTGGCTACTTTATCAGAAATTAGGTGTCCATAGATATGTGGATTTACATCTGGATCTTCTATTTGATTCTATTGACTTAAAAACTGCCTGTTTTTATGTCAATACCATGCAGTTTTTATTATTATAGTTCCATAAAACAGATTTAAATCAGCAACTTGTTATATAATAACAGAGTATAAGCAAGGAATGTATTTTGTCAGCCAGCTTTTCTTCTCTGGCGGGCTACAATTTGTGGTTACAAAGCAGGAATCTATCCTAAGAAGGAATCTTATAAAGATTTTGAAAGAATCACAAATCTAAACTCCTATATAAAAATAATCAGGCATTTCTACTTTAAGTTTTCAAGTAGTCATTAATATGCTTCATTAAATCATATAAGAAACTGAGGGCAGAAAAATAGAATAAGGAAATCAATCGTCATCTCAGCCACCAGCCCAGCTTGAAAGAGTCATGACAGCCAAAGCTGCTCTGGACCATTGTTCTTGCTTTGCCAACCTCAAGAAGGCCCTAGCTTTACTAATAAGTGTGCACTTTCTCCTAACTTCACTTGTACCCTAAGATTTCTTGTATCAGGGCCAAAGGCAAAAACATCTTTACCTCATTTTGCTAAACAATCTATTTTTCCCTAAGACTTTCTACATCAGAGCAACTAGCAAAAACATCTTTAGCAAACCTTGTTGAACAATCAATTTTCCAAATTCTTTCTAAGGGTAGTGGCCATTGTTAGCAATCTACATCTGTGGTGGTGGTTGAATCATTAATCTGCTCCAGCAGCAAAGTCTGAAAGAGCTAAAGAATTTTTATTGTGAGTGCCAGTGATATTGCCCAGTGAGGGGCTGGAAGCCCACTCTATAGTACTCACACAATTCACAAATTAAGAGGATTATAAGATTGCAAAAGTAACAAACAGAGCTAAGCTCCATAGTAGCATGAAATCCTCAGGACACTTGGGGTTATGCCTCCCACACCCATCATGTGTTTGCTAATCAGTGGCCAGCATTCCATGAGTTCCAGAGCTGTTTTCTGTTCTCCTCCAGGGCACCCAATAGTCAAGTGCTGGGATTATAGGTGTGTGGGCACCACAAGAGTTTGGAAAAGTTAAAACTGTAACAACTTACACAAAACATAATTGTTAAATGATCAATACAAGGACTATATCACTAGTCATGTTTTTTCATATTTAAGAGAGAATAAACTAGATAATACAAATCAACTATGAAAAGTAGATAATTTCAAAAAGCACTTGTAAATCATATATTGAAACTAGATTTTGATAGATAAAGAAGTCAAAGAAAATATAAAGGAATACATTTATATATTATTTTGCTTTCAATTAAGAAATATTACTTAAATTTTTTCTCAATGCAAACCTTGTTATTAGTGGTGTTATCTCCATAGCATTGTAAAATCATTGAATTTCTTCATACATATGCATATGTCACATATAGATTATTTGACAATATATATATAATGTTGTTATATATTCATTCCTCCCAGATTCATTTCCCCTTTTCTACATACCCAACTTAATAGCTTTTCAAAAATTTATTAAATCAAATTTATGTTCCTCATATATTCTGGATTGTGTGGCTTTCCACTGTAGTGTGGTTAACTTGCTAATGGCTAAACTTCTAGTGAAAACTGATTCTCCTTATCCCAAGCATTATCAATTGCCAAAAACTCTTCAGGCAGAAGAAGGGATTCCTGCACACTTATGTTCTCTGTGGTGGTATTTGGTCTGCCTTGAGCTTTACAGGCATTGATGCATTTGTGGCACAAGTCTTGTGGAGTGTGATAGTTTGATTAAGAATGGCTTCTATAGGTACATATATTTAAATGCTTTGTCACCAGGGAGTGAACCTTTAACAGGATTAGAAAGATTAAGAAGTCTGGCCTTGTTGGGGGAAGTGATTCATGGAGGGTAAACTTTAACGCTTCAAAAGCCCAATCAAGGCCCAGTATCATTTCTCTCTAGCAGCCTTTGGACAAGGATGGAGCTCTCAGATACTCCTCCAGCCCCATGTGTTCTCAGATACTCCTCCAGCCCCATGTGTTCTCAGATACTCCTCCAGCCCCATGTGTTCTCAGATACTCCTCCAGCCCCATGTGTTCTCAGATACTCCTCCAGCCCCATGTGTGCTGACATCCCCCATGCCAGGTGAGAATGAACTAGGCCAGTGAAACTGTAGCATGCTCTAATTAAATTTTTCCCTCATAAGTGTTGCCTTGGTCTTAGTGTCTCTTGACATCAATAGAACAGTGACTAACACACATTTCATTTTTAATCTGGGTTGCTTGTTTTATGAATATTTAAAGGGTTGTCATTTTTGTTTTTACTTTGTTGTATATTCTAAATTCAAACCCTTAGTCAGAAGTGTAGGTACTGAAAAAAATTTTCCTATCATTTAGGCTTTCTCTTCACATGATTTATTGTGTCCTTATTCTATAGGCAAGTTTTACTTTCATTAAAGCTGATTAATCATTGTTCTCAAAGCCCTCACTATCCTTCACTATCCAGTTCAAAAAAATTGTTTTCCTATGTCAGTGAGCTCAAGGGCGTTTTTCACTCTCTTCTATACTCTACATTTTATGTTGTGATCAATTTGGAGGTGAGATTTTTTTGCAGGGTGAAAGATAAGGATCAGCCTTCCTTCATTTACATCATATTGACTTTGAAGACAAGAAGAGGTTTAGGGGATAAACTGAGACTTGGCACTTTGCATAGGGTGGAGAGACATTGGTGAAGGAGCAGCCTCAATTGCAATAAAGACCAAGGGATTGTTGCAGATGACAAGACCTCATGACAGGGGTCCGTGTCTGATGGAGCTGACCAAGAAAAGCTGTTTATGGTTGGTAGAAGTAAAGCATGAAGTCAATGATGCCTTTCATCTCAGACCATGGTAGATCCCAACAACATGCCAGACCCTAAGCTCTAAGATTTTTGAACTGTGCTACTTGGCTTTGGTTTTACTTAAGTGTATTTCTTTTTATGCCTTATGCCTTGGTTTCATTTTTTTTTTCATTTCATTATTTATTTTTTAAAGACAAGCAAGAACTTTTTTTTTTTTTTGAGACAGGGTTTCTCTGTATAGCCTTAGCTGTTTTGGACACACTTTGTAAATGAGGCTGGCCTGGAACTCAGAGATCCACCTGCCTCTGCCTCCAGAATGCCGGGATTAAAGGCTTGCGCCACCACGCCTGGCTTAAGTCCCTTTTTCTTTTTCTATTTTTAATATATTTTATGAATTTACTCATGTTACATCTCAATTGTTATGCCATCCCTTAAATCCTCCCATTCCTCCCTCCCTCCCATTTTCCTCCTACTCCCCTCCCCTATGACTGTGACTGAGGGGGACCTCCTCTCCCTGTTTATGCTCATAGGGTATCAAGTCTCTTCTTGGTTTCATCTTGAATGGGAAAAAAAAAAAGATTTTACAGGAGACCACAAATGAGACATGTTGGACTTTGAATGAGATATTGAATATTCATGTGATGGATTTTTAAAAGAATAGGATGTATGGCTGCATTGTGTTTATACCAGGATATTATGTGAGATGGGAACAAGTTGCAACCTATGAAAGGTCATAGCCTGGTAAGTTGACAAGGAGTGGACTCGTGACGGCCAATCTTCATTGTTAAAAAAGAGGAAACTTCCTTTGAGTAATTGCTTCAATCAGCTTGCTCTATGGATATGTCTGTGAAGCACTATCTTCATTGTTAATTACTGCAGGAGGGCCTGACTTACGGTGGTCCATGGTTTTGCTGGGTAGCGAGGTTTGTACTTTATAATAATGGTAAGTGAAGTTGAGGCTAGGTGAAAGCCAGTAGGAACTATTTGTATCCCTTTTGCCTCAAATTCCCAGCAATAAGGTCTTAGTGTGGCTTCTTTAGATACTGATCTGTAAGCTGCAAGTTACATTTACCTTTACACATACACACACACACACACACACACACACACACACACGGCAAATTCTGCATGTGTGTCTCACAGTATAATTTGAATTAAAAACAGCAATAAATACCAATCTTTCATATGATTTGTTTGAAACTTCCTCTTCATATCAGTGGCCTAGAGTTATTAAATGTAATATATTTTGAAAGCAGGTTATGTCTCTATGTGCAAATACAATTGTTTTTGAAGCACTCATCCCTTTCTGTTGCTCTGTATATCCACAGACACATATTTTAGAATTAATGACATCCATGCATTGTTCATTTCAAACATCAGATTTTCCAAACATTAAACAGAATAAAATAACTAAAACGACAAGCTCAAGAATGACAATTCATTTCTTCAAGTCACTGTTTAAATATCTATGTGACCATATATCAGTTCATTCATCAATTTATCTTCTTTTTTCCTTTTCTAAAAAGAAAATTTAGGACCTTTCTTATGAGAAGCAAATAAATAAATCATATAAATATAAAGCATATCATATAAATTTGAAATAAATTAAAATAATAGAACCCATGTGTTCTATTGGTACTACATTGAAGCAAGAAGATCTCCACTGAATTTTGTATTTAAATAATTTAATTTTAGTTGTGTAAACTATAAGCATATTAGTTTATTTTCCTTCATTAGATTGTAAAATGAACTATACCTATAAAACCCTTAATTCATCTTATGAATGCAGACTTTTATCAGTTTTTAAAGAAAATGGTGATGGTAATTGACATATATCTCCTGAAATAGAATTTTCTTCCTGATATGAATGTCACTTTTAAAATTAATATTTGGCAAGCACAGTCTGGTGTCAGCTCATTAGAAACAGTTACTTCTCTGAAAGAAAGAAGTGATAAAAATAAGAATATCATCCCAGTTGTTTATTCATAGACAAAGGCGACAAATATATCATATTCAAAGTATTTTTAAAGTGCAAAGGATCATATTGTATAAATTCATGCAAGATTGCTGTCATTCAAAGATGCACATATTTTGCATTTTTCATAGACAATGGGGAATTTTATCTATCCTTCAGATAATATGGTCACAAGCAAGGGCATTGGTCCATTAAAAATGACGGTATCTTTTAGTGAACTGAACTCACTTGAATCACAATGAGGATTGCATCCAATAAATAAGAAAATACATGCATTTTATAGAGAAATGACCAAAGCACTGTCTCCAATCCTGGAAACACTTTATAAATGATATGATACTCTTAACAAAATTGCTACTACATGTTCTTTTTTTTTTCCAGGCCAGGGTTTCACTGTGTAGCCTTGGCTGCCTTAGACACTGGTTGTATATAAGGCTGGGCTGGAAGCCAAAGAGATCTGGCTGCCTCTGCCTCCCTGAGTGCCACACCTAGTGTTGGAAGTTCTCTTATTTGAATCAGATTTTTTTAAATCAATTTTGAGGCAACCCATAGTCTTTCATCACCTGTGGGAATATTGGCAAAACCTCTTACCCAAAGTAATACATCCCGTCAGTGCAATTATGATGTATGTTTTAACAGGAGAAAAAAGTCTGTGCATAGCATCAACATTGACAAAGTTAGATTCAAACAGAGAAATCTTCTGAATAAAGAGAGGTGATAGTTCATCAGATTGCTTAATCATTCAGTTCAAACTCATATATAAAGAGACTAACATAATTGAAATTTAGAAATTTATAGAATTTTCGAAGCCTCCAAAGATAAGGTGTTTAGAAGTAAATGTTCATTTTTCAGGTTAAATGCTTTGTATTCATGTTCTGAAATAACCTGTTTGACAGTATCAGTAGGCGAAATGAATGTTTATTTCCTAAAAGTTAATTAATCTACATTTAAACTCAGTGTGTATATTTCATTCTTACATTTTGACATAACATTTACATGACAAAAATTATTAAAATAAAAGTGAAATTTTAGCTGTAACATTTTATTGTATAAAATAGCAGCTAAGTTTTATTAATCAATTAAAATTAAATAGTTTCAATATATTATTAATATTATAACAGGAAATACATATTAGTATATGAGATAAGTAAGAGTAATTATTTTTATGAGTAATTACAGAATGCAATAATCATCTATAAACCAATTTGACAACACACTGTTAAGCATATTGTTATGGAAGCAGTGCACTTCTAAGAAACAGTACTTTTCTTGAACTTACCTGGATCTAACACAAACTTAATATACAATATAAGATTTATCTATATATTTGTCTATCTATTTATTTATTTATTTATTTATTCACGTGAGTACTCTACTAGCATGTACACATGCACAACAGAAGAGGGCATTAGATCACAGTACAGATGGTTGTGAGCCACCATGTGGTTTCTGGGAATTTAACTCAGAACCTCTGGAACAGCAGACAGTGCTCTTAATCTGTAAGCCATCTCTCCAGCCCAGATTTATCGTTTTTGGTGTGCATTGCTGTTTTCCTTGTATGTATGTATGTCTGTGTGAAGACCCCACACTCTCTAGAACTGGAGATACAGACAGTAGTGAGTCCACACATGGGTCCTAGGAATTGAACCCTGGTTATGGAAGAGCAGCCAGTGCTCTTGACCACTGAGCGATCTCTGCCGCCCATCATTTTGATATTCTTTTCAGTGTTTTCTGAATATCGTTTAGTTTTACATTGTATAGCGCAAACATTGATATTTCTATTTCCAATATAGCCCATGCATTATAGCACAACTATTCAGTTGCAAAACTATTATGCGATGTTTCATTTTCTTTGTCTTCTATCTGGCTTTCCTTTGGAACCTGTTGCCTCTATTTAGGGAACGCATAGTAAATGGGAAGAAAACTTGATATTAGTGCAGTCAGAAATGTCACAGAAGTGAGAATGTTCTGTTAGTATTCAATTTTGTCTCATCTAATCATCAAACATACTCAATCCAAATAACACCCCCCCCCACTGTTACAGCCTATGTTATTTATGGGGAAATTGTTCTGCTTATTTTAGAATCAACCCCAAGATACCACCAAAGTTATTGTAAATCTAATAATGAGTTCCTCATTTAATTGAAATATGTTAGGAAAGTTTACTTTTCCGAATTTCTATGGAAGCAAATATGATTTCATAGAAAAGATCTCAAACTGTCATTTTAATGTGTTGAAAACAATCAATGACAAGAAGAGAAAAGACATTATGCATCATCAAGAATGTGAGTAAAATAGATAAGAGACAAATTATCCAAGAGTTATCGCTCAAATACATCCATAAGCAAACACAGACATCATAATTACTAGAAATTTGAATAAATCTTAACTTATGTTTTTTGTTTTGTTTTATTTTGTTTTCAGGGGGAAGCTGTTTTGTTTTGTTTTCATTGCTGTAGTTTGTTTATTTGTTTAAGATAGGGTATCACCTATCCATAGCTGGTTCTGTACTTTTCTTTGTAACCAAACTGATCTTGAACTCCCAATCATCCCCCATATCCCAAGTCCTGAATTTAGAGTTGTGAGCTGCCACACCAATCATGTTCTCAGAACTCAAACTAATATCCTTCTTTAGCCATATAATCATATAATGTGGGTTAATGTTAGTCTGGGGAACAGGGTCTCTGTAAAATGTCCTGTGACCAGCGTGAAGTGAGAACATGAGAGATTTATAGGGAACTGCTGTTGTTCACCTCCGTATTTATTATCAAGGCTGTCACAATGCAGGTTTTTGCTTCTGATGGGGCCTGAGGCTTTCTTCCATTCCCACTAGAAGGAGCATGCACAGATTCTTAAGCTGCACACCTGCTGCATGACATCCACATTTCAGAAACCAGTGTGCCTACTCTTCTTGTTTCAGTCATCTGAGGCATTTCTTTCAGTGTCATCCTATGGAACAGGAGCCATCTAGGCTTGACACCTTTGTGACAGTCACTTTTATTCACCATGTAATTCATAAAGTATCTGCATTGAAAGGTGTTTCTTTCTTTTCCAGCCAACTGTGTCTGCCAGGCTGACACTGCTTTTCCAAGAAATATCAGCTGGAAGCTGTTTTGAGAATACTATTTCATAACGTAGATTTTCCTCCCTGAAGCACTAGAGAGTTCTGTAGCTAAGGAAGTTCAAATCAGTGCCATAAGGGAAAATATAGATGATAAAAATAATAATGAATAAGTGGTAAATGTGGAGCCATGTGACTTTAAAAATATTGTTTTGATTTGTGTAAGATTTTTTAGAAAATCTCCATCAGCACTGATTGTTTAAATCAAGATAATTTACCCTCTTGATGGAATTTTAAAATGCTCGTGAAAGAAGAGATAATATTTTAGAAGATTTTTATAACAAACATAAAGAAAATGTGTCTTGTGACACTTCAAAAATGCTGAGCAAACTAACTCAAAATGAGGTTTCTCAGGAAATTTCAAGGCTATTTTAATTAAAATTAGAAGATATAGCAAGAATATCATTACAATTCATCTTTCTTTCTGTGCCAGATGATATAACTATTAAAACAAATAAGGGGAAATGAAGCAAAGCAAAACTAGCTCTCAGACTGTATAATATGGAAAAGTCTCTTTGGGATTTCATTGTGTCATCTTCAAGGAAGAGCTCATTGTCAGAATGAAAACTAAATTAACAAGAGATTGCCATTTTACTTTGTGACGAACTGCTTAAATTTTTTCAAAAAGCATGATTTTTTCAGTTTGGGCTAAGTAATAACAGTTTAAACATGAGTGGTCAGCAGTTTTGAAAAGTTGATGGGTATAGATATACATTCTATGAATGCAAAATGATATCTGCCTTTGCTTACTAGTTTTTGAGAAGTTGATAAGTTCTTCAAAACATCATTTGAAAGAGCAAGAAAATTAACACAGATACTTTGTATAAAGTGTTAACTTATGTGACCAGATTTTTTTTGACCAGTTGATAGGATAATTGTCAAAAGTTGATTAAAAATTTCACTCATGTATTCTTGTCCTGAGATATTGTCAAAACATTTTAATGTTGACATTAAACATTTTTACATATTTTCTGTTAATATTTTAAACTTGAAGTAGTAATATTTGGATTTATGTTTCACAAATGTTATAAGGCATTGAATTAATAACTTTCTATATCTGTGGAAGCATATTGAATATTGCATGTGACAATTAATGAAAACTTCTTGAGTTCAAGGATACTTATTGAAGGAAGTAAATAGTTCATAAACAATAGCAGTAGAATGCATATCATGTAAAAATTAATTTGCAGTGTGGTCCAAAAACTTGCTTAGTCTATGACTACCTTTCTTTTTAAAATATATTTTATTAATTTATTCATATTCCATCTAAATTGTTATCGCAACCCTTGTATCTTTAACTAATATGTTTACATTAAAATCAAGCAACCAGTAAAAAGACTGAAAGATAAATAATTAATTCTAATAATTACTATTCCAAATACAATGTCTGCTTGAGAATTTTATGTGTTATCTTTCTGTCTTTACATCTGATTTCAAAGATTGTTATGCATGAAAACACAATATATATTGACTTTTGTATGTTGTTGTAACTTATTTTCATAATAGCAGTAAGAATAATTTCATAATTTAATCAGGGAATTCCAAGCATCTTAGTAATCATTAATGACCAGTGAATATGTTTTTTTCTCCTTTCCCAAAATGTTCCTCTAATGTGCCTGTGAGTGTTGACTATTTAATCTAAAACTTGCTCCATTCTTGCGTTTAATAATGGAAAATTCCACTGTTTCCATATGTCATATAGAGATATCCATATGATACCTATAGCTCAAAGACTAGCAATAAATCTGGCTTATTAGACTTTGAAAAGGCCGTGGAATCAAAAATAAAAATAAAAAACAAAAACAAAACAAAATGGAAAACAAAAAAGTGAAATATATATCTTATACATGTAATGATGAGAACAAGACCCAACTGTGGATCAGCATATCACAAAGCAGCCTATGTATTGATTTTTTAATCAATTTATACATATTTTGTTAATAAAGTCTATTAAAATTGTTTTAAATTCTATAAAATTTTTCATGTGATATTTTCTAAGTTCATATATATCCTATTTCATATTCATATTATATCTTTTTTATTTAAAAATATGCAAGTAAAACTAAAACAATGTATATTCTTCTGCAATGGAGTTGAAATCCAGTGGCTCTATAAGAGTGAAGTACAGAAGATGAATGAAATAGTCACTGAATCATAATTTTAACACATTATAATTAAGATATAAATTGCTTACTAATTATATTATAATGAGCACCTTGCAGAGAGACTTGATTCCAGTTAGTTTCTGACTAAATCAAGTTCTTCAAACTTTTAAAAAGTCAATTTTTTCCTTATCTTTTAAATATATTTGCATACTGATTTAATCATTATTTTCTAATTAAATAAACTAACTCTTCCAAAAAGAAACAGCACACCTGCTGTGATATTCCAGTTTCTTGCAGAGGATTCAGCAAGCTTCTCCAGGCTTGCTTATTGTGAAATTCTCATTTTAATCAAAACTAGTCACTGTTTTCTTGGGGCAGGAACTATCAGTTAGCCAAGAATTTGTCCTTGTCTCTGTATTATTTCTAGAAGAGACACCACGCCCAAGGCAGTTCTCATCAAAGAAAGGATTTAATATGAGGCTTGATTACAGCTTCAGAGGTTCAGTCCTTTATTACCATAGTAGGGATCATGTTACTACACACGACACCAGAGAAATAACTGACTGTTATATCCTGGTCTTCAGGCCGAGAGAGAGAGAGAGAGAGAGAGAGAGAGAGAGAGAGAGAGAGAGAGAGACATTGGGCTTGTCTTGGGCTTTGCAAAAATCAAAGCCCACCCTCAGTGACACACTTCCTCTAATAAGGCCAGACCTCATAATCTTGTAATGCTTTGAAATAGTGTCACTCTCTAGTAACTAAGCATTTGAATGTATCTTACCTATGGGGTTATTTTTATTTAAGCCACTACTGCTTTGCTATCACTATCTATTTGTCTATTTCCATTAAAGTTATATCTCTTCTTGACAGATGTCTGCATTTATTATCTCACATTGTACAAAAACTTACTAAACATTTAAGGGATGAATGAATGTCAACTCTTACTGCAGAAAACAGTACCACTAGCATTGTGTGTGTGTACATATATATACATATATATGTGTGTGTTTATATGTATGTATATATGTATCTCCTCTCAGAGTCTATGCTAAGATGTGTTTCAGCTGGCAAAAACCAAGGCCCCGATGAGGTAGTTCATCTTCTAGTGGATAAACATCACCTGTTCTCTCACAAGTCTGTTCCCCATCCCACACTTGGGATCAAAACAAAAACATATTTACATCCACTATATATCCCACACTTGGGACAAAAACCCATATAAATCCATCACAGAAGACTATTCTGGCTCCTAAATTCTTTGACTTCCTCTTCTGAGAGGTTCCATGAGTTATAGATCTGTGATGTGGATCTGTAGATTTGGATTGGGCTAAGACCATTGATCTGTGCAGTATGACTATTTGTAATTTCCTGATATGGTCTCCATTTGCTGCAAAGAAAGACTTCTTTTTAGAGGATGATAGTTACAATTAACAGTGTGTACAAGAAATTGACTTAGAGTGCAGTAAGGAATGATGCTAATCAAGTAAAGTGGGCAGTAGCAAATTCTTTTCTAAGGCACATGACTTTACAAGCCCCAAGAAGCTGTGGAGATTTCCAGTATGGGGCATGGTTACCTCTTCTTGGCTGTGGCCAACACCTGAAAGATAATTAAAGGTTAAATGGATAGTGTATATTAAGTGGCGAGTACTAGTCATTTCTGAAAATCTATAAAAAAGATAAATTTAAAGATTCTTTATTGTTATATTGCATAGAAGGTCAAGAAGTTTCATAATATATCAAAGTAAATAGTGTTAAACAATCAGTAGGTTTAGATTAATGAAAATATAGCATGTGCACTTTGTTATTCTTGACATGTCAACACAAATACAAACTTAAAGTCATTAAAATATGAATATTAATATGATATAGATTCACAAACTATGACCCTAGGAAGAAGCTAGTATCTAACGGAATACTGAGTGTGAATAGAAAGAAAAAAGTAACAAACTTTTTAAGGTATTGGGCAGGCTACCGATATGAGACTTGACAGTCTATGACCATATAGTGGGGGAAGAGATCTCCCTCACTCATAGACCTAGGGGAGGGGAATAGGGTGAAAGTGGGAGGCAGAGAGGAATGGGAGGAAACAAGTGATGGGATAACAATTGAATTGTAATCTGAAAAAATTAATTAAATAAAAATAATAAAAAGAATAACAAAGGGAAAATATAGAAATTACACATTAAATATATATATACCAAAACAGTAATTTAGCTTCACTGCATATCCACCAATGAGAAAGCATTTTACTTTCTGTATAGATACTTAAACAATTAAAATTATTTTATTTACGTTAAAGTATACATTTGCCAGAATTCATTTCCTCACTCTTGGGGATTGACTAGTCAGTTAATGGGGTAGTTTGAGGTCCATGCCAGCTTCCTGGAAGGTTTAAAGTGAGTTACATGCCTACACTTAAGATGTGCTCATTGTGTTATTATGTTGTAAAGATGAAGATTGTTAAGGAATTTTCACTTATATTTAACTAGTGTCAACAACTTTTACTATATGTCTCTTATACTGATAAAAATTTGCATTTTTGTGGTCAGAACCATTCTACAGTAAAGTCACAGGATGTAATGTGGGTGATGATAGCTGGAAAACCTCTGGTTGCATTGTGAGTTTGAATTTAAATTAATTTTGCTCCCTCTATATTTACTAAACATATGCTTGCCCAATTTTCCATGAGTGCTATAGTTGACAAGCCTTTTGTGTCATTGGAAGTAGGAGAAATGAATAACGTAATAAACATAACAATGAAAGAAAGAGATATATCTATGAGAGAGGCACCGTATTTTGTTTCATATTCGACAGAAAGACCTTATATTTCAGCTTAATAGCAAGAGAATCCTTTGAGTGACATAACATTTAAAACATTTTTGAAGTGATCTCACAGAAAAACAGAGATGAGACACAATATTGTGGGGAAAATCAAAAGTATCATGGCAGAATGTATTAGAAAGAATGATGAAAATTTTCTCATATTGTCTAATCACAATAATGACAGCTTTAATATTATGAAGAGCATTTAGCTATTGATATTTATTTTTAATTTTTTGTCATTAAACAGTGATTGGAAATTAATACTTCAATTTCAAAAATGTCAAATTTCAGGTACTAAACAAAAATATGTAGATTATGCTTATTTCAAAGCATCTACATCTAGGGCTTTTAAAAAATGAATGCTGAATTAAGTATGAGATATAAAAATATATTAATAAGATGAAGTAAATATTTTTATAATGTAAGGCAAGATATTAAACTAAACAAAACTTGCCTAAATGATTTTCCATGAATCAAAAAAATTGTAAAAGGTAGTACTGAATGTTTATCATAATATCAAGCTGTGAAACATAACAGAATTAGAATTTTGTTCTCATTGTTCAGTGAATGATTGATCATTCATTCATAGTAATTTCTAATTTTTCATCAGTGTCTAGGCATATTTTTCAACACTCAATATCTTTAATACTTATGATTTCTTTGTATAAAAACACATAGGAATACTTAAAGAAATGGCCAGTCTCCTATGAAAATATTGTTAACTTTCTAATATTTTAATTCCTGAGTTTCAAAAGATCAAAGAGATTATTTGGCTTGTTTACAGTTTCAACAGCATAAAACACATTATGAAGCTCAGGTAATTTTACACTGATTATTGTAACTTTGTAAAAGAATGTGTGATTTATTATACCTGTCTCTCTAAGTGAGATAAAATGTTTGAATAAAAAGTAATTTTCATCTTTAAGTCCAGAAATGTATTTCATAGGAAACAGCCAATTAGCTATAAAACCCTAGTGATGTAGAGTTGAAGGAAAATACTGAGTGAAAAGAAGAGCAATTCCTTGTTCCAGCAGTCCATGGAATTATAAACACGGGCTAGAGAAAGAAGCTCTGAGAATTCAGAACTGTGTTATGGGTTTTATTAAAAAATATTTTCTTTCTTCAAGTTAACTTCAAACTGTATTTTCTTCAGAGTTATTGAAGTATTAGTAAATACCACTTTGTGTTTTTATTTAGTTACTTTATCATACCACTGTACTATTTATGTAATTAAAGTCTATCTTATAGGATTAAAATAAATTCTAGTAGAACCACAGTTAAAGAAGGAATATAGCACAATGTGGATGTCAGTGACTTCGCATTGTATATATTATTAGATCCCATTTCCATATGTTGAAATCCAAGCTGAAGAGACTTATTTCTACTGACATATGATATAAGACTGAAAATACTTTTATGATAAAAGCAATATATAAATCTAGTCATGGATAGATATATTTCTGTTGAAATAATACAATTCATTTTTACTAACAATCATAGAAAAATAGATGGCTACTTACTCTCCACCAAACAGTATACTAGGTACTCTGATGTGTTGGGAAATGGTATGAATATGGGAGGAAGCAAGGAATACATACCTTCATAATGATTTTATTTTTATCAACAATGTATTAAAAGTTTCTTCTATTAGCTGACAAACTGAAAGACCCCAAGCATGTTTGTACTTGAGTTTCAATTACAAAAGAGGTCAAAACATTAATAAAGTGGTTAAGTGCTGTTTAATGCAAAACTATACATGGTAGATATTGAATAACATTCACTGCAGCAATCAATGAATACAGTAACATGCAGTATGGGATTATTTACATGGTTGTAGGGACTCTATATATACAATGGTGGTTTCTCTTCATTATGCACCCTGAGACAACATATAATAACTCATTCACTTTTATCAAATTCTTAGGTTTGCCAGTGTAAGATGGTGCCGTATTAACTTGAAATTTTGGAACTGAACTTGAACAATGTTAGTATAATACTTATTTTATTGTTGTCACTGTGATGGCTACGATTGGTTGTCAACTTGACTACATATGGAATGAACTAAACCCCAGGGACTGGATACACCTGTGAGGGATTTTTTTCTTAATTAAATCATTTGAAGTCTGAAATCTGAAAACCAGCTTTAAATCTGGCTCTTTTGAGCTGGGAAGATCCACCTTTTATCTAAGCCACACCTTCTAGAAGAAGTATTATGGAGTTTGTGACCCCCTGGGAAAAGGCCATACACTGAATCCAACTATAATTAAAAGATTTATTGATTATCTGCTAGCTGGGCAATCCCTGAGCCAAATTTAAGAATGCTTTTAAGGAAGGAGATGGGAAAATACTTTTAAAGGGGGAAACTATAGGAAGACTTCCAATATCCATGCAATCAAATAAAAACTGTTCTGCCAAATTAAGTGGTTAAGGCAACTCAAAACATTATTTGGGTGTCTGCGTAAGCAAGTAACAGAAGGGGGGTGGGAAAGAGGCAGTTTTTCATACCATAAAAAGTAGATACTGACAGGCATAGATTTTTTTGGTTTTGGTAGCTGAGTCAGGATTACTGGGAACATATTTTCCAGGGATTAAGTCAGAGATAAATGGCTAATGGGTACCAACATAGGTGTTTAGTTTGGCATGGAGCTTCTTTAGCCGTAACAGAAGGAAGTTTGTTCTTTGACTGCTTTCTCCTGCACTTGCTGGCAAGTCCATTCTTTCACTGGCACTAGATACTATACTACTTTTTCAGGATTCCAGTATATACTGACGACAAGAAGATATATCTGCTGTCATGGAATTAGCAACAACTGAATAGTAGTACCTTCCATTGGTAGAGAGCCATTGTTCAACTAATTGGAACACAGTCTAGAAGCCATTGTAATAAACTCTATCTCTGTCTCTGTCTCTGTCTCTGTTTCTCTTTTTCTCTATCTCTCAGTCTCAGTCTCTCTCTCTCTCTCTCTCTCTCTCTCTCTCTTTTTCTCCCTTCACGTTCTTGGTTATCAATTTGACTACATCTTGAATTAAATAAAATTCAAGGGGCTGTGTGACTGTGTGTGTGTGTGTGTGTGTGTGTGTGAGTGTGTGTGTGTGTGTGTGTGTGTGTGTGTGTTGGTTCAATCCAGGTTGAATCAACAACATGGATCAGAAATCATAGAGTATGAAACTGTGAAAGAGACTGCAAGAGGGTTACATATTTGGTCTGTGTGTCCACATCCTAGTGTTTATTAAAGCTAGTGGAAGATAATGAGAAACAAGAAGTTGAGCTCTGATAGGCTGTTTTCAAATGATTTTACTAGCACAAAATAAAGGTATAGTTGTTTGTACACTTTTTGGAGTGTTTAAGTCACCTGCTTAAAATGCTAGAATGCAGTCTTTAAAATGTTAAGTGAGCCAGGAGCCAATTAAGATATTCATTTGTGTCTTTGTTCTATAGAGGAATCTTATATTCCTGAAAACATAAATGGTTAGTACTATATAGCTAAAATATTTTACATTAGACAAATTCCAAACATTTCTGATTCACTGAAATGTTTAACTCAAAAACTACATTTTCCATTACATAACCAACAAATATAATAGAGACTGAACATACAGAAGATTCAACACGGTACCAAGAAATAAACATATTTCATTTAACAGTGTTAAAAAGATAAGATGTGTTGATCATAATTGTCATTTCACAGCTGAGTGACCATTTAGCTAAAGCTAATACACTAGAATGACCTGGTTAACAACTGTATTCCACCTACATTTCAAAGCCTGCCCCCTTCATGTGTGTAGTACTTCATCATATCTCATACTCACTTTCATATCCAGACAATTGTTTATCTTATGAGCATCATCTGAAATAATATAATTATTTTTAACAGTGAGAGGAGATTAAGAAGTGTTAAATAGGGAATAAATTTAAGTTTGCTGCCTAAGTAAAACAAAAAACCGCACCAATGGGGGTATAGGAAGAGAGAGGAGGAAATGAGGGGAGAGAGAGAGAGAGAGAGAGAGAGAGAGAGAGAGAGAGAGAGAGAGGAGATAGTTAAACATAGATAGGTGATAGATTATATAGATGATAGATAGATAGATACGTACATAGATACATAGATAGATAAATTTATAGATACGTACATAGATACATACATACATAGATAGTGGTATTAAGTAGGGAGATTTCCTTAACTTAACATGCAAGAAAAAGACAACTATTCTTGAAGATTCAGGCTCATACAGAAGTAAGTTATCCAGGCAGTCCTTTATTAGCCTGCATAGATTAGATGCTGTCTAAAAGCATCTGTAGATTTTGTGCTTCGTTGATGTTATAGGACTCGTCATTATGGTCTGGGTAAGAAAACTGTTGCTTTGTATTTTAATAATGGTAGAAAATTACATACTAAATGCTTAACAGAAGAGCTCTCTTTGAGTTTAACATAAAAACTACAAGTGGTTAGTGAAGTGTGAGGTTAGAGCACTCATTCACTGTATTTGTCTTCATGCTAGGAAAGGGAAAGGAGCCAACATAACAAGTCTACGTGGATTTTCCAGGAATATGGATTAATTAAAATTCAGGAGAAGAGAAAACAAAAGTCCAGAGCAATTTATTAATTTGTTTACAGCTGTTTGAATATGTAATATGAAGGAATAGTTTGGGGAATAGCTGTAGATTGAGAGATATATTGATTTTGATGATATTGCTCACAGAAATAGACAAGTGCTTTTGATGTACAAACTGCTACAGTGTAAGTTGTTTAGCCTATTGATTTAAATACATTGATAGAATTGTATTTGCCTGCTGTTCTGGGACTCAATGAAAAATGAGATGCCATTTCAATGTTTAGAATAAAGAACATTTTTAAATGTGAAAATGCTCTTCTTAGTTCTGCTATTTTAGTGTAGCTTTTGTTTAATTAGGGACAAGTTTTGTAGCAGCAACCAGTATATATGATTATGATTGGTATACAAAGTAATAATTTAAATCTTCTCTGTATATATTTAATAAAATTAAATATTTATATATTAGGGTAAGGTTAAGACTTTTATTATTATTTTTATTTATTTGGGACTTTACTATTTTTTATCATTTTTCAGATTATAATATAATTATATCACTTCCATTCTCCCTTTTCCTTCCAAACACTCCATGATTTTCTCCTTTCTCTTTCAAATTTATGACCTTTAAAAAATCTAATTGTTCTGAAAACATCTTAACCCCTACCCAATTAAGATTAATTGTAAGCCTAAACTGTTTGGTCTTCAACCTCATCAGAGACTTGAAAAGGGATAAAATTAAATACCTGAATGGTGAACCAGAAGTGTAGGTTAGCGGCTTCCAAAATGAAAAGACCACTGAGACAGTTTGCTGCCTGTACAGTCACCTGGCACTCTCTTTTTAACACTGGAGCATCATCTTCGGCCTCTAGCCTAATACTTCTGAAAGACAAATTTGCAAAGCAAGATCTATTGAGGATATGCTTATCTTGTCTTGGCAGGTTTCAGCCTTCGACTCGGCCTACATCTAAGCTTGACCATTTTTAGGCAGAATTCTGTCTATGGCAGAAATGAGGACATTTTGCTCAATGGCTTGTTTACCACATTTGAAGCCAATTCCATAAGAGGTTCTTTGATGTAGATCATCTTTGAGGCAGGCTACGTGTTTCCAGAAGTTAACTTGTGTTGTCAAACAATCTTTAGGATAATAAAAATATCTTTAAGTGCCATATTCTGTAGGTATCTGAGGCTTTTGAAGACCTTATTTAACTATTTTACTCTATGTGTCTATAGAATCATATCTATTTGGTAGACCTAGGATATATATTCTCGTGATAAAATTAGACTAGTTTTTGACATGACCATGATTTGCATCAATATGCAAAATTCTATACCAATGAATTAAAAATAACTTTATTTGTGAGCAACAATTAAGACCTTGAATTGAGGAGTAGATTCACTAATCTATATTTTGTTCTATCCTCCCTCAATATTTCTATATTCTCCTTTATTTCTTTTCAGCTCCTATCTCCTTCTTATGAAAGAAAGATAAAAGAAAAGAGAGATGTCCCTGGGTCCAACCTAGTTTTTATCTCTGTCTGAGACTATTAATAACTTATAACAACCTCCCAATAAAATTAAGCATCTTAGATCAAGATAGATGTTTTAAGTTAAATGAGATAAGATATGATAGATATTGATTTTCATTCAGAAATTTAGACCTGACATGATAGGAAAAATGCTTTCTTCAAGTTTGACAAATACAAATAGCCAAATCACTGTGAATAGAACATTTGTATAACTCCTGATTATCTCATGGTTATTCATGCTGTATGTAGTTTATTTTATTCAAGAGTAATAATATAAATGTATATGTTAAAATTAATAAAAAAATTAATTGTTGCTACATGTATATACATGTATTTATATACATATATCCCTGGCTCAGGACCTATAATGTTATTCATATAAAAGTGGTAATAATTAGAATGTATCTTTAATTGTTGAACTTTCAAGTTATTCCAACCTCAATTAAAGTAGATATGTGAGTATTTTAAGATATATAGAAGTCAAAATGGAACTCTGCTGATAGATGCTCCCTGTTGGCTAGCTCTTATGTGCTGGAAAGTGTTAAGTATTCTAATCTGGAAGAAAGGTAATCATCATGGTTATTCAGCTGTTACTCCTGTGAACAACAGTGAAAACCTTCCAGGCAAGGTATGCCCACTGGTGCAGCAGTGTCGAAAATGACATGAAGGAGGCAATCTGCTTCTGATTGCATTTGAAGCCCACTAAATAAGTGAGAACTTCTGCCCAATTTCATGAACCTTGTCCGGTTCTGTTGAGTGGGGATGGCATATACCAAAGACAGAACTTCCTACTATTGTTTTGATAAGAAAATATCATATCGAAATGCCTTCTAATTACAAATTATCCAATTGCCTTATAATAATAAAGCCTCTATATTATTCTTGCTCTCAGCCTCATGAGGGAAGCTTCTTGTTGCTGTGAGGCCAGATACAGCAGAAATTCCTAACTGTTAGCAATTGTAAAAGTAGATGACAGCGGATTGTTTCCCCTAAATGGGATATTTATATTACCCACTCTAAAGCTCAAGGAACACTGTGGAAAATTGCAAAAATGTGGAAAAAGGATTCAGAGCCAGGAGGTGATTCTTGAAGGTCATTCTCTGCATATGGTATAGTTGTTAGATTCAGGTACTTATTCCAACCTATTCATATTTACCTATGAAAACCTTAAACAAGATTGCTACTAACATTATTTTACATGGAATGTGAAGGGGCTCATAAGGCTCCACCATCTCATGAGGGATTATTATAAGTTAATGACTTTATGATACCAATATGTCACTTTCTTCAGAGTGTCACCTTGATGTGTTTCTCACATTTATTTAAATCCCCTTCCACATTTTCTTCTGGAATAAATGGAATCGAACTGAGTGAGTCATGCACAGAAAAGATATGAAAGCAGGATGCAAATTGTTGAGGAAAAGAAGAGTTTCAATAGAAGATGGCAGGGGATGAATAGAGCAATAGGAATTAAAAATGTCTAATCATTATACATCAGATATTATTCATTACTCTATTATATGTAATATAGTCATTCTATTATGTTATATATCATTTATTATTCATTATTATATAATGTTATGTATAATGACTTGTGGTATTTTATATATGAAACTAGAAAAATTAAAAATTAACAGCTATTAAAATAGTTTTCAAATAAATACATTTTACTTAAGGTAATTTGTATTGGCTATTCCTGTTACATGGGAACATCTCTGAAACTGGCTGAGAATTAAATGTCTATGCATATTCAGTACAAATCTTGTTGGTCTCAAATACCCATGATTTATAAATTATAATGTGCTATCCTTTCACATGGCATGAATGGAGATTTACTGATGTGTTTCTTCTGTGCAAGGAGCAGAAAAGCATCCTTTATTGATCTGTGCATCCTGCACATCCCATACATTTATAATTATAGAACTGTATGCTACTTGTAAGAAAGTACATGTTTTTTAGAGCAAAAGGACAGCACTGAGATGGAGAAGACCCTGATGGGGCTCACCCACAGGGATGTGGAGAAGCATGCTGAGACACATTTATTCCAGGTACCTAGAGGACCCCAGCATAGACTGCTTCAGTTGGTGTTCCATCAATGATTCCTTCCAGGGCAGCTTCAAAGAAAGCTACTAATCATAATTGTTCTGACCTTTCAAATTGGGCTTCATCAAGCCTGCAATTTCTTATCATTTAGAGACTGAACAACAAATGATATTACTAGCTTACTTAACTATTTTTCCTCAATTTCTTTTGTGCCTCCCGAAATAAATTCTACACCCCAAATCATCAGAAAGTAATTTTAGGAGACAATCATCCTGTTCCCGTAGGTTGGGGTGGGTAGATTTTTGTGGTTCTCTTGGGTAATGGATACTTGTCATTATAAATAGGTTGCGAAGAAAACTGGAGAACATAGGAATATCATATATTATATAGGAATAATAAGGTAAATGGTATATTGTTGTATCTACTCTATAATATAGAGTTATTATTTTTAAAAAGGTTGATTTTGATCTGTTGGTATAAATCTTTACATATGATACAAAATAAATCTAATTTTATTACTTCATTATGTATGTTTCTACTCTTACATCAAATATTGTACCCATAATAGTCTTTTTTAAAATGTAACGTTTAATTTCAGTCCTTTTAAAAATGGTTATTACCTATGGGACACAATGAAAGTAGTACTAAGAAGAAAGTTCATATTACTATGTGACTTCATAAAGAAATTGGAGACATCTCATACACACAACTTAAGGCACTTCTGAAAGCCCTAGGGGAAGAAAAAAGAAGCAGACACAGCCAAGAGGAATATATAGATGGAAATCAAATTAAGGGCTGAAATCAGTAAATTAGAATCAAAGATTTCAAGGAATCAACGAAACAAAGAACAGGTTCTTTGAGAGAAATCAACAAAATAGACAAACTCTTAGACAAATTAACTAAAAGGCAAAGGGAGAGTATCCAAATCAACAAAATCAGATATGAAAAGGGAGAGATAAGGGCAGAAACCCAGGAAATCCAAAGAATCAATAGGTCTTACTAACAAAGCCTATATGCCACAAAATTTCATAATCTACGTGATATGGACAATTTTCTTCCTAAATTCCACTTACCTAAGTTGAATCAAGATCAGATAAATATATTAAATAGTCTTATATTCCCTAAGGTATTGGTAGCATCAAATTCTCCCAACCAAAAAAATCCCAGGTCCAGATGGATTAAATGCAGAATTCTACCAGGTCTTCAAAAAAGAAAGAATACAAATACTAATGAGAGGATCCTTCTCCATGGGCTCCCAGTTTGCTTGACTTGTCCAACTCCATGATTTGTTTCAGGTTTTCACTCTTATTAAGTAGACCAAGTTCCTAACAATTACTGGGGGAAAACCCACAACTCATGGACAGCTCACGGACAGCTAAATAGCTTATACAACAAAATGATCAGATACCATGTTTTTATTATTTCATGGCCTTGGTAAAGAACACAGCTGACCAACTCCTGAGTAAGGTCCAAAACCTCAATGACAAAGTGGTCCCAGTAACCAAACAAGCAGACAACTCTAAATTCCCTCATATACTCTGACTCAATTCTGATCAATTAATTAAATTTTTGTCAGAAACCCCTCTAACTTTCAATAAATTAAGCCTGTATGCTTATTTTGTTGTCACCCTTTAGAGGAAAGAGGTATTCCTAGCATACTAGGATAAATGCTCTTTGCCTTTGCATACTGCTTTGCGGCCTTTTTTCAGCAGATCACCCTAACACTCCTCATACTCTACCAAACAGAAGCAGAAGGAATATTACCATGCTCAGTCTATGAAGCCAGTCACCTTAACATCTATGCAGCACAAAGACCCAAAAAAGAAAGAAAATTTCAGACCAATTTGCCTTATGAACATTGATGCTAAAGTACTTGCAATCTGAATCTAAGAAAACATCAAAAATATGTCCACCATGATTTAAGTAGGCTTCAGCCCAGGCATCCAAGGCAGGTTCAATATGTGGAAATCCATCAACGTATTGGAGAGATCAGGGATGCAAGGCACATACCTAAACATCTCAAAGGCAATATACAGCAAGCTTATAGCCAACATTTAACTAAGTGGAGAAAAACTTAAATCTATTCCCCTGAAATCAGGGGCAAGACAAGGTCATCCACTCTCTCTGTAGCTCTTCAATGTAGTACTTGAGTTCTAGCTAGAGAAGTAAGACAACTGAAGGGATCAAGGGGACACAAATTGGAAAGGAAGAAGTCAAAGTACCACTATTCACAGATGATATAATAGTATATTTAAGTGGCCCCAAAAATTCCACCAAGAAACTCCTACAGCTGATAAGCACCTTTAACAAAGTGGATGGATACAAAATTAACTCAAAAAAAAAAAAAAAAAAAAAAAAAAAAAAAAAAAAAAAAAAAAAAAAGAAAAAAAAAAAAAAAAAAAAAAAAAAAAAAAAAAAAAAAAAAAAAAAACCAGGAGCCCTCCTGTATACAAATGATAAATGGGCTGAGAAGGAAGTTCAGGTAACTACACCCTTCACAATAGCCATACATAATATGAAGTATCTTGGTGTAAGTCTAACCAAGCAAATGAAAGACATCTATGAAAAAACTTTAATTCTTTGCTTGTACCTTCTTGTACTTCTTTAAGGATTTTCTTCGTTTCTTCCATTATCATTTTCGTAAGTATAGATTTAATGCCATTTTCTTATTTAAATGGAAAGCCTTCACTTACCAGGAAACTGGGACAGAGGGGAGGGCATTCTATTGGGATTCTAGATGAGAGAAGCATGGGAAAATAGCAAAGTAGAAGGATCCAGAGGGTCCTAGAAACCTACAAGTAGAACATTATGATAGGCAGATTTGGGCCAAGGGGTCCCGCTCAAACTAAGGCACCAGCCAAGGACAATACAGGTGGTAAACTTTAAACCCCTACCCAGATCTAGCCAACGGGCAGAACATTGTCCACAGTTGAGTGGAGAGTGGGATATGATTTCCACACAAACTCTGGTGCCTCGTATTTGACCACATCCCCTGGAGGGGGAGACCTGGTGGCACTCAGAGGAAGGACAGCAGGTCACCGAGAAGAGACTTGATACCCTATGAGCATATACAGGGGGAGGAAGTCCCCCTCAGGAATAGTCATAGGGGAGGGGAATAAGGGGAAAATGGGAGAGAGGGAAGAATGGGAGGACACAAGGGTTGGGATAACCATTGAGATGTAACAAGAATAAATTAAGAAAAACATTTTTAAAAAGGAAAAAATGTCATTTTCTTGTGTTTCAGTTATGTTAGGGAATCCAGGGCTGCTTGCTTTAGAATAACTAACAGGGTTCTGAAGATATCATGTTTCTCTGGTTTTTTTTTATTGTGTTTTCACACTGACCTTTACCCACATGGTTGTCTATGATTTTGGCTGGTAGATCCTGTTGTGCAGTGGCGTTCTGGACGAGGGAGATGTAGGAGGAGCCATGGGCAGGAAATTGGATGTTCTTTAATGTTCCTTTTTTTTTGGATTGTTGGGAATGGTCTCAGATTGGAGGGTCATTCTCAGGGACTTACTGGAAGATTTTTTTCATCTTTATGATTCTGGGGGCCAAGTGGACTCCTCAGGGTTCCAGGGACCTTGCTCTAGTGATTGGAATTCCTGGAAATGACTGCCTTCTACTGCCTTTCTTCATCCAATATAAATGAGATCCCACTGCCCAGCCACTGTGCTCAATAAATGTGCTCTGACACTGTGCTCACTGAGTTGGGGAGCCTGCAGTTGGACCCGCCTGCTCAGGTATCAGAAGTTATCCTTTCCTCCAGGGAAGGTACTGAGGCTGTCTGGCAGTGAATGTGGGCACCTGAGGTGGGATCTATGTGTCACATTCCCGACTGGTAACCACTACACGAAAGGGTCGGAGGATGGGGCAACAAGACACCGTATCTGGGAAGTCTCTGCTCAGTGATAGTGGGTGGCACCTGTGTTTGGCGCTCTGCCACCCAGGTACTGGAAGTCCTGAAGTTGAGGCCATGCTGACGTGAACCCGAGAGATTTTCCCAGGGTTTTGCTGGATGACTTAGGGCTGGATGCACTTTTACTCACTGTGGGATCCTGTCTCACCTGGGAAAGATAGCCATTTGGGATTTTGGGGTGCACTGCAGGCCTGTCAGTTGCTCTGTTCTCACTGCTGTCCTGCTGTTGTTATGGTGTTTACTCTTCACCACCATCTTGGATCTTCCAACTGATTCTTTTTCCCAAGTTCCCCTTTGGATTTGCCCTGTTGTAAGATCAGTGTCTGTTATTGGATTAACACAGAAGTAGCCTTTTGGTTATCATCTTCAGATACTCTTTGAATTTTGCCTTTTATAGTGTTAGACAGAAGTGGCGCTGTCCAATTTTATTTATTATTAAGCATTGATGAGTTTGAAGACTATATAGTTAGTTATATTCTTCCAGTTAGGCTTATTTTGTTTAAGATAAGAAAATGTTTTAAGGTCTAAAAAGATGTTTTTAAGTTGACAAGTACAAGATATAGTAGAAAATTATTTAGGTACAAAACTTTAGACTCACCTAGACAGAATAGATAGTATTTTCTTCAGGGTTGCCAGATACAGATAATAATGTGAATATAACTTTCATATTTGGTTTTCCTGTTGTTTCATAATTGTTCTTGCTATATGTAGCTTTTCTAATACGTCAGAAAAGGGGAATTGTTGGAGTTGATCTGGAACTACTATGTATTCAAATGTTAATTGGTTCCCCCTCCTCCTCCAACAAGGTCCTTACAGGCAAATTCTCACATATCAAACATGATTAGATATAAACCTTGCCACACTAATTGTCCCAGGCTTGGTGTAAACTTTGCCTCCCAAATTATCCCTGATTTGCAAATAAAGTTCCCTACAGCTGGGATGGGCAGAAGAGAGGTAGGCGGAGTCAAGGAGGAGAGTGGAGCAAGTTGCCTTGGGTTAGCATGAACTAAAAGCACATGTCAGAGAGATGCTTGCTCTGAGAATTGGCATGGTGAGGGGAAACATGGACAAGTATTTAGGGGGGATTTGGATGGGAAACAAACAAGATAGCTTAGAGTGTTAATATCTGCCCAACCGCACATCATTAAGGTTTATAAAAATCTAACAGGTTTCTGTGTATTTATTTACAAAATGGCGGTTTAGAGATAACTGCCACCTTAATAATTATTTGAATCAATATTAAATATTAACAATCATTGTACAGTTCTTAACTAAATCATAGCGCAAGTTTATGTATTACTATGCAGTTGAAAACCAGAAGGTTTAGTAATTATGTCCAAGTCAAATGTTCTTGTGAATTTAAATATGAATTGTGATTGAAGTTATTAACTTATATTGCCTTTATTTTGACTGTCCTATAGTCAATCTATCACAGATAATTCACAATTTTTTATAAATGTTGTAGACTTAGTTCAATTCACTGTTCTTTATATGTGATGTATTAATTAGGATGCTCAGAAAATCTAAAATTGTCTACAGTTACACATTTCTTTCACTCTCTCTGTGTAGTCAAAGATATTTCCTCCACTTAATTTTATAACTAAATATGTGAATAAAATTATTTAATAAAAGATGATTTCTTAAAATAAGAATATTAGTAATGATAAACAAATCTCTTCAAGAAAACAATGTTTTCACCTGTTCCAGTAATTCATTTCTTGTTTGAGTTAAAACACTAAAGCACTCAGAGGAAGATGACACTTATACCACTGAGAGACATTGAAAGATAGTCCCCAAGACACCCTGTGGTGTAAAAGAATTTGCCTTTTAGGAGATTTACCTATAATCACAGTAAATAGTAACTTCTGCATTCTACCATGCAGTCAAATTTTTCATGGAAAGTGGCATTAGGACATCTGTCTGTCTAGAAGGAACAATATGGAGACCTAACATTAGCTGCCTACAGATCTCTTAACTTTAACATTTACTTTGATAAAACCTGCTGAGCCATACAACTCCATGAAAGACATTTCAGCTACAAATATCTATCATAGTAGTTGCCTATCATTAAAGTTCCTCTCTGGCATATAAGACCTTTATTCTTGGTTTTATGTACATGTGTGAGGCCCTGAATATATGTCTGGATTATAATTGTAAAATATCCCATTATGTTGTATACATAACATAACTAAGTTAAAAACTTCTACATTTATTTACAAATTAAATAAAACTTTCAAATATAAAGAAAAAACCTACTACACACATGATTATTCAAATATATTGTATTATTATTTATATTGCTCAACTTACTTATGGTCCTCTACATAGTCAAAGGCTTGTTTCTTTGTCCTAGGAATAGTTTTATTATGTAATTGTACACTCCTAAATAAATTTAGAGAAGTAAAATTTATGTGTGAGTTAACAGAATGAATATATATATATATATATATATATATATATATATTCCTAAATATATTTTAAATATCATTTGTAAGGTTGCTAGTACAATAAATCCCTCATAACTTCTGACACTACAGTAAACTTTAAAATTAAAAATACCTAAGATAGGGTATTGATAAATGAAGCATAAAAACATTACTTTGTAGCGTTGTTTAGTAGGTGATATTTGTACCCCCTAAATTACCTCTGACCAAATTTTTTAAACTTGCAAGTATAGTATGTTACATTCCATACTTAGATAATGAACACTTGAACACATGAATGAGAGAGAGAGAGAGAGAGAGAGAGAGAGAGAGAGAGACAGAGACAGAGACAGAGACAGAGACAGAGACACAGAAAGAGACAGAGAACAGAGACAGACAGAGACAGAGATTACAAAAGAGAATTATGACTCTATGTTTTGGGTTTGTCCTGAATATGACCATGGAGCCTAGCCTAGGGGACAACAAGCCTAGAGTTTGGTGTCTGATCACAAAAAGACCTACCCTTAACTGCGATCTAACAGGGAAAATTAACTTCTCACTCAAGCAAGGAACTTTGTCTTTCAGTGATCAAATGAGAATGGGCCAAAAAGCCACCACATCCTAGATAGTCACAAAATAACCACAGCTCTAACAATACTGTATTTTTAACTTCACTTTATTTTGAGGTAATTTACCACTGCTTTCGGCCACAGAAATGACTTTTGATTATTTCGAGTGAATCAGTGTATCCATCCTTTCAGCTGGGTCGGTAGGCATCATAATCAGTGGGGTAGTAGTTACCCACTATTTATAATGAATATGAAAGAATGCTCTTCCTAGCATCTGTTTCATCTGGTTTTTAAGGTACATCCTCACTACAGCTTTTAACTATGAAAGTGTAACTCTCAGTTATCCATATGTTGGAAGTGGGAACAAAACACTCATAACACAAAGAACACAGAGCCAGAGAATATGTAAATGAGATGTTAGTGACCTCTATGATGTTATTTGATCACTGCATTTAGTCTTAATTCAAACCTGAGGTGTCCTTAGGATAGTTTCATCACACAAGTCAATAAAACCAGCTTTATAGACAAGTTATATTTTGATTTTATACTGCTGACTAAAACTTAATTCCCAATATTTCATGAATGCTATGTGCTCTACAATAAACTTTTGTCAGCACTTTTTCATGATTATAAAATATTTCTTCTGATAAAATGCAGTTCATTTGTTGAAATAAAATTCATGAAAGACAAAGCTTCTTAATAAATATACCTAGGTCATTCATTAGAGGGACAGTTTAAGCAAGTACATAAAACCCAGTTTGCAGACCAGCATCCTCTTAACAACTGGGCCATTATTTAAAAAAAGATTGCTTTCACAAGACGAAATTACTATCATCTAACTCATCAGTACTTTTTATTTGATACTTCACAGTATAAAATAAATTTAATACCTTGTTTCATCTGATATCGATGAGTTTTTTGGAGAAATACAGATTTATAGTTTATGGTAGCATAATTCAAAGAAGCAGAAATAGACATTGATTTTTCAAGATGGGTTATTGATAGAAGCTAGAGAGGACTACCTTGATACCCATACTATGTAGCAAGGTGAACTGTGTGACTTATGTTTTGCTTTCGTATAATTTTTCTATTTCTTCAACGTGGTGGTGATCACTTTGATCAAATGTAATAAGTTAAATGTGTATCTGAGGCCTTACTGTAACCCACTCTCTCTTTGGGTATATGAAAACAAATGATCAGTTATTTGTAATCAAACAGTAAATAAGGGCCTGGAGAAATAGTTCAGAGGTGGAAGTGCCTGCCAGCCAAATCTGACCAATGTGGTTTGATGTCAGACAGAAGGAAAGAACTGAGTCCACAAGTTGTCCTCTGACTGCTGCACGCACACACAAACACACACACAAACACACACACACACACACACTAAATAAAATGATAGTTAATAATTTTGTTGTAATAACCTAGTTTTAAAAACATACTCTGCAAACCTTGACACTGAGACTCTTTTCTCTCTGTTTATGTAAATAGTACAATAAATCATGGAGGAAGATAAGGATGACTTGCATTAAGTTACATAAACACTAGGGGCACTGGAAGTGCAGTCTACTTAGAAACCGCAACAACCACTCCCAGACCCTCAGTAATAAACAATTATGTCAAATCTGTGCTTCACTTTGATCGCCGGAACTCTCTGAGGACCAAGTTAAGAAAATCTGTGAGTCTATACTCTGGTGCCTCACATTTGACCATGTCCCCTGGTGGGGGAGACCTGGTGGCACTCAGAGGAAGGATAGCAGGTTACCAAGAAGAGACTTGATACCCTATGAGCATATACAGGGGGAGATAATCTCCCTCAGGAACAGTCATAGGGGAGGGGAATAAGGGAGAAATGGGAGGGAGGGAAGAATGGGAGGATACAAGGGATGGGATAACCATTGATATGTAACAAGAATAAATTAATAAAAAAAAAAGATAAAAAAAACTGTGAGTCTTTACAGTTTTAACCTAATGCTGGAACTTAGCTATTGTAGGACAAGGCTACAATGAGTGTTTATTTATGTTGCCTCTATAATGAAATACTATTCTTAAACAATAAAATGTTTTCTTCAAATCCAGATAATCTACCCCAGTTTTTATTTCTCTATGTCATTTAACTTTCCTTTATATAAAGTTCTTCCACAATTGGTGTTAATTAAATGAGTGAACACCAAGCCTATCTTATGAAAGGACCAGTTAGAAAACTTAAGTGCAAATTTTAAGTACTTTTACAACCAACGGATAGACTTCCTTCATCCTTGCCCATGCACAAGAAATATTGATTTAATTGTCTTGTCACTGTTACATGCTTCTTAATGTGCTAAAATGATTTACTATTCACAATTGTTGCAAGTCACTTCTGTAAATTATCATTTCCAATTAAAGCATCAAATAAAGGCTCATCTAGTTAATTCTTAAACTTTATAGATGCTTTAAACAAGCAGTTCACGTAAATCAATTTTGAGATGTTTACTTTTCAGAAATGCACATAAAAGACAGGCCTCTGTATTGCTTTAACATTTTCAAAGCCTCTGAGCAGGCTTTCTTCTATTTTAAAACAAGTTCCACATATACATGTTAATTCAAATTTACTTATATCATTATGTGTAGTAACTGCATAGAACATATTCTTTCCTACACTATGTGGTTTTTCAAATTATTTTTATTGATTATCTCATCTGTAGAGAACATGATTTGAGAAACTGGTTTTTGTCAAACTATTTTAGTGTATAGAATAAAATTTAGTGACTTGAACACTGCCCATGGATTTTGATTTGGCTCCTTTTTTTTTCTCCTAATAGCATTCCATAGCACTTTTATTGTTAATATTTGTTTGTTTCATTTCAGCCATAGGAACCTCTTTATAAGTTGATTTTAAATCAATAAATATAGAGAACAATACTCGCATCATCAAATTGTGAGTTGAAACTTAGCCTCCTAAGTGTTTGTCATTCTCATGTGTTATATTGTTTGCTCATTCAAAGTTGATATTAAAACAAGGATAATTTTACAGAAATTTAAAAAAATAAAAATAAGTCTTCATACCTATATAGAGGTATAGATAAATATTATTATATATATATAACCTATATATTATACATACCATATATGTAGTAGCCAATAGTGACTCAAAAATGTCAATTCTTTCTAAGTGTTACTATTTTGTAATGTTATTTAATAAATTTAATGTACAGCAATGTTCTGATTTTTAGGCTAAAGTAGTTGAAACAACTTAGATGACTATCATGTTATGAATGGACAATGAAAATGTGATATTTTAGCACAACAAAACATTGTTTAACTGCCCATAAAAATAAAATTATGACAGTTACAGATAATAGATGGTGCTGAAATGGATCATCTTGAGTGAGGTAATCTAGATCCAGAAGGACAAATATTACTTGACTCACTCATATTCAGATGCTATTTTTGAATTTAGATATGTGTGAAATGAAAATCTGAAAGAAGTACAGGTCAGGAAACTAATAAGAGCAAATTGGTGTGTGTGTGTGTGTGTGTGTGTGTGTGTGTGTGTGTGTGTGTGTGTTTGTGTGTGTGTGTGTGTGTTTCATGGGAGAAAGGTAGATTTCAATGATATAATGGAGGAAATGGTAATAGGACATATCAAATATAGATGAGGATGTGAGCAATGGGTAAAGGAGAGAATATATGGGTAGATAACTAACAATAAAGGCCTTTAGGGAAACACTTGGTGAAATGTACTGCTATAGAGGAATCTGAAAAAAAAGGTTAATGGATTTATTGGTTTTTTTTTATAAAGCAACAACACTTCTACAAGTCACAAAAGGGTGATAAATAAAAAGCCCCACATGAGGAATAGGCTAATTTTTGAGTAGTTGTGGTCTTTAAAATACATACATATTAAAGGTTATTCCCAACATTCTTGGTTACCCTAAAAAATTTGATGGGAAATGGTATTGTTGAAAATACCATATATAACATCCTTCCTTTAGGGACCTTGAAGCTTCATCTCTCTTGCCTAGCTTTCATAGAAATGAAAGGTGCCACATATGTTACTGTAGGAGTAAAGTAATCTTTGGGTTGGCTCATCAATAAATTCTGTGAGTTACAAACTATCTTACCTAGGAAGACATGCCCACTGATGCAATAATGGCATGAATGTGATGAGGGTAGCAATCACTCTACAATTAGATGTAAGACCTAATCTGCAATATGAAATACAAACCTGGCATCATTTTTAGACCAAGCATTGAGATCATAAGGCCCAATGGGAGAACCTACTATTACCTAACCTACTGCCTAAAGGGCTTAGTGTCAAATAGACCTCTGAAAACTTATCACTATGCCCATAGGTAAGTACATGAATGGATCTCTCAGTTATTATCAAAGAAGCCTTCCTTGAAGTAGATTATGATTAATACATATACGTTCAACTTGTCTACATTCACAGAATCAATGAATTCTTAAATTATCCATATGCTATATTTATTTAGCTCTTGTGAATGCTCCTGTAAAAATGTAAATGTTGTGTTGTGTTGTGTTTTGTTTTGTTTTGTTTTGTTTTACTGGTTTTTGTTTTTCCTCAGATGGGAGAAATTAATAAGAGCTAATCCCAATCCTTTCTAGCTCCTTCTGAACTCTTCCTGTTCTGGCCTAAATTCCTCTCTAAGTTTTGACTGATTCAAACTAGCTTCTCTTGGCTTCTGAGTGAATTGCTGCTCTGAATGTCCTTAAACTAATTCTGGCAATATGTTTTAATCTTCTGTCTCCTTATCCTTCTCTTGATTCTTCTGTCTATACTGGTGTCCCTATTGTCAATCGTTGGTTAAAAACCCTTTTCTCTCTCCTTTCATTGCTCCTAAGCAGCCTCTCCTTCTTGTCTTTGTGAGATTTTGGCATATCCTATCTCTGAGTCATTCTGTCGAATTCTTCTATGGTTCCTCACTTCCTCTGCTCCTCAATCATACCTCATTGTTGGTATGAAATATATATAGTAAAGACATGATTTTATTCCAGAAAGAGTGATTAAAGTTGTGTACTAATATCACACAGACCTAGGTCTTTGGATGTGATCACTTGCCAAAGCAGCCATGCTGCTGGATTAAAATTCCTCTACAAAAAGATATTCTTTAGATTAAGCAAGACAAGTGAATGATAAGCTTATACTTTATTTTTAGTCTTTCTTCCCCTGATATCTTTCCTTTATTTTTGTGCATCTAATTAGCAGACAGGACACACATTTTTTAATTTATTACATATACATTTATATTATTCCACATATATACAATGAAGTACCTATAGCAAGAATAACCATGACACAATCAGGAATTATACAAATGTTACATTCTTAGTCTTTTGGCTATTTGTATTTGACATTCTTGAAGAAAGCATCTCTCCTATGTTGATGCATCTAAAATTATGAATGTAAGTCAAGCTCCATCACATCTTGTCATTATCAATTTATTTTATAACTGAAGAAAAATGTTGTATATTTCTTTAAAGGGATAACACCAGTGAACCAATTCCTAAATTTTACTTAAACGATAAAAAGCCATTACTTGTAATTTAAAATTGATGTACACTTTTAGTAAATATGGAATCTAGGCCAATATTTTTCTTTCTTATTTCAAGATTCCTTAATATATTTCACTCAGCTCATATGTTTGTATCTTTTCAGATTAGAAATTGCCACAAAATTATTTATATTTTATTATACGTATTCTCCATAATGTTTAAAAATGTTGTCTTTGAATGTACCTTTCTAGTTTTAAACATGATAGGCCTCTTTGTGTGTGTGTGTGTGTGTGTGTGTGTGTGTGTGTGTGTGTGTGTGT
>OU015752.1:16730410-16753398 GCA_907169655.1 Acomys percivali
TGTGTGTGTGTGTGTGTGTGTGTGTGTGTGTGTGTGTGTGTGTGTGTTTTGGTTGTTGTTGTTGTGGAGATTGTTTCTTTGTTTGTCTTACTATTTTATCATTTCAAAATTTAAATTTATATATTCCACATTCTGATTGCAGTTTCCCCTCCCTTTTCTTCTCCCAGTCCCCTGTCCCTCCACTATCTCCTCTTCCTTCTTTTCTCTACAGAAAAGAGACAGCATAATGAATATCAGGGATGGCACATCAAGTTTCAGTAAGACTAGGCAGCACCACTTCTGTTAAGGCTAGGCAAGGCAACCCAGTAGGGACAATGGGTCCAAAAGGCAGGCAATAGAGCTAGAAGCACCTCCTGGTCCCAAGTTAGGAGTCCCACAAGAAGACAACAGTACACACCTGTAACATTTCTGCAGAGGACCTAGGTTAGTCCTTTGCAGACTCACTGGTTGAAGGTTCACTATTTGTGAGGCCCCATGGGCTCGGGTCAGTGGATGTTGTGGGTTTTCTTGTTGTGTTATTGAGGCCCCTGGCTCAAGGTCAGCCTAATGTTGGTGTGTGGCCCTCTGCATCTGTTTCCATTAGTTGCTGGGTTAGGATAGACACCAATCTGTGAATATAGCTGAACACATTAGAAATCATTTCATGCTATTTAGCCTCTGGCTCCTGGTCCTCTGGGCAGTGTCAGAGTGGGCTCCTCTCATAAGCTGGACCACATGAGTTGGCCTCTACTATAGTTTCTATGCCGCCTTTACGCCAGGCACCTTGTAATCAGGGCAAATTGTAGGGTGAAGCTTTTCTGGCTGGATTGGTTTCCCAGTTCCTCCCCTGGAAGTCTAGCCTGTTCGCAGGAGCTGGTCTGTTCAGACTCTTTAATCCTCATTGTTAGCCATCCTAACTGGAGTCACCATCATAGATTTCTGGGAGTTCCCGTTGTCCCAAGTTTCTAGCTCATCCCAGAAATTCTCCAAATTTCAGTTGTCTCTCCTAATATTCTCTCCCTCTGCCCTACTGCTGAGCTGATCCATCCTGCTTCCATGCCCACCCTTGTGAAGTCCTCTTCCTATTCCCCTGGTAATATTTATTCTGTTTCTCTTTCTCAGTGAGATTAATGCATCTCCCCCTTGGACCTGCCTTGTTACTTGGGCTCGTTGGTTATCTTTTACTTTACTGCCAATATCCAAGTGTAAGGGAGTATGTACCATTTTTTGTGCTTCTGGGTCTGAGGTACTTCATTCAGGATGATCTTTTCTAGTTCTATCTATTTGCCAACAAATTTCATGATGCAACTACTTTAATAGCTGAGTAATACTCCATTGTGTAAGCATAACACATTTTCTTTTTATATTCTTCTGTTGATGTAAATCTGTATTACTTCCAGTTTCTAGTAAATGAATATGGCTTCTATGGATATAGTTGAACAAGTGTTCTTTGTGTATATGCCCAGGAGTGGTATAGCTGGTAGATCAATTCCCAATTTTCTGAGAAAGTGCCATATTGCTTTCCAAAGTGGCTGTACAAGTTGGCGCTCCCATTAGCAATGGAAGAGTGTGCTTCCTCCATATCCCCTCAGTCATGAACTGTCACTTGTGGTTTTGATCCTCACCATTCTGAGGGAATCTCAGAGTCATTTTGATCTGCATTATATCCCCCATATTCTGTTTGTTTGTTTGTATTTGTTTTTTAATTTCTTGTTTTTTTCTTTTTGTCTCTGTTTTGATTTTTGTTTTTTTTTGGTTGTGTAGTTTGGTTGAGCTACTTTGTATTTATTCCGATTTGTATTTTCTAAACTTGTTAGTTATGTGATTTGATTTTTTTAAAAAAATCATAGTTAAAGAACAATCAATTACTTGACATAGTTGAATTTCATTCTTTTCCTATTGCCTTTGATAAATTACATGCATGTTACTAATTTTGAACTTGTGTTGAATGTTTGAATATTCTATAGTGTTTGGTTTCCTCTATTTGTATTACTGTTGGGTAATTCCTATTTACTGATGTTCAATCTCACTGATTCTACCTACTATCTAGTGGTAAGTTCATCACAACAATTTTGCTATCCTTGTTCAGTATTTTGCTTTTTAATTTGGTTATTATGTATAATTATCTATATCTCTTTATGTTATCCCAGGAATTCCAATCTTTTCACTAATTCTTCTTAATTCTTTTAATTTGAATCACTCTCTGAAATTTATAAAATAATGGTCATAACATTGTCTGATTCATTCTTTGACTCTTCTAAAAGATTTTTATGACACTTGAAATTTTAAAAAGTATTTTATTAATTTATTCATATTACATCTCAATTGTTAGCCCATCCCTTTTATCTCCCATTCCTTCCTCCCTCCTACTTTCCCCTTACTTGTCTCCCCTATGTCTGTGACTGAGAAGGACCTCCTCCCCCTGTATATGCTCATAGGGTATCAAGTCTCTTCTTGGTAGCCTGCTATCCTTCCTCTGAGTGCCACCAGGCTTCTCCATCAAGGGGAAGTGGTCAAATATGGGGCACTAGAGTTCCTGTGAAAGTCAGACCCCACTCTCCACTCAATGGTGGAGAATGTCCTGTCCATTGGCTAGATCTGGATAGGGGTTCGAAGTTTACTGCACGTATTGACCTTTGCTTGTGTCATACTTTGAGCAAGACTCTGGGCCCAGATCCGCCCATCATAATGTTCTTCTTCTAGGTTTCTAGGACCTTCTGGATCCTTCTATTTCCCCATTCTCCCATGCTTCTCTCACCTAAAGTCCCAATAGGATGTCCTCCCCTCTGACCCATTTTCCTGGTAAGTAAAGACTTTCATGGGACATGCCCCTTGGGCTAGTGTCTAGATATAAGTTAGTATATACCATTTGACTCTTTCTGCTTCTGGGTTAACTCACTCATTATGATTATTTCTAGTTCATATGTTCATAGTGACACTTGAAATTTATTACACTTTTCTGGTTGGAAGCAGTATGTGATTTAGTAAATAAAATCAACTAAGGTACAGCAGGGAGGTATCATGCTAATCTTTCTTAGAGTTGGGCTGTTGAGTTGTTTAAAACTAGTATTTTTTAGTGCTGTTAACAAAATTAAACAACGGCAACAAAAAACAAAACAACAAAAAAAAACCTCATTGTATTTTAAGGTTTCTTTGGAATGTGTTCATGTCACGTTATTCATTTTAGTGTACTGAATTTTGGTCTATGGTATCTGTTGAATTGGAGCATATCATAGGCTCATGATCATGTGTTTTTATCATGAAGCTTTATTTATCTTTTATCTGTGTTCCTTACAAAGGTTTCTCCAAGTGGTATAGCCTTCTGTTTTTCTATCTGTGCCTACTGTTTTTCTTGGCTGCATCATTTCTAGTTTGTTGACCTTGAGTCTTTCATCTCTTGATTCTTTTCTGATTATTCAATAGAAGCACAAAGACCAGAGAATACTTGGGTGGCAAGAATTTCCTCTGTCCAGTTTGAATAGGGATGTTTAAATTTATTTCCTGAACATAGTCCATTTATATGTGGAAAATCCTGAGTATGTTTCACAGTAACTGATTTTTTTCTCTTCGTCTACAAATGATCTTTATTATTTTTACTGGGTAAAACTGACTGGGGCTACTAGAGGTAATGGGAATGAAAATAGGTCCTGCACTTAAGACTGTGGTATTAGTTATTATTGACTCGTTAGTGAACACCAAACAAGCCCCATTTCTTTGTGAATTCTATTTTACTGAAGCAAGTATTGTTCTATAATATGGTCAAATTTAGTTTTTAATTTTGAGTATAAATTAATATAATTCTTATGTTTATTTTTTAAATTAGAGTTTGAAATAATAATTTAAAGTATTAATTTATTTTATAACAAATATTTTAAAAGAATGCATACAAAAACTGTTTTATATGTAACTTCTGCTTAGTTTCTTGTCTAATATCTCAAACTTTACTACTAAAATTCAACTTATAGTTCCTATATTTAAAAAAAAAATCACAGAATAGTCAACGTCTTTTTATAAACCCCATTAATGTGGTTCCTGCCTCTATGTTCCAAATCTCAATTTTAAAGGTTAATAAAAACCTCTCTAGCTAAAAATCAATTTTGAGTTCAACCACTTCCAAATTTTATGATTTTTACATGTTATCATGTAGGAAATTATAATAACATGGGATCATTTTTCTGAAGTAGGATGCACAAAGCAATAAATCACTCTTCTTGTCCCCCCTCAAACAAACACAAAAACAAACAAACAAAAACAAAAACTAATCTGACATTTACTCAAATCTCTTCACTATTCTCTCTATCCTGAGGAAATATTACTATTGATGTGATTAATTCCAATATCATAATTTAAATAATAGTCTCTAAAATAGTCAAGGTCCATTTATAAAATGTAAAGTATAATAAGATATACATCCCAAACTCCATATATCACATAGATCATATTGTGTTAGTGGTATACTTGTTTAAGATACTCAACATGTAGCAATTTTATGATGTACTTTTTAAATTTTATTTTTAATTTAGATATTCACTCTACATCCCAATCATAGCCCCCTTACTCTTCTCTTCTCACGCTCTTTCCCATATCCTCCCTCTCCTCCTCAGAAAGGGGTACTCCTCCAACCCACCCCAACACATCAAGTTACATCAGGACTGAGCTCATCTTCATCTACTGATGAAGGTACTTTATGGGGAAGTGATTGAAAATCAGGTAATAGAGTATGCACCATAGGCAGCACCTGCTCACCTTACGAGGAGACCCACATGATGATCAAACTGCCCTTTTGTTACATATGTGTCTGAGGGGCCTAGGTCCAGCCCAAACATGCTCTTTGGTTGATGCTTCAGTTTCTGCCCAACCAATGCGTGTCCCAAACTGAGAACCACCCCATGGGAGAGAGCTAATCCCAGACATAATTAAGGATACTCTTCTTTGTTTACCCATAGGAACATGGCATAACCATCCTCTGAGAGGCCCCAGTTGACAGCTGATGGCATCCGATACTGAGGCTCACAGCCAAGCTTTAGGTGAGCTTGAGAGTTCTGAGAAGGAAACATAGAAGGAAACATAGAAGAACCAGGATGGGACAAGAGCTCCATGAGAAGACTAACAGAGTCAATGAACCTAGGTCCATGGGGGGCTTACAGAGGTGGAAGCACCAGCCAAGAACATGGGATGTACTTAACATGTTTGCTAATAACAATCTCAAAAAGTATTTTAAAACATTCTGCCGCCCCTGTGCCACTATAGCAAAGGATTCACAGATACGTTTTTTCTTGTAGGCTCTGTGCATCTGATGGAATAGGAGTCGACTAAGGTGATCACAATGGACTCTCCTGTGGATTGATTGCTGAGCCAAAGACAAGGATATACTGGCTGTGCACCAAAGAGAGCCAGTGCGCAATGGTGTTGTTTGAGAACTCTCTCAGAGAATATGCTTTATTAAACATTGATGATAGAATCTCATCAACTGTTTCTGGTGAAATATTGTATTGAATTATAGACTTTAAATATAGGAGAAGTTAATTCTTATAACCTCTATTTTGGCATTGAATATGATGGGACATTGGTACAGTTACTCCCAGTCTCTACAACATATTAAAGCTTTAGAAAAATATCTTGGTGGCACCTTTACTTATTTTTTTATATAAAATTTATTCTTATCCCACATCATTATGTGTAGTTGATAATTTCCACAAAGCCATGATTTGTTTTTATGATACATTTAAGTAATTTATTTCTATTTAGTCAGAGTTTGTTAACAATTATAAGTATAGGCTATAGGTCTTATTTGGAATCCTGTTAAAAATCCTATTTTATGATTTTAAATGTTAGAAATATGAAGATTTATATTTAACTTAAAACCATTTCAGAATATGCTGAAAGTAATAGATATCTTTCTATAGTCATAACAGTCAAATAAGCTGGTTTTGTCAAAATATTTTATATAGAATGCTAATAACCACTGATTTTTCTTATTAAACAGCATAAACTGCAAGGTTTTGACTACTGTGTG
Organism: Acomys percivali; assembly: GCA_907169655.1. NCBI lineage: Eukaryota > Metazoa > Chordata > Mammalia > Rodentia > Muridae > Acomys > Acomys percivali. The sequence goes on from OU015752.1 coordinate 16,736,406, forward strand.
ATTGCACATGTAATTACATGGAATCCATTAAAAAAAACAGTGACATATTGGATTGAATATATAATATCCCTTAATTTCTGCACATGGTATCACATTGATTGAATAATTTATTTCCAGTTTCATAGTTTTAGCTTCACAATTTAATTATTCTGATCAAATATTTAACGTGCTACTAAAATTGTTCATTTACACATCTATTTTTCAAATCTCCCTTATGGCAGTGTAGAAGGTACGCACATCTAAAGTCAAAGGTACAAGAGCTAGCTTAAGTGTGAGAACAGATGTAAGTACGCTGGCCACTCATATCTGAGACAACAATCAACAGTCCTCTACTTGTCTCATGAATGATGAAAGTATATTTCCATAATTGCCTTCCTCCCAGCGAGCTGGCTGACTCTCTGGCTCATTACATACGACCATTTGTTGTATTTTGTCTTTCAAAAAGTCAGTCTGGCAACAAACTGCTGACATCAAAGGCTAAGAAGCCTAACTGTTGCCTGTGAAAGATGGAGGAGATACTAATACCATTAATGTTTAAATAAAGAGAACTTGAGAACGTTGGTTGAGATTTATTTATTTTTCTTTTTTTTAAATGTGTTTAATCACTTTACTGCCTGATCCTAGCCCCCTTCTTCCTATTCCCACCCTCATAAACCCTTCTTCCCATCCCCCACTCTCCTCAGAAAAGAAGAGGCCTCCTAGTGGTACTGACCCACCCTGGAACCTCAAATCACAGCAGGACTAATCACATCCTTTCCCACTGAGCCTGACAAGGCAGACCAGCTAGTGGAAAAGAAGCCAGAAGCAGGGAATAGTCAGAATTACATACGAAATGGTTAGGGGACTCATATGTTGACAAAGCTGCACACCTGCTACATATGGTCAGGGGTCCGGGTTCAACACATTATTTTCTAAATTTTATTTAATTAAATTATTCAGATTATATCTCAGTTGTTATTCCATCACTTGTATCCTCCCATTCTTCCCCCTTCCTGATTTCACCCTATTCCCCTCCGCTATGTCTGTGACCTAGAGGGACCTCCTCCCCCCACTCTATGGTCATAGAATATCAGGTCTCATCTTGGTAGCTTGCTTATTCATTCTCTGAGTGCAATCAGGCTTCCCTACCTTGTCTTGCCTACAAAAAGCATAGGGATTAAGATATAGCAGAGCTTAGTTGTTTAGGGGTTAAGATGTTTTTTAGGTCTAGATAGTTGTTTTAGGTGATAAATGACACGATATGATATATTATGATTTAAATTCAGAATTTTAGACTCACCAAGATAGGAAAGATGTTTTCGTCAAGGCTGCCAAATAGAAATAGGTGAATACTATGAATGCAATATATATATATATATATATATATATATATATATATATATATATATATATCCTGATTGTTTTGTGATTCTTCTTGCTATAGGTAGTTTATTGTATATATGTATAACAATATAAATGTATATATAATAATATTCAATAAAAAATTGTGACAAATCAATGACTGGCTGAACTGGACAATCACCTCATGGGTGCGAGTCATCCCCTGTCACTATTAATCATACTCAGCTTTGTTTGCAGACAGGAACCTAGCGTAACTGCCTTCTGAGAGGCTTCATCCAGCAGATGATGGAAACAGATGTAAGGACCTAGGCCAAGCTAGGGAGTACTGTTCAAGAGTGGGAGGAATAATTGAGATCATTTTAAAATTGAGCATATGTATAAAAGTGTGAGTGTTGGGGTCCAAAAAAACCAAAACAACACAAGGAATCATAAGGGTCCAGGGAAGTAATAACTTTATTTGAAATAGGCATTAAAAAGTGATCAGTCAGGGACAACAGCACAGACTCAGAAGCTGTGTCTTTGACCATTCATCTTAATAAGTATTTAAGTAGCTGACAATGTCTTATACTCAAGCAGCTTCTGATAATACTAGGTCACAGAATAGACTGGGGAGCTGAATTTTGACTCTGACAAAAAAAGGTACAGAATTTTTAAAGAGTGAAACTCCAAAGGGGGGGATTGAGGGGGCAGGCTACAGCATTGTCCAATCACGTTTTGCCACAAGGGAAAGCAAGGAAGTAGCCATTAATGACTAGGCCATATCTGGGCCACCTGGCATCCGGGTCCTTGATTCAGCTACTGCATCAGACCTCTCAATTGAGAATGACAAAGGAATAGAGGAGTGAACATCTTGCATGTAGTCAATTAAATCAACACAGGCAACACATTTACGATTTGTGTGCCTAGGTTTAGATAATGGAAATTTCCCTCTTTCCATTCTTTACTGGATAAGAGACAAACATGAAACACCTGAAGAAGCAGGCTAGGAATTGGTTCTGGGCCCTGGGAACAGGAACTCAGTTTTAACTCTGTCAGGAAGTTGGAGGTTGTTCATGAAATGGCTGGACTCAAGAAACTGTCTCCTAACAATCAGGGTATTAATATTTCATATTTATAAATTATAATTAGGTTACTACTCAGAAATTTGATGTTAGAAACAAAGAATAATAAGGAAAAATCCAACAGTTAATTGTTTTTTCCATAAAGTAAGCAATTCGTTTTGATGTTATAGAATTATTAATATAAATGTTGCAAAAAAGTTAACATCACAATATATTTATTGTTCTGAGGCTAGTGAAAACTCTTGGATATATTACTGCACTAATCACAATAGCAAAAATAAAGGTTAATAATAATGCTCTCACTTTTACTCACAACTGAGCTAAGCTGTGGAGAGGTTAAGAGGCATTCAAAGCATAATACAATTAATTGGCAGTCAAACCTGTGTCATTTGTCTACAGAGTCATTGTTATTAATTGCTTCTCTTTACATTATTCTCATAATATTATAGTTGTAATTATAATATTTTATACCTAGTTCTGAACTCTCCGATATGAAAATTTGAAAGCAAAACAATGCAAAATCAAATACTATATATATATATATATCATATATGATGTATAATAATTGTAACTTTTGATATAAGAGACAGCAGTTTTTAGAGGTTCAATCAATATTCTTACGGAAAGTAGTGACATCCCAAGTCATTTGGTTCATTAAAGATAGAGGTAAGCTCAGGTGCATGGATTACAGGTTATTAGGTAAAAGAACATTTCAAAATAAAAATAAAATAAATAACAAAAAATATAGAACACATTAGATGCTGTTCAATCCTTTTTTGTTTTTGTTTGTTTTATTTAATTAATTTCTTTAGATTACAATTCAAATTTTTAATTAATTTATTCAAATTACATCTCAGTTGTTAGCCCATCCCTTGTATCCTCCCAATCCTTCCTCCCTCCCGCTTCCCCCTCTACTCCCTTCCCCTATGTCTGTGACTGAGGGGGACCTCCTCCCCCTGTATATGCCCCTAGGGTATCGAGTCTCTTCTTGGTGACCTATTATCCTTCCTCTGAATGCCACCAGGCCTCCCCATCCAAGGGACATGGTCCAATATGGGGCACCAGAGTTTGTATGAAAGTCAGATCTCCTTCTCCACTTAACGGTGGAGAATGTCCTGTCCATCAGCTAGTCTGAGTAGGGGTTCGAAGTTTACTGCCTATATTTTCGTTGGCTGGTGCCATAGTTTGAGGAGGACCCCAGGACCCAGACCCACCTATAGTTTTCCAGGACCCACTGAATCCTTCTATTTCCTCATTCTCCCAGGCTTCCTACACCTAAAGTCTCAATAGGATGTCCTCCCCTCTGATCCACTTTCCTGGTAGGTAAAGTTTTATGGGGGCGTACCTCCTCTAGGTCTATAATGGAGGGAGACCCCCTCCACCCATATATGGTCATAGGCTATCAAGACTCGTCTTGGTAGCCTGATTATTCTTTCTCTGAGTGCCACCAGGCCTCCCCACCAAGGGGAGGTGGTTAAATACGGGGCACTAGAGTTCATGTCTTGGTTAGTCCTTGCTCTCCACATAACTGTGGAGAACATCCTGTCAATTGACTAGATCAGAGTAGGGTTTTGATGTTTACCCAATGCAATCCTTTTTAACTTAAATGTTAATCATCATTTTTATATTTTATATCAGTTAAGAAACACTTGTTTAAGATTTCATCCATGTAATATTAGATTTGGATATATATATATATATATATATATATATATATATATATATATATATATATATATCAATTACATAAGTCCCCTTCCTTTTTCTCTCTCCAATTCTTAACATGCACATGTTTTAGTTTTCTCTCTTATATTCATTAATTTTTTCAATTGTTGACTATTATATATATATATATATATATTATATATATTCCAACAGATGTAAGTACCACATTCTCCGTCCATATAGTACTTGTACATGAGTGATTTCAGGGCCAATAGCTTGTGATTGAACAAGCAGATGGTTGCTCTTACCTAGGAAAGGCCTTTCTCCCATTCTTGCCATTCCATAGGAATGGCCTAGGACTGAGCCTCCAAGATCTTTTTCCCTTCCATGTTAGCATAGCTATTGAAGATGTTGTCATTCAGGTATTGTTTAGTCAGTCATGCTCATGACACATCCTGTGTTACCTCTCAGACATATTTGGGAGGCACAACTTCAAGGAAACTTCCAGTTCCCCTAGCTTTTACCATCTTTCTGTCTCCTCTTTCTTCCCCACAGATCCCAGAGCCTCAGGTGGCAGGAAGAAAGTTACGGATTTTTCAGTTGGGACCAGATACCACATGATCAATTGCTGTCAATCTTTAGATTGCTTGTGTTGTCTCTAATTGTCTCTTTCTGTTTCAGAAAGAAGTTTCAAAGGCTTGAGGAAATATATGGAAGAGCAGATAAGGTAGACTTACATGGCTAGACTAGGATGAGGTATCTATATAAACTTTTGAAATGTGTCTTTGAACATTAAGCCTAGACTAATAATATATGCTAGCTTCATGCTTTTACTCTGTATCTACATATAAATATAGGATATTTGTCATTTATTGCTATCAGTTGTGAAAATCAAATTATTTCATATGATACAGAACTAAATGGAATCAAAATACCTAAGTTTACTGATGAAATAAATACATAAATTAATTGTACTGACATTGTTGTATGGATTTCAATAACCTTGAGAGGATTTCATAAGAGAAGCATAACAAATTTCTGAAATATATGTTGTTTTCAATGAGAAATTATTATTTCTTATTTTTAGTATTTAGAAATGCCAAAATATTTGAACGGGTACCAAGGTACTACCATGTAATGCGTGCTAACATAATGAGTGGTTATTCTTAACCATTTATAATATCCTCCAACAAATTTAAGTACCTTAGGTTGATGATCTGTATGAACTTAAGCAATTATGTTTGCACTTAACTCCACAGTTTCGACCCTTGTGGCAACCAAAGGAAATAAAGGTCACGGATTGTGAAGCTCTCTATGAAATTAATGAACATCTTCCTAAAGTGAAATATTTAACTATCTGCATTAAAAAGATGCATTACTTTGTAGCCTTGTTTCATAAATTGAATACCTAGAATTACTTTGTTTTAATGACCGGCTATAAAGGTAGGATATTTTTTTTCTGCTGACTTGATACTGAACCAGAACAGGTTAGACTTGGTAGGTAGCAACCATATGATGTCTACAAACCATGTTTGGTTTACAGTTGTGATAGCTATCTAAATTCCTTTGGGATTTAAATTCTCATACTCATAGAAACTTCTACATATCTCCAAATATTTTTGTATTTGATATCAATGTATTATATCAATTATATTTTATCAAAATATAGAGATATTTAATATGAAAAATTATTTTCTTTTTGGAGATAGACTTATAGAAGCTCGTTCAATGTATGCTATTAATATTTCTAAGTAGCTGAATCATTTTTGAAGTGTAATTAAGGTTACAGTTCTAACAAAAATGTTCAGTTTCATGTCATGTTTTTAGTTCATGTGGATGAGTTATAGTTTTGAAATACAATGAAATACAATGGTGGAAATTATAGATATGACTAAGATAATGAAGAATGATATAAAAACTAATGGTAAAAAATACATGAAAGCTTAAATAACTGATAAACATTGAAGTTCAGCAACACATATTTATACAAGACAATCTGAATTTTCATTAAATTGGGGATATTTGAAAATATATTTATAAGCTTTAAATTTCAAACAAAATATATTGAAGTATATTTTATTTTAATAGGATATATTCAACTATGAAAATCCATGCTGCTCAAATTTGACACTTCTATTTATTTAAAGTTGGTAGAAAAAGTCTCCAAACTTAGCATATACATGATGAGTCTGAATTTGACTTAATATTTAGTACAACAGTTTGAGAAATCATGTTTTACTAATAAAACCCATAGAGTATTTGGCCAGTACTCAGATTTATATTCTGAGTGGTGTAGATTACTTTCACCAAAAATTGTTTTGAAAACTAATATAGGGGAGACCAAAATAACGCAAATTGTCTATTAGGTAAAGGAAAGAATAAAAAGTAAATCTTCAAAAAGATTGGAGATAAAAATAGATGGGTTTCAATGATGGAGAAAGATATCGATTCCTTAAGAATGGAAAAGGCTTGAGCAGGCAAGATGGCTTAGTGGGTTAAAGTTTCTGTTTTCAAACATAGTGATTCCATTTTTATTCTAGGACAAACAAGGTGGAGGAATAGAGTTGACTATTGGCAGTTATCCTCTGGCTTATGTATGTTGAACCATCTGTGTATCTCTGAGCTGAGGCATACTTTTTCAAGGTGGATGATTTTTTTAATGTGTTCTTGAATTTGGTTTGCCACTATCTTGAATTTGCATCCTATGTTCATAAAGAAATTATTCTGTAATGATCTTTCTCTATGGATCTTTATGTGGTTTGGATATTAGGGTAACTATGTCCTTATAAAAAGAATAGGACAATATTCCTTTTGTCTCTATTTTCTGAGGATAAATGAGTAATAGTGACATTAATTCTTCTTTTTTAATTTTTATTATTTATTAATTTATTCTTGTTACATCTCTATGGTTATCCCATCCCTTGTGTCCTCCCATTCTCCCCTCTCTCCCATTTTCCCCTTATTCCCCTCCCCTATGACTGTTCCTCAGAGGGATTACCTCCCCCTGTATATGCTCATAAGGTATCAAGTCTCTTCTCGGTGACCTGCTGTCCTTCCTCTGAGTGCCACTAGGTCTCCTCCGCCAGGAGACATAGTCAAATGTGAGGCACCAGAGTACATGAGAAAGTCATATCCCACTCTCCACTCAAATGGGGAGACTGTCCTGTCCATGGGCTAGATCTGAGTAGGGGTTTAAATTTTATCGCCTGTATTATCCTTGGCTAGTGCCTTAGTTTGAGCGGGTCCCCTTGACCCAAATCTGCCTATCATAATGTTCTACTTAATTCTTCTATGAGGGTGTTCTAGAATTCTGTGCTAAGACCAATTGGCCCTGGGTAGATGGTTGTTTCTGTTATTGAAACTAAGCCTGGATCTAGGATGATAAGATAGCATGCAGGGTGTTACTTGAATTTTCAGTATCATTTGAGGCTTGCTTTGTATCCACATATGTGGTCAACTTTGGGGAAAGGTTCATGATCAGCTTTAAAAAAAGACTAAGCTAACTCTTGAGTTTAGCTTAGTTGTTCTGTAAATGTGTTAAGTCATTTAGCTCTGGTTTAGTTTTTTGTCTGGATGACTTGTCTTAAGAAGAAAATCCGTGTATTGCTGTTACCCACTATCCTTTTTAGAGGGTCAATATGTGATTTAAACTGTAGTCTTTCTTTCACACACGTGAGCGGTCTTGTACTTGGTGCACAGGTGTTTAAAATTGCAATATCAGTATCTCCTTGGTATATTCTTCCTTTGATGAGTACATAGTAACATTCCCATCTCTCTTCTGAGTATTTTTGGATTGAAATCTATTGTGTCACATATTAAAAGGCTGTCACTGGCTTCTTTCTTGGGTCCTTTGCTTGGAATACCTTTTTCTATTCTTTAACCTGAGTTGATATCTATCCTAGATGATAAGGTGTGTCTCTTGGATGCAGCATAAGGATGGATCCTGCTCTCATGCAATCTCTTGGTTTGTGTCTTTAAAAACCTGTATAAAATATGCATGCAAGAAAAACTACTGTTTAACCTAACAAAACCACCTTTGTCTATTCATGAGGAAAGGGACTCCTTATTCTTATTGCTAATTTAATGACTGTCTATCATTTTTATATCAATTATAGAAAACAGAAGGACTCTTGATTTTTCAAGGAACTAGGAATTCTTGAAAATTTAGTTGTTAACTAGGCTTTACCAACAAATTCATTAGGTACTTAACTAATGTACTCCAAAAGTGGGAAGAAAATATGTAATTTTAAGATTTTTACTCCAATTTGTCCCCAATGGTCCTATTATTTCTTTATCTATACATTCTTGGTTTTACTTATATAAATCTCATACTGTGTATCAACATTTTTGTAATAAAATAATTATTTTAACTTATACTAAACTATTGAAAATAACTTTTTAGTAGTTTATAGGGAAGGGTTTTTTTTCCATGAAATAACTTCAAAATAGTGAGATTTTTATTTCCCTGACATATAAAAATCATCTATTCAACAGTAACATTTCCTTTCCTGTGGCAAATGCTAAATAAACTGTATTTGATGATGAGAGCCTGAAGCTATAACTTAGCAGCCTAGTCAAAAAATAACACTCGTAATAAGAGAAAAAGTACAGGTACTCCTGAGCTATGAGGGGAAGGAAGAACATACATGTACAAAAGAGAGCAACAGACTATGGGGAAAGAAGATGTCATGAAGATTGTATATTGATAGTAAAACATACTATCATAACAGTAGCATGAGCTTTTAACATTAAGACCCTAATTTCAATTTCTCTTTCTCGTATCCTGCCTCTACTTTAAGGCCTCACTTTGAGGTATGGCCCACTTAATTAGGGATCAGCAAAATTGCTCCAGCAGTTTGTTAGTTCACCTACATTTTGGTGGTTTATGAATTTGCATGTGTTGACTGATATTTAGCATCTTTCCACATTTATCATTATAATGTCACATGGTATAACATGTATATGGTCTTGTGTACATTACTATAATATGAGAAGATTAACAATGAGAAAGTGGGTCATGTCTGCATTTCTTCTCTTCAGAGAGTTTAAAAAGCGAATAAATGTGAGTTTAAAGCTAGTGGGGGTTATATGGTGATTTATAGAACAGCCTAGATTAAAGAGAAGAAATCATGTAAAAATTACAATAAAAATAATAATTAGAGGTTAGGTGCAGTGGCATATGTAGATCCCTATGAGATCAAACCAAGAAGGGTCTACATAGCTTGTTCTAGGCCATCCAGGGCTACACAGAGAGATTCAGCATCAGATAACAATAGCAATAACAATTACTGTTTATTGTCACATTATTTACAGAAAAAGAAATCCAGAGATGAAAGAAGGAAGGCAAACATCATTAGACAAATCAAAAGATAGATGGTTTGCTTGTGCACGTAGAATGGGATAAATAGAACTTTGATCTTAATGATACAAACAACAATGAAGTCCCCAGTTAATTATTGGTTGGAAAACTTTTGAGTAAAAGATATATGGATATTAGACCTTTGTCAGATGTAGGGTTGGTGAAGATCTTTTCCCGGTCTGTAGGCTGCCGCTTTGTTCTCGTGACAGTGTCACCTGCCTTACAGAAGCTTCTCAGCCTCATGAGGTCCCATTTATTAATTGTTGACGTTAAGGCCTGGGCTGTTGGTGTTCTGTTCAGTAAGTTGTCTCCTGTGCCTATGTGTTCCAGACTCTTCCCCACTTTTTCCTCTGACTGGATTAATGTCTCTGGTTTTAGGTTGAGGTCTTTAATCCACTTGGACTTGAGTTTTGTGCATGGTGACATAGGTGTGAGAAGCCTGGGAGAATGAGGAAATAGAAGGATCCAGTGGGTCCTAGAAAACTACAGGCGGGTCTGGGCCCTGGGGTCCTCCTAAAACTATGGCACCAGCCAAGGAAAATATAAGCAGTAAACTTCAAACCCCTACCCAGACTAGCCGATGGACAGGACATTCTCCACCGTTAAGTGGATCTGACTTTCACACAAACTCTGTTGCTCCATATTTGACCATGTCCCATGGATGGGGACGCCTGGTGGCACTCAGAGGAAGGATAATAGGTCACCAAAAAGAGACTCGATACCCTAGGAGCATATACAGGGGGAGGAGGTCCCCCTCAGTCACAGACATAGGGGAGGGGAGGGGGGGGGGAAGCGGGAGGGAGAGAGGAATGGGAGGATACAAGGGATGGGCTAACAACTGAGATGTAATATGAATAAATTAATAAAAAATAAAAATTTTAAATAAAAAAAGATATATGGCAACTACTTACTTATAAAACCTTTCAAGTAATCATGATCTTTTTATGAAAAAGAACATGTCCATGTTCCTTCTGTAGTAAGCGATAGTACTGTAATTCAGAAAGTTTAAGAAATAATTTAGATTAGAAAATTTCAAAGTTTCTTAAGCAGCAATATTTTCCCAATATAGTGTATTTTTAAAAATATGTGCTTTTCTGAAAATGAAGGGCCAGTCATAAAACATACAGTTAAAATATCTTGTTTTTATTTATCTGTTTATATCCTGAACAGAAATCAGTATCTATCATATCTCATCTTTATCAACTTAAAAAAATCTATCTAGACCTAAAAACACCTTAACCCCAAAATAGATGGTTTGTATTATTTTACTCATTTCTAAATCGACTCTTATTTTATTCCATTTTCTGCAGATGTTTTAAATATATTGTTAATATAATGATTGCATTATTATATGCAAAATTCCAAGAGGAGAGTTCAAATGATTAGTTATTAATTCATGGTAGTACTCAAATCTCTCTCTCTCTCTGTCTTTCTGTCTCTCTGTCTCTCTGTCTCTCTCTCTCTCTCTCTCTCTCTCTCTCTCTCTCTCTCTCTCTCTGTGTGTGTGTGTGTGTGTGTCTCTCTCTCTCTTTACTCCCACCTTTCTTTTTCCTTTCTTTCTTTCATTTCCTATGTATTTTTTCTTGTTTCTTTTTTGTCAATAGTAAGGATCAAACCCTTCAAATGGACAATGTTATAACAGCACTTAGCGAATAAGCTATGCTTTGAAAATTAACATTTTGACATACCTGTTTTTATAACAAGAACTATTACTTCTTTTGTCCAATAAGTTGAAAAAAGTTTCATTCTGATAATATAAGCATTATTTAGTAAATAAAGTTTTATATTATATCAGATTAAAAATTTAAATACACATTTAAGAAGCATAACTTGAATTATTGTCAAGGTGTTTGTTAATCAATAAAGAATGACACTGTATCCATCATAAGAGAAAACTGGGAGTATGGGATAAAAAGCACAGAACTTCTTTTCAACTTTTTAATTCCTGGATGTATAAGGCTGAAATAAAATCAATGATATGAATCAATACAAAGAAAAAAAATGTTGATTTTTTTGTACGTTTTTAACATTTCTGTTATACAGTCGGACAAAAGGAAACAGAGAGAACAAAGCACAGAAGGTAAGCATGACCCTTGCAATAGACATTAAATAAAAGAAACTATATTGCCGGTGACCAACTTAAAATGTATTAATTTAAAAATATTTTAGAGCATTTTCTTAAATCAGTTGCTAAAGCATCCTTGAGGCTCTATCATGTTACTGTTACATAGAAGTTTTGGGTTTTTCCAAAATTTCCTTTACAAGTTCAGATCAAAACTCACTCACTTACTCTATTGAGAAGTTAAGAGTTTTAAAAGAGAGGTCTTAGGAATCCTCAGATAAATTGTAAATTTTTAAAGCATTTTTTGTTTGTTCATGTATTGAATGTATAAATAATTGGGAGTTCTTAATCATCACACTTTGGTAACATGCATGTCTTCATGCATTTCTTTAGTGTCCCCTAGATTCCAAGCTCAATACCAAACTCTTCAAACACCTGGTATATAGCAGTTACATACAGTGTATCACAGGATCACCTAACTAGCGGTTTATGTCTCAGGATTATAACAATATGTTGCAAGAAATTACTTTGATTTTAGTTGGTCTTGCCAAGATTGAATGATCTAACAATAGAAAAAATTGAATGAACCTATTCTCAGTTTAAAAAAATGAAAAAGAGAAAAAATTATATGGCAATAAATGCTTCTCAGGAAATAAAAAGAAAACAGAATTCTTTGTCTTTATTAGTGGTCTCTATGAATACTTAAAAATGTCATTTGTTATAAACTCTTCCAAAAATTTAAATGTTAGAAACTTTTTTCAATTTATTTCATAAGACAGGCATTCCCTGATGCTAAACAGTCAAAAATACTTTAATAAAACCATTGAGCAATAATCTTCAGAATCACAGATTCAATAGTCCTCAAGGAAATAATAGTAAATTAATTCAACAACATAATAAAAAGATTATACTCTGTGACTGAATGGGTTATCCCTGAGAAGCAAAGATAATTCAAAACACAAAAATCAATGTGATAAGTATCTCATTAACAGAATGGAGGACAAAACCATGTATGTATGCATACCAATAAATGAAGACAAGGCACTTAACAAATCCAGCACTTTTTTTCATGAAGAAAAAAATGATTTTTAATTAAACTAGAAATAGAAAGAAAACATTTTAAATAAACTCTGTATTTGACGAGCAACAGCCCATTTTATAGCAGATGGAGAGAAATGCTGCCTTACATGATGGAGCTGGAGCAAGGCGAGCTTACTCCTCTTCTCACTTCTATTCCCAAGGTGGTAGAAACCAGATTATATCTACTGCCAATTACACTCCTTTAACCCTAAGGGACACTTCTAACATATCTCTCTCCCACCTTCAAGTCCTATTTTTTTTTCTCTGACTTACTGAGTCCAATGCCCATATAGGCATGGATGTGGGGTAATGCACTGAGTTGAGATATGGTCTATTTTTAACTGTGCCCACCTCCATGAAAATTTTCCTGGAAGAATCATTATATTCCAATGATCTCTACATAGTGATGGGATTTTGAAAGTTCCTCTCAATTTCAATGCTGAAGTTATTGATTCACGGCTTTGATGTGTTTAGGTCCTGTGTAGGTCTCCCCAGTTGCTTTATAGCATGCCATGGGCAGAAGACAGCATATCATATAGGTCATTACCATCCTCTGGTTCTAACCTTCCCATCGTCTGGACTGATATTATATTTCCCATTCTGCTGAGCTGAAGCCTGAGCCTTTGGGCTTTATGGATTGGTTTAGATAAACTGTTTATCGTGATGCTCCCATTGTCATTGATTTTCAGTAGGTTGAACAATAAATTAGGACTCTTTGCTTTACCCACTATGCACTATAAAATAAACTTCACTCACCGAAGTTCACACATATATAAATCTATATGTTAAAACATAAATATTAAGAAAGCAGTTTTATGATATAACCATTTAGCAAAATAACAGTGACTATTCCTAACCAGGGCCTAAGGCTTCTCTAATTAGGGCATTTGACCAGATTTATAGTACCAGTCATGAGTTCCAACTTGTCCGGTAGTGGTTTTCTTATTCAGTTTTTTTATTGAATTATTTCTGTGTTCTGAAATTTTATTTTTCTCATGAAATTTTCATGACAATTTTAATTAATTTTATTATTAGTTTTTTATTATATTATATAATTTTAAGTATTGAATTATATATGTTCTCCGTTTAGGTTACAAACCTTTATATAGGTAAAAAAGAAATAAACCATAAGTGAAATTAATGTCAAATTACACATTAATGAGAAGATCCACTGTGATAATTTTTATACAAATCCTCACACTTCAAGGAACACATCTTCCCTAAGGAGATAAATATATGTATTTAGCAATGTTGTATTTAAAATTTTTAAGATAGACTGAAAATATCTAAGCAGACTTATTTTATAAATAATTTTATTTAATGTAGCTCAGCTTTTACAATGGCAATAGTTTGATATCATAATCAATTTTCAAGTATATGTATGGTGGTTTTTCAAACAACACATCTTTGCAGAGATGATATTGACATCAGACTATATTAATGGTATTGACTTGGGTAGCACCTTTATGCTGTAGCTATGTGGTGGGATCTCTAATAATATTAGACTTCTACTAATCAACCTAAACACTTTATAATACATTAAATTTTCTGATTGACTGTGAATCTTTATTTTTAGATGTCTCTTGTATCTGTGTGTGTGTGTGTGTGTGTGTGTGTGTGTGTGTGTGTGTGTGTGATAAGTGACTGCATGTACTTCTGAACACTCATGTTCAGGCATTTGTGGGTTTCAGAGGACAACTTTTAGGTACCCGTTTGCTCCTACAACATGGGTCCCAGAGGTCTCTCTCATGTCCTGAAGCTTGGTATGAAATGCCTTTTGCTGCTGAGCAATCTCACTGTTTCATAACATTTATCATTTGCATCTTTTTTTTTTTTTTTTTTAGTGGTTGAGAACTGAAGTATGGGACTTGCCCTTTTAGGCAGAGTTTCTAATATTGAAGCAGATCTCTAACACTATTTTTGTCTGATGTTCATAACAATGAAAATATTTTATTCAGCAAATGTAGGGGCAGAGGTTGCACATGAAGTAGACTAGTCACATTTGGGAGGAAGGTACCAGAGAAATGAGGTGCAAAGCCATGAAAATACCATAAGAAATAATTAGTGATCCTGGAAAACTTCAATGGATGTGCCCTATTAAGTGATATACTGTCATCACTTGAAAATATATATGTACAATACATTTAATATTATATATGTACGTATGTATATATGTATATGTACATATATATATATATACCCCACATCCATGTGTGAGTATGCATGTGTGTGTGTGTGTGTGTGTGTGAGTATGTCCTACTCAGTCTATGCTCATGTACCTGTGGTATCAGTGACCACTTTCATTTGGATAACTTACCATGTGGCTCATCCCTGGAGAAAACTGATTCTGATTAAGCACATATGTCCTTCATACAATGTTAGGAGCTTGTAACCATATCACACACCCATTTACATTGGTGTGCCTACTGCAGTTGTTATTATTCAAGTCTTGTTTATGTGCATCATATTTGAGAAATATATTTGGTACAGGTTCTTTGTCATATATAGAAGTGTACATCTTATAGCTTGCGTCCTGATCCCTTGATCTTACAATATTTCCACACATTATTTTGCAATGTTCTCTGAGTCATGATATGTTAACTAGTGTTGCCAATATTCAGGTCATGTATACATAAATATATTACTGAGATTTTTAACTTTGGAATTGGTTCAATAAGGGTGGAAAGAGAATTTGATGGCTTAGAATTATGCAGAGACTTGATACCTTATGAGCATATACAGGGGGAGGAGGTCCCCCTCAGTCACAGTCATAGGGGAGGGGAGTAAAGGGGAAAATGGGAGGTAGGGAGGAAGGAATGGGAGGGTACAAGGGATGGGATAACAATTGAGATGTAATATGAATAAATTAATAAAATACATTAAAAAAGAATACTCAAAAATATGTATTATACTCTACTGTATACATAGAAGAAAAAGGCCATTATTTCCCTGAAATATATAACAAGGATGATCTCTTTTAGAAGAATTATTATTTCCTCTCCTTTCTAAAACTTGTTAAATAACTTTTCCTAAAATGTTAACACAAAAATATCACTTAGTGCTACTCTTACATACTATGTTTCTACAAAAAAAAATCTGTGTTAATTTTCTGTGTGTTTGTATGTGCAATAATTAGAACATAAATCCTGAACTGCAAGACTTACATAAAAAGGCTGCAGAGTTGTCCAAAATTTGATAATTTAGAAATGAATCTGGAGTTATACATCTCTGAACAATTTCTGAAAACTATATAAATTTAACCATGAAAGTAATTGTAGTTTGGCTTGAGTTTATAAGTGCGTCTGCCCATTTTTCTGCACTCTGTGCACTGGGTCACACAGATGGCTGCACTTATAATCTCCTTTCTTCATTAGTTGACACATTTGGATTCAGTGGTGAGCCAAAAAATCCTCAGTGTTGGATGTCACAAATTCATGACTACATTATAAAAAGAATTAAAAGATATGTGAAATAAAATATTTGAGTAGATTTCTCACATGTAGGACACTCATTCTAAACTATGTCCGCTGAAGTACCCAGAGGTCAACTCATTCATACACATAAGACACCCACTAAAGGGCTTTCATTGGCTTTAAAAAGAAACTGAAGATTAACTGTTCTCTGTGGGGAGATACTTCAGTTAAACAGCTCGTTTGATTTCAGTTGGAATTCACGATTCCCAGGATATCAAATCTGTTTAAGAATTTCATCAAACATCATGAGAATGTACTGCAAATTCTGCTCCTAGATTTCCTCAAGTGGAATATCTGTCGTAGTTTTTCAATTTAATTATATACTAAATAAACAAAATATTCAGACATTAACATTATAGGAAATGTTAGAAAATGGCCTTGAGCTCATTTGGAAATTCACCTGCCAAACCTTCTGTGAGTCATTGTGCAAAGTGTCACATAGTCTCATAGGTAATATATATTTTTCCCAGTCAGTTTATTCAATATTACTTCAATTTACTTGCCTGGCCTTTAAATCAGATTTTATAACATTACCTACAAGTATTATCATATGACTTACATTTTTATTTCTATATGTAGTGTGTGCATATGTGCGCACCTGTGCATCTATCTATATGTGCTGGATGGTTTGAAGGGCAAAGGTTTATATTTATCATTCCAAACACCTTTTCCCATTATTTTCAATAGACACATGCTGACCCCAAAGCTCATTTATTTTTCAGAAACATCAGATGGCCATGTGTGCTAGGAGGCCCCTATCTCCTCCCTATAACTGACATAACAGCTATGTGCCACTGTGATTGGCCCTTACCTGAGTTCTGATTCCAACTCGCTAGCTATTCCTGTATGTGCGCACATACTTTCACTACTTAGACACTTCTTTAAGTCATTAGAAAGTGAGGAACCAAATAGAAAAAAATGTGTCCAGTTAAATACCAATCGTTATGCCACT
>OU015752.1:16760983-16796311 GCA_907169655.1 Acomys percivali
TGTGTGTGTGTGTGTGTGTGTGTGTGTGTGTGTGTGTGTGTGTGTGTTACTTGAATCACCTCACATAGTAGGATTGTATGGATCATGTTCCAAACCAGGAGCCATGACACTCAGGGCCAAGCAAGACATACATCCATTCAAATTATGTCCCCTGCTTCCCTCACAACACAGGGTTTGCTATTCCCCTTTTCACACCAGATCATGAAGGTAAGACCATATTACTGAAGAAAACATCTAAGAAAGATCTACACCTGCCTTGGTAAGGAGGAGAATAAAGTTGTGATACAACTAAGATGTTTCACATTAGAACTCACTTTGGGTTTATTTTTGTTTTTCTTTTCTTGAGAAGCAAGACTTTTCTGGAGAAATAATATGAAAAATGTATCTCAAACAGAAAAATAAAATTTCGCTGAAAGAAAGAGTTAATCATTGGATTCTAAATAATTTTATTTTCACACAAATTTTCCAGCACTCCAAAAGAAGCCAGTTTAATTCTGCGGATTACAGACAAAACTTTTATTTTTTGTACACAGAATCTTTTCAAGGACAGGGGAAAAGGAAACTTCTCAAATAGAGATTGGAGATAAAAACAATAACACCAGCATAATTCAAACGTTCCTCTACTAACAGTTTAAGCATAATTAATTATACTCCTCATATGTGATATCTGTTGTCCCCAGTTCACAGTGCTACTTGTAATACCAACAAAGGAAGGTTGATATATAGCAAAAGAAAAACAAACAAACAAAAAGAAACCAACAATAATTCAGCCAATGGAAAGCATTTATCCTCAGGTTCAGATACAATAAAAAAAGGATAAATTTATCAGATAAGAAACAAGATGATTATTTTAATGTATTAAAGATTCAAATTAAAAGTTGAATGTATATGTCAGATGGATGGTACCAACAGACAGGGAAATTGTTAAAAAACAGCCAAAAATAAATTTGAACTGAAACATTACAAGAAATTAGAGTGTCTTTTATAGGCTTCCTATGGTGTACGTGTTTATATCCATTTTTGTAGTGCAATTGTATTACATCTAAAGAATTTAGCATTACAGCACCATAACATGAGATGCATGTACAATCCAAATAAGTGAGAGTCTGAGATTACTGTTACAACATATCTAATTTCTACTTAAAGTCAAAATTTCATTCAATATGTGTATCATGGATTATAACAAATGTATACAGAACATAAAACAAACATTTTACATGGTTTCTATTTTTCTTTTAATTCTTTTCACAATGTAAATTTTGTACTGTAGTGAGGGAAAGTAAAAAGATAGTCTATTTAGTTAAACATCAAAGAAGGTAAGAAAAACAGGAAAAATCAGTGAGTAGTTTTATAAATATCTTAACATAAATCTCATAGCCAATGTGTAAGATCAGTCATAGATCTTGAGGCAGTTAATATTAATACAAAGTTACATGGTACAAAATGTTATCCCCAAGGATGTATAAACTAAATTATTAAGTAATCAAAGTGTTACTTTAATAAAATGCATTGTTTTATATTCGTGGTTTAGGAAATATCCAGTAATAGCACACTCAAAATGCCCATATGTATAATAATGTGTATAAAAGTGAAACCCAATTTATGAAGTGAACATGTATCTAAGAAAAATATAAGGCGTATTTAGATACAAGAGTTAGTCAAAATAGATACAGTGGTTTTCAACTTGTAGCTTGTGTCCCTTGTGGAGGTTAAATGATCCTCATGAGTTGTATATGAAATATCCTCCATCAAATTACTGTTATGAAGTGGCAAAATAATAAATTTATACTTGGAGGTCACTATAATATGAGGACCTGTACTATGGGTTAATGTGGAAGGAGTGTGACCTTGCCTTAGACTGGGCCCAAGGTGAAAGTAGTCTTGGGTGGCTTGACCCCATGGAGACCCCACTGAGATAAACATGATTTACTGTTGCATTCCCTTGATCTCAATCACTTTAGTACATCTGTTTGGAATTGTGTTTTAACTATATGTCAGCTATACATGTTATTTGCATAACATTTTTTTTTCTGAGAACATACATCATTTGAGACAAAATAAATCCTAACTCTAACAAACAAAAAACATAAACGAAAAAACAACAAACAACAACAACAACAAAACACTTATGATAGACTGAGAGGAGTGATTTGGGCCCTGGGATTAAGGACAAGGACCAGGGACTCCAGACAAGCTATTGTATTGCAAAACAACCATCCATTGGAAAAGGAACCATAGGAGAGACCAGTGGTTCCGGATAACATAGGGGTTGGAGAGGAGACTAGCAGCAAAGCAAGAGGGAGAAGGCTGTAAGTTCCGGCCATGAGAGGTGCTGCTCTCTTCTGCTGGGTAGAGGATCTAAGAGATGCCTGGAGAATTACGCCAAGGGATTCACCCTGCAGAACTGATACCCAGAAGGTTTCATTCTTATTCTCCTTTATCTCTTTTCCCTCCTGTTTAGGATAGTCAGGTTGTAAGGAAGATACTTTTGTTTAATAAATTCATAATAAAGTTTAAATGTTAAGGAACCAGAGCCAACAGGTCACAGCATTAGGAAAGTTGAGAATCACTGATCTAAAAATTCTATTTTATTTTATCCTTTGTGTGAACCATGAGAAATTCAAACAATGATTGGATCCATGGTGAAATTTGGTGATAGTTACACACAAACATCTGTTCAAGGTGACTCTTAACACACAATGATGTTTAAACAATATTTCAGTAGCTAGAACACACAATTTTTAAAGTTAATTCATAAGAAAGTTCAACTTGGTGGAACACAGACTGATGTTTATAGAGACAGATTTTTGCTAACACTGTACATGGTTTACCATTGAATTTTATTTTCAAATATATTATTGAGAGATATTCAGTGGAAATCTTAAAGAATGGTAGAGCCATTGAGCCTGAGGAAAAGGGTTAAGTTTTTCCTCTGACTTTGTCAGCAGAACCCCTAAGGAATTAATTGCATGTAACTAGAAACAATCATCCTGAGTGAGGTAACCCAGACATAGAAAGACAGGGGTATTAATCACATAACATAGGATAACCACACTACAATACACAGACCTAAAGATGCTAAATAATGAGGAGAACACAAGGGAGAATGCTTAATTCTCATTCAGAAAAACAAACCGAATAGACAGCAGAAGCTGTGGAAGAGAAGGAACAGGAAGGGAGCCTACCAAACAAGTCCTCTGAAAGACTGTACCCAGCAGGGGAACGAAGCAGATGCTGAGACTCACAGCTAAACTTCGGGTGGACCTCAGCGAGTCTTATGAAACAACTGAGAGATGACCTGGAGGTGACAGAAGTTCAACAAGGAGACTAATGGAGCCAACAAATCTGGTGGAGGTGGGTGTTGCTGCAGAGACTGATGTACCAACCAAGGATCATGAGTGATAAGGACCTGGGCGCTATGCTCAGATGTTGTAGATAGACAGCACATTCTCCTTGTGGGTCTCATAATATGGGAGTAGGGACTACTTCGACATCGACTCTGGTACCCACTCATGGATCACTTCTCCCTGGTGGAGCGGCCTTGCCAGGCCACAGAGGAAGAGGCTACAGACAGTTCAGATGAGACTTGATAGGCTGATATCAGATGCTAGGGGAGGAGGGCTTCCCTTTCCTGAAGACTAGGGGAAGGAGAAGGAGGAAGAGGGAGGGCAGTTGGGACTGGGAAGCAAGGAGAAGGGATCAACAGTTGGGATGTAATTAAAAATAAAGATAAATCACTTAAATAGGAATTAATTGATAGAAAAATATAGAGCCGACTCCCACATGACTTTGAAAACTAGTAGAGATTACACACATCTATATATGTGAAAAAAAACTATAATTTCACTGTACAACTATTTTTCAGTATTAGCGGTGGATGTTTCACTTCAAAGGTGGAAACAATGGTTTCAAGTCAAACAAACTAGAATACATTAAAAGGAAGGACTTTATGATACAGACACAAATAATGAGGGATGTGGTTTCCCCTTATGGAACAGAGGAAAGCTGAACAATTTCTGAGATATTTATTTGGGATGTAGGCCAGTGGATTCAGAAAATAATGAGGAGCCGGAAGATAGAAGTAGAATGCTGAATTATATGCCTTTGCTCTTTAAACTTTAAGAGGGATCTAAGAAAAGAAATTGTGTTTTATACATGTGTTAGTGCAGAAACAATGACCTAAATCACAGTGCTTATTTATGGGAACCCTATATACAAAACATTAATGCTATCATTAATATATTAATAACTGCTCTTTTTGATATGCTTAACAATACTTAAGAACCAATTTAATGTTTCAATGATCATTTGTATTTTCTCTATGTGCGTGAGTGTCTATCATTAATATTTATAATCGTCTTAATTACTTTTTGGTATGTATATTTGGTATTTGACCTATTATTGCTTTTTTAAAAGTCCCTGAGGTTGTCATTTGGTTGTCTCCAATGATTAATATTTTATTTATTCATGTAATTACCTGTAGTTACTAGATTTGTTAATTGGATGGCTTTCATTCATTCTATATATTTTGGTAAAAATGACATTTAATGCTATAAGCTTTTATATTTTAATTCTTTTATTTAATAACGCAATCAAAAACCTACAATATGTATGGTTCACAAGTTTGGTTTGTGTGTGTGTGTGTGTGTGTGTGTGTGTGTGTGTGTGTCTGTCTGTCTGTCTGTTCTATAGCTTACCCTCTCTTCCCATTCACATTTGATTTTCTTCGTTGTGTTCTATCCATATAGACTTTATGTATTTATTTGTTTTAAATGTGCACAGATGTAGAGTCATCCACCACAATGACAACCCACCAGGAGCCACATCCCTGAAAAAAAAAATACTCTTCTTTTCCCAGTAACCATCTACAACCAATAGCTCATCTATGGTTTATTTTTGTGAGCCCCTCTTCTACCCCTGCTACAAAGCCTGATTGGTATGCTTCCATTACATCACAGATCTAAATGCAAGTAACCACGACTGCAGTGCGTTAAGTTCAGTGGTTCTCAACTGTGGGTTGTGACCACCTTTGGGTTCCAATGACAATTTATAAGGGTCTCCTAATATCATCAGAAAACAAATATATTTAGATTGTGATCATAACAACATCAAAATTATAGTTATGAAATAGCAGCAGAAATAACTTTATGGGTTTGTCTCTAACATGAGAAATCAAAGGATTGAACACCATTTCATAGGAATAAACATTACCTTTGACTCTAAAGTATATCCAATGCCTCTTCGTTAATGATCCCTGAGTTTTGAGTGGACAGATTGCAATGTCTGTGGATATCCTGTATAGGAGTAAGTACTTCACAGGCACTCATTTAGAGAAAATAGAGTTGGTATCTGAAATAGATATGCATTCTGAGTTATTCGAATGTAATATTCTGTAGATGTGTGTTATGCCCTTTCAATGTATCATATAAATTAACTCTACATTTCTCTGTTTATTTTTTCCAACACAAACATTCCATTGATGGTAGTTAAGGTATGGAAGAAATTCACTATTGTTCTTTTGGATTTAATCAATATTGTTATATCTTAATGTGGTTTATGAAGTTGAACATACACACTTTCTCTTTATATATTTAATAATCTAATGGCAATTGACTAGATGTTTCCTTAAGCAGTATGAAGTGACTTTTTTAACCTCTCTAAATTGTGATTTGGAATCTACTTTGTCAAATATTAGGAAACTAGAATCTACTTGTTTCCTGGGTCCATTTGTTTAGAATAAGTTTTAATATCCTTTCACTTTAATCTTGCCTGGTATTTAAAGGAGAAGAATGTTTCTCTTCTTTTCTTTCCTTCCTTCTTCCTTTCATTCATTTTTTGAGTTAATATATAGATGAATCATGTTCTTAAAATATGTTACTCTTTCAGCATGATTCATTTTTTATAGGAAGCACATGGATATGTTTATATATTTCATCAATCTGAAGCATTCCGTTCATTATGTTTTTTAGAACTGTCTTAGTTGTCATGAATTTCTCTAGCTTGTTTTTATTATGGTAAATGTTATTTTCTCTTTCAATTATGAAAGATGTTTTTTTGCTTGGTAGCTATCTGTGTTGAAAGCTGTTGCTTCTCTGAGCTTGAAATGTGTCATTTTCAGATCTCTTTGCTCTTATAATGTTATATGAAGAATTTAATGCTAGCATGATTGGTCTTCTATTATATATATGACTTGTTACACCTTTTTTTTGGGGGGGGGTGATTTCAATTTACTACTTTTTCTGTGGTAATTTTGCCTTAACTATATAGTACGGCAGTAAAAGACTGTTTTCTGAAATTGCCTTCTTGGCATTATAAATGGCTATTATGTCTGGATGGGAATCACATTTCCTAATTTCAAAAAAAAAAAGTTTTCTTTTTTAGTGTTATTCAATGTTTCCATATCTTCATCATAAAATCCTACATCAACAACTGTTCATTGAATACTCTCATAATTTCCAAATGTTTCAAATATTTTCTTCTTACTTTCTTGTAAATTTATCTTTGTCACTGTGTTAACGATCTAATTATTCTATAGTTCTCATGAGATTTATGTTGATGTAATAAAACCCCATGGGCAAAAGCAACTTGAGGAAGAAAAAAATATTATAGTACAATACTCCAGTTATAGCTCATCACAGAGGGAAGTCAGGACCAGAGCTCAACGAGGAGGCAGGACCTGAAACACTGACACCTCTGTTGTCTTTCTTACCGTGATTTTTTATACACCCAAGGGTCATCCAGTCTCAGTGGAAATGGTCTTCTATATCAATCAAGAGAATTCCCCATAGAATTTGCCACAAGCCAACATGTTCTGTCTTTAAAAGTTGTATTTCTTTTTGTTTGTTTTTGCTTGTTTTATGTCTGCTATTGAACATGATGCATTTGGCATCACTCACATCCTATAATTGAAATGTAATGTTTTGTCTTTGTTTCAAGGACTTCTTATAGAATATTCCTGTATATAAACCACTATTTTCTTAACTCCCATTTCATTTACTGACACTGTATGTTTTTTAAGAGAATACATTTTAATGCACTTATAAAAGCAGGAAATAGTAAACATAAAATTTAAATTTATTAAATACATAAAATAATAAATATATTAAAAATAAAATAAAAAAGAAAGAAAATTGACAACACTTTTACAATTATAAGATAGGGAAATTTCATGACAAATTGATTTCCTTCACATAGTTAAATATAAAGCTTGAAAAACTGTAAAATATCAAATCATCCAAGAATAAAAATGGTAAAAGAATTAAAGAGTCAAAAAGAATAAGAAAAAGCAGATGTAAGATTGCTAGCTCTTCTAATAATATTGTAGTATATCTTAAGCAGAAGTTATTTTCCTAATAAGGACAGTCTATATCCTAATTTCTCTGCTACTGTGTAAATAGTAAGTAAATAGTAAGCACATTCATAACAATAGAGGGATCTTTTTGGCTTATGGGATACCTGCTGTATCTATTAATAAGAATGAGCATGACTTGTCTATGAAGTTACCTGTTACGATATACTTGTCATACTAATTGGTGTGAAATAGTTTCACATGCCTCTCTTTTATAAATTGCAACATAGAGTATATTCTATTTATGGACAATATCTGGTAAAGAATTGTTACTTGGGTAAAGAAACAATATTATGAAGGGCGTATAAGTTTCCGTTGTTTTATTAATAATCACTGAATGAGGTTTTGGTCTATTGGTATGATAGGAAGTTGGTAGTCCTGTAGGCTTCGAAGTTTCTCAAATTATGTTATTTGGAGTTATTTAGTGCTTATACCTCCCTTCCAACCCACATACCCTAGATAGGAGAGAGAGACTTGATACCGTATGAGCATATACAGGGGGAGGTAATCCCCCTCAGAAACAGTCATAGGGGAGGGGAATAAGGGGAAAATGGGAGGGAGGGGAGAATGAGAGGATACAAGGGATGCGATAACCATTGAGATGTAACAAGAATAAATTAATAAAAAAAAAAAGTTTTTTTTAAAAAAAGAAGGTTATTGGGAACAGAAAATGTAGACATTCTTAGACTCAAGTCCTGGAAGTAATTCCACTGGCATAGTAGGCAGGACTCCAGCGGACCCATCAAACAGAAAACCAACAATTCAGCATAGGTGACTGCAACCACAGGAGCTGGAACCTGGAGCAGCAGCCAGAACCCAGTCCCTCAAAGCGCCTGTATCAGGATGTTTTTCAGCTGGCAATGACCAAGCCCCCGAAAGAGGCAGTTCCTCTTCTAGTGGATAAATATCCTCTGTTCTCTTACAAGTCTATTTCTCATCCCTTACTTGGGATCAAAACAAAAACATGTTTATATCCATTACATAGACCAAATTTTCTGTTTCTTCACAAGAGATTTTTAGTGTTGTGGGAATGGATAGATGCCCATACATATACCCACATAGGCACTTTCCATGCTTTAATAGTAACTGTTTGCTTCCTTTCTCATATATATGTATTTTGTTGCAGCAGAGTCATAGAGAAAGAAAAAAGGAAAATCAGAAGGGTTAAAATCCTTTTTTTGTTTTTGTTTTTTACAATTTTATTATTTTCCAAATACAACAAATACACAAACAAAAATAACTCAACAAAAAATCATAGAAAACAAAACAAAAGTACCAAACATCAAATCAATGCACGCACGCATGCACACACACACACAAACACACACACACACACACACACACACACTACAAAAACACAAAAACTTGGTGAAAGTGATTGATTTAGTCAGAATTACTCCACTGAGAAGAATTATTTTTTTTCTCTGTCAGTTGGTATAAATTACAAATACCTATTTGTATTTCCTTTTCTGTCTTTGTGCCAGAATTTTGTTTGTTTGGAATCTGTGCAAATGTTGTGCATGCTGTCATACTGAGTTCCATCAGTATATTATTTTCCTCCCCTATCTCTGTTTATTTGCTGGATTTAAAGGGAGATATTATTTCATGGATACTTAGATAAACATGATTAGTACCTTTAATTTTTTATTTTGCTGGTAAGTATCTATGTTTTAGGTTGAAGTACAATCACACAAATAATAATTAAAGGTGTTATTTTTAATTTTTGATAGCTCATTTATCAGTTTTCACATGGAATTCTGAGGAAAGCAAATAATTCAGCCTGTTCTCTCTGAAAAGATATTTGGACAAAGACTTGCTACTTTAGGCTCTTATTTAAACCTTATCTTTGAAGCAGCCAAAGCACTGTGTCATTCTGCCTATGATTTTTCACATACAATTATGTCAAATCATGCTGTATGCTTTTTGGTTAACAATGAACTCTGAGATCCCCCTTTCTTTATATTTCATTTTAATTTTTTAATTTTTAAGATCCTGTCATGTTATCAGTGATGTTTGTAACATAGATAAGTGCATTCTAGAAATATTGCAAAACAGAGTAATTTAAGGGCATATTTCAAAATAATAAAAGTAGCTGTAAATGGTAATTGAAAACTCAGTATCAATCTGTCATTCCCCCAACAAGAAAGAAGAGTGAAGTGGCTTGCCACTTAGTTTATTCTCTTTTACTATTAAATAAATAGTCAGAAAACCATATGACATTCTGTGCTTAACCTGGAAAAAAAATGCAGATTTGCAATAGCTTCTGAAACAGATTCTATGTGTTTTCCATTGCAGAAGATGCTACTAAATATTGAAAATTAAAGGAAGGTCCTTAAGGTTTTTGAAGACTTTATTTAACTATTTTACTTCATATACTTATAGAATCTCATATCTATCTATTAGACGTAGAATATATATTCTTATGATAAAATTAGACTAGTTTTTGATATGAGCATGATTTTCATAGATATACAAAATTCAATAATATTGAGTTAAAAATAAACAACCTTATTTGTGCGTAACAGTTAGGGCTTTGAGATGAGGAGCAGATTCAATAGTCTACCTTTTATTTCATCCTCCCTCTATATTTCTATATCCCCCTGTTTTTCTTTTCAGCTCCTATCTCTTTACCTGCAAAAGAAAGATAAAGGAAAGAAGAGACATCTCTGAGTAAACATAGTTTCTTCTCTGTAAAAGACCAATAATACTTATAAGCAACTCCCAATGAAAATAAGCATCTGTAGACCAAGAAACCTATCTAACCCCCCCCCCCCCTTAGAGGATATGGGACATCATTCTTTTAACATTTCTTCAGGCTGATTTAAGGAAAATAATTCCTTACAAGGCTCCTCCCAAAAAACTGGGGAAATGGTTAAGTAAGCCACATTTGTGGTCCATTTTTCAAAAGTTGAGAAATTCTGGGCTTAATAGGAGTCCTGTGTGGGACAGTCTGAACAGCTGACCAACTGGGATCGGAAGCGTTCTACAATACTGTCCTGGAAGCTGTTCTGTTCTTATGGGTAACAGAAACTGAGGCTCCTGGGCCTGGAACAAGGAGGATGCAGGATGTCAGCATCCATCTTGCTGAGAGGAATGAATCCTGTCAGGTCTGATACAGCATCAGTGTCCAGTTCTTTTTTTTTCAAAACATAATTTCTCCCAAGCATTATAGAGTTCTCACGTTGTGATGGCATGCGGTGTGCAGGATGTACAGAACAATTAATGCTGGTTCTCTTCTTGTTGTGTGAGCAGAAGTAAGACATCTGTGAACCTTCCTTCAGGCCATACTAACAATGGCCGCTAATTATAAGTCACAGAAAATCTGTGACCGAAATGAAGCCTTGTCTATGCATAAACCTTCATATCTCAGCCAGTCTCGGAGCTATTCTCATGTTGTTGTATTGATTAGCAATATTAGTTACCTGCTTGTACTGCAGTTTTAATTCTTTACATCCCTATTGAAGGCCCCTTCCTCATCCCCTCCTGGTCCCACCCCGTCCCTCATATGTGGGGCAATCAACTCCATAGTCCTCCATAGTTCCTGCCTCTCAAATATGTTTGTTAGATATATTGGAACAGAAGACTGAAGGTTATGCTCCAACGTTATAGAGAGTGTTGAGTGACTATTCAGGCAGTAACCTGTCTCAGTCATTTTTTTTTTTTCATTTTGGAAGCTGTTAACCTGCACTCCGGATTCATGCAGGTATTTAAGTTTTATCCCTTCTCAAGTCTCTGATGGGTTTAAAGACCAGATAGTTTAGTCATTCCATTAAGCTTAGTAGTTTACTGGTTAAGATGTTTTTAGATCACGATTGATGTTTTAAGTTAATAGAGATAAGATATGATAGATATTAATCTCCATTTAGAAATTTAGACCCAACAAGATAGAAAAGATGTGTACTTCAAGTTTGCCAAGTACAAATAGCTAAACCACTATTGTTAGCATTCTGTTTCAGTCTGTCTACTTATGATGTCATTGCTTACCTGCCATGGGGGCATGACTCTGCCTAGTTCTATATAAAAGGAAAGACCCTTCACTTGGTCTCTAACTCTACAGTCTTGACCTGTCTCTACTCTCTCTCTCTCTCTCTCTCTCTCTCTCTCTCTCTGTCTCTCTCTCTCTGTCTCTCTAGGGTACCCTCCCCCTTCTTCCATCTCCCCGCCCCCAGGCTCATTTAATAAACTCCATATAACATAATATCTGCTGTCTGGTACATTCTATCTATCATTGCTCTAATTGTTAAATATAAAACTATAAATGTAATATTTATATAATTTCTGATTGTCTCATAGTTCTTCCTGCGGTATGTAGTTTATTTTACTCACGTGTAATAATATAACTGTATATGTAAAAAAGAAACATAATAAAATATTTAATAAAAAGAATAATTAAAAAAAGAAAATTAAAGGAAGCAAATAGTTTATCTTATAAACCTCAATTTTATAGAACTCAGATTTTTGACACTTTCTACCAACATTTTTAGAAATGTAGGAGTCCGTGTAGTTGATTAAATAGCATTGCAGAGACCCCTACACTAGTGCATGGAAAATCTGCCAGTTACCACTACCTTTTAATGCTTTTAAAGTAAAAATTCTAAGTATTTTATGTAGAATAACAATTAGTAAAAATAACATTTGAGGAAATGAAATAAATGTTGTTAATTCCACTTACTGTTATGAAGTAAGGGAAATTTTTATTTTTATTATTAAAGAGTGTTGCACAAGATATGGAAATTATATAGTATTAGTTAGTATATGATCCTGCATTTAGTCTGTATGGTTGCAAAATGAAGCCACTTAGTCTTAGAACACAATAGTTAGGTACCAAAGAAATCATAAGCATTAGTTTCTCCACACTATTAAAATTATAATTATCTGCTATGCTTTCAGACTGGAGCCTATCAGAGTTGTTCTCTGAGATGGTCCACCCAGAAGAAGTTTGAAACAGATGCTGAGACTCACAGCCAAACAATGGGCATAGCATAGAGAGTCTAAGAGCTCCACAAGAAGACCAAGAGAGCCATATAGCCAACCAAGCATCAACCAAGACCTGTTTATCCACGGGACCTAGGTCCTCTACATAGATGTAGCTGATGGGCAGTTCAGGTTTCATGTGGATCCACTAGTAAAGGGAGAGGAAGCTGTCTCTGACATGGACTCAGTTGCCTGCTCTTTTATCACTTCTTCTTAATGGGACTCCCTTGCTAAGACACAGGAGAAAAGACAAACTCAGTCCTAATGTGACTTGAGGAGTTGGGGAGAGTGGGTAAAGGGGCTCCCCTTTTCTGAGAAATAGAGGAGGTGGAGAGGGAAGGATGGTGGGCTGGAAGGAGTGTAAGGAGGGGGTGAATAAATAAATTTAAATTATATTATTAGCAATTACCTTATATAAAACAGTTAGACATTAAATTTTTATTTATTTTTTATCTCAAAGTAATTACTTATAGTTACTGATTGCTAAATTAATGCTTTCTATTCAGTGAGTTAATATTTGCAAAATCGCTTAATATATTACTCAGAAACAATAAAACATTATGAATGATGTGTGTCATGATTCACAGAAAATATTGTTCTATGGTAGTAAAACACATTTTTAGAGTATGCAAATTACAGGTAAGATGAGTGAATGCTGATTATATTTAAAATAGTTTACAGGAAAAATCAGTAACTAAAACTCAGAAAGCAGAATCTGGCTTTATTTTTATAGAGAGTTTCAACACTAGTCATTCATAAAACAAGGCTATAAAAGACTATAGCAATTTGGTAAAATAAATATCATTTTAATTAAGAAGAGTTAAAATACTCTTGTGTGTCTTACACATGAATATGAACCTGTTGACATTAATTTTAATATTTGTATGCATTAAAAACCATTCAAGTTCTCTATAATATTGTTGGGCCAAAAGAAATGCCATATCCTATATGTAATGTATATACTACAACTAATGTTGTGGTCTGTGAGAAGTTGTCCTCCAGGTGTTTTCACTACTTCCTGCATTCCAGGAAAGACCACGCACTGCCATAAACTAGACCTGCCACTGGAACAATTAGATACAATTAACACCCAATGATCCTCTGAGATAAAACAACTTCCCTGGAGATTCAGCCTCTTGGACCCAACCTGCCTGAAGTTCTACAGTCCTGATACTCACAACCTTCCCTTGAGATCCAGCCTTCCCCCAACCTGCCTGAAGGTCTACATTCCTGAGACTCAGGACGACTGCTAGTATGGGTTATTTTAGTAGCAAGTATTGATGAGATTATATAGAGTACTTCCCTCTGACTTCAACCCCTAATTACAGTTTTTCCTTATAAACCCATTACCCTTGAAACCCCAGTATCATTCTCCTATCCTGCTGTGTCAGGAAAGATTGTGATCTGAAGCTCTGAGCCGGTAAAACTGGACTCTGTGTATATTGCATCGATATTGAGTCCTGGTGGCCTTTTTGGGGGGGTCTCACAATCTGAGTAATATTGGCATAACAATATCTTTTTGTAATTATAGATAATAAAGGGCTTTTTTCTGTTTTGAGCATTTAATGTCTTGGCAATAGGTATAAATAAAACTTTTACATCATTGGCTGGAAAGAAGACTAGAGTAGTGTGAAGAGAATGTAATCTTGTCTTAGTCTAGGCCCAAGATGAAAACTATCTTGGGATGCTTGATCCCACAGATTCTTTGTCTTTACAAATTGATAAACATCTTGGTATAGACTCAGAGAAGGAAGTATTAGCTCAATACAAAAGACAGTGATTCTGGATTTGTATTGTATTGCAAAAATGACCATTGATTTAGAGGAGGAAGAGAGAGAATAGAGGAAGAATGGGAAAACAGAGATGGGCATAGGAGATTGCTGCCCATGGCACCTAGAGTTTCAGGATTTGCAGTGGCAGTGGTCTTGGGGGATGCCTCCAAGTTTGGTCCACAAATGGTGCACCTTCTTCTGTTGGATAGATGATCTGCTATACTCCTGTGAACTACTCCAGGGTACTTGCCCCACAGAAATGATACCTAGAAGGTTTCATTCTAGTTCTCCTCAATATCCTTTCCCTCCTATTTAGGGTAGTCAGGTTGTAAGGGAGGTACATGCCTTTAATAAATCCCTAATAAAGAAAACTGTTAAGGAATTGGAGGCAACAGAGTAGCCTCAAGCCTCAATGGATAAATCATGAATATTCATGAATTAAAATAAAATAATGAAACAGTGTATCACATTGTGAGCTGCTAGTGCGTCAAAAACAGCAGATGCCATAGAGTATTACATCCTTTCATATACTCATATACTCTCCTCCTCAAATTCATTGTACTGTAAATTGATTTATATATATATATATATATAACAATATGTGTATATATTGTATGTAGTATAGACAGTTACTATATATATATATATATATATATATATACTATTTATAACTATATTACTAAATAAAACCTTCTTAGTCTATGTAATGTTACCTATATGTGTGCTTTCAGGACTAATCATTTGCAATTGTTCTTCCCTGCTGGACACCACTTCTCCCAAATATTGAGATTACAGCATAAGTCAAAATGCTTAAATTTTACCCTAATTTACTTATTTGCTAAATTGTAAATGTACTGGAAAGGAAACTACTTTCTCTGTGTCTGTATCATTTACAAATACCAAAACTACAAACATGCATATATCAAGGCAATTGTTACTGGTTACTCCATGCTACTAGAAGACTTATGTTGCATCTATAAGTACATTTTAATATAACCAGAATAGATGACTAACCTTAGATTTCCAAGGAAGCTGTGATTCCTTCCATCACTAGGGTGAAAAAAAATTAAGTCACAATGTTTTCAGAGAAGTCTTTCTAAATACATCTGAGTTCTAGGTTAGTATTGAAACAATAGCCATTCTATTGACCCATAACATCACCTTAGTTTTCAATGACATATATTGTTTGTTACTGTGCACTCATAGATAAGTTCCTAACTCATCAAAAATGTGATGACAATATGTCATGTAGGACACAGTCTTTCACCATGGGACCAGGTATGATAGGTCTCCATGAATCATACATTTTACAGTTTATTTACTTCATAGAATGATACTGGATATTTTTTCCTGGGAAACTTTCTTTTCTGGATTAAGGCAGAAATGGTAAAGTATTTTAAATAATTATAGTAATTTATTTGAAAATAAAACATATATGTATATTTCATATATACATATGAAACCATGAAATACGTACTCATGAGATAAATACCTAATTGTCATATTTTACCCTTTGGACATAATAAAGTTCATTTGTAAAAATGAATCATTTCTTCTGAATTGGTAACACTGAACAGTGACAAAAATAAGTGGAACTATTATAATATATGAGAAATAGACAATTTATATTTAAATATGGTTGTTTACCTTTACAAGGACAAGCAGTATCATAAAAATTTGAGAATTTACTTTACATAACAACCATTATGATTAATTAATGTTTTCTATTAATTCTCAAAAATGTGAATTATGTAAAAAAGAGTAATGTTAAATATATATATGAGAATAAATTTTAAGAGATGAAAGATTATTATAGTATTATAAGCTATACTTTCCTAGAAATAAAGGAACAACAGAATCATATTTACATTAATGAAGTCATCATGAAAAGATTAATAAACAGGAAGGTATTTTCAAAATAATCTGAATTACAAGTTAAAGAAATAAAAACAAATTAGGTTGCTAGAGTCAGGTCATCAGAGTCTATTCCTGGAAGCCCGATTGAAAGTCAGAGACCAGAGTTGATGCAAAAGCAAAGGAATTTTATTAAGCCGATGCGACGGTCTACCAAGCTCTTTCAAACTGGAGACCTTGAAGAGCAGAAGCAGGGACGTTTGTGCCCTCACAGAGGCAGAACTTGCAGGGGATGATCAGTACAAACGTGACTGGTTAGTTGACTTTAAAAGGAATTGGCTAAGTAAGGTGGGAGAAAAGGTGTGGGTGGGAGAAAAGAAGGAAGCTAGTATCCGGGGACTTTCCCACGTGGGAGTGTAAGTACATTCCTGAGGTAGTGTAAATTTTTAAACACAAGCTGGTCATCCTTAGATCAGGCTGGACTCCTCGGGGGGAGGGGAGGCACTCAGTTTTCCCTTGCCCCTCCTGCCACAAACAGTAGTGATCTGATATTGCTGTCTGTCCCCTGTTCAAACTGCACTCTTAAAGGTGTTATGATGAATGTCTTTAATCCGTTCAATCAAAAAGTGAAGATGGGCCAACTTTGGATATATAAATATGAAAAATGTTAAGCTACTTTAGTTTATACCCAGTAAACACTAAATTCTCACATTGAATATGAGTACTTTTTTTTTTTTTTTTTTTGAGTCAAGGTCTCATAGAGTGGACTAGTCTAGAATACACAAAGATCTGCCAGTCTTTGTTTCACAAGATTTGGGATTACATCATATGTTATCATTCCCAGATAGAACTTGTTTTATGTGCAAATATTATTCTACTCTTCCCTTAAGTAGGGCCTATCATGTACTCCCTCAAAATTCTGCTTCTTCTTTTTATAATCTTAGTACTATAATATGATAATTTAAAATTTTATTGATGATTTGTTAATATGTTCAACTGAAACAGTGACTATATTTTGTAATATACCAATGACATACACATGATTGTACTACCTATTTGTTGTGTGGACAATTGTAAATAAGCAGTAAATTTGCAGGATCTCATAAAGACTAATTAAATCTCATGTGCTCAGTAGCAGATTGCAAACTGAAACAAGAACATACGAAAATGTTAAATGTTTATTTGTGTAACATTGTTTAGTTGTGATTTAAATATTAAAACAAGGGTCAGAGAAACTGTGATAATATTAATAGTAATCTGTACATACAAAAATGTTTCTAGGATAACTGTATAAATCTCTAAGGAATTAACACTCAACAGATATTTCCTTAGTAGTAATAATTATGATGAGGAAACCCACTGTTTATATACCTCAATATCACTAAATTACAAAAACAAAAACAAACAAAAACAAAAACAAAAATATTATAATTTATAGTATGGGGTACCTTTTAGACTCAGACTCCGAGGTCTCCTTCATCTCAGGAGAAAACAAAGCAAATATAAGAAAAAGTGCAAGATAAAATTTTAAAACTAAGTTTTGTCAATTTCTCAAGTCTTTGTTTTGAGTTCCAGATCATAACTTGTTTACACTAGAGACAGGGAAAATTTCAAAAAGGTTAAGATCTGTTATATTCATAGTAAACAGGAAAAACTGCTTGCCATCTTTTTTTTTTGTTTAATTTTTAGCACTTTGCTGATACAGAGTGTGTGACTCTTTTGACAGTCAACTCTTTGAAATAATTTAACCTTCCACCAACACTGTTTTACAACTCTTTAAATTTATTCTAGGTGTCAATGGTGGTTGCAGCCAACTGAATCAGAACTACGTTCCCAAGACTACATTAGCAATTTGAGTATTCTCAAGTAAAATTGCAGTTTATTTCTGTCTAAATTGAGTTTTAAATTGATCTTCTTGTTGTTGTTTAAAGGAAGTGCTTTAGGTATAATAACAGTGACTACATCTTTAGAAAGGAAGCCTTTTCCATGGATCATGATTTTTCTGATGTACCTACCTCATCCAGAAATATGGACTTTTAAACATGCAGTGCAGAGGGTACTCAACTGTGGGATCATTTTTGCTATAGTAAAATCATCAGAAGATGAGAGTAAAAAGAACAAAGAAAAATATTTCTTTTGGAGAATATTTCTCTTTTTATTATATTCTCACATCTGAGTGTTAAATACATTCTTTCCTACATGAAAATAGTAGATAATTTCTTCATACACATACATATTAAATAGAGACATAATAAATCCACAAATGGGCATTAACTCCCTACTATTTTTCCAGTAATGATAAAGTATTTGTTTTTTTGTTTTGTTTTGTTTTATTTTGTTTTTTACAATTATTAAAGACATGTTTTCACCAGGCAGAACTACAGATTTCTTCTCTAGGCTCTAGTGCAATGAGCCTTCCTGATCTCCCCATCCAAACTTTCTCTCCAACCAGCTAGCAGGAGTACCAGATTTAGTCCCAGGGCATCTTCTGACAATCAATGTAGTAATCCACCTCTATGCATCCATCCGGTCTCAACATGTAGACCACAACCCATAGGCACCTTTCGCACAGCATCCAACTGTCTACCTAGTGACTCATCCAGTCTCACTTCTTTCTCTTGAGATTAGCCCTTCGTGTCTCATTGACTTTCTCATCCATACTTTTCCCACAACCAGCCAGATCTAGACAAATCCCATATCTAATGCCCAGTGCTAGCCTCCTCTACCTGCACTGTGAATGATACTCCCAATGCACAAGACCCCAAAATGTCATTTCAAACTTACCCACTCAGCCAGATCTACTTCCACACCTGAGGCTTAGACCAGGAAATTGATCTTGAATACCAGTATAGTCCATTTTTCCATCTCTTTTCATTCTACCTAACCCATTTTCAACCTCTAGGCTCAGCCTGCCCACACACTTTGTCTTTTTCTACAATTTGCTCTGTTGATAAGAAACTTAACACAGAAGAAGATGTTGATTTGCCAAGATTTCATCTCAAAATGACCAAAGATATAAATGATGAAGTGAGTATCTGCTCTACAAAAGCCAGTCCTATAGAGCTGTTTGTCAATGAACCCTGGGACACAGAACTCAAAAGAACACCCCTAAACTTCATCAAGGGATAGAAGGAGTTTAAAAACGACACGGAAAAACAGCTGAATAAAATTAAGAAGAAAAAACGTAATGAGAATAAATGCCTGCATGGTGCCCAAGGAAACACAACCTTGAGACTGATGGCAATAACAAGAGCAATCTACAGTGTGAGGATAGAACTTAATCAGGAAATAAGAGTATTAGAGTGCCCTCAATCTAAAAAACGAAAGTAAGATTGAAAAACCTACTAACTCAATGAGAGAACTCAGTTTAAAACTTTATGAGCAGAATGAATGAAACAGGAGATAGAATATCAGGACTTGAAGATAAAATAGACTATCTAAATACAATAATAAGGAATTCAAAATATTTTGAAAAAGGAAGGAGCAAACACGGATTGGGAAACAGTAAAATACACAAAACAATTATAGGCATTAATGTGGAAGACAAATCCAAAGCCAATGGCATAGACAAGATTGCCAACAGATGATAGAAAAGAACTTACCCAAGGTGAGAAAAGACACATTCATGGAGATAAAAGAACCCAGAACACCAAACAGCAAATAGACAATACCAAAAAAATTACTCATGTCATGTCACTCTTTAATCCCTGAGCTTCACAACAAAGAACATTACCACCCGCAAGAGAAAACCTATAAGCCACATATAAAGCAAAATCCATCAGAATTGGAAACAAAATGTTAGATTGAAGAGAGGAATGCCTCCTAAGGACTGCTGCTAATGTGGAGTGGAAGCAGACCAAGAGAATAAGGTGTGCTGCAGTCGACAAAGATGAAAGAAATTGGAGTGCTGAAGAGAACTTTGACGTTGGACATGGAAATGCAGAGTTTGGAGTTTGCCCAGCTGCTTTTCAGTCACACTTTTGTGCAGTAATTCCACCCTGTGTTCTCTTCCTTGCTTTTGGAACAGTCATGTATATCTTGTACCATGATATGTTGGAATATGTTATTATTTTTTTTGTTTTTTTTGATTTTTCTTTTTATTATAATTTTTTACTTTTACATATACATTTGTATTATTACTATACACAATAGACTGCATACAGAAAGAAGGACCAGGAAACAATTAGTATTATATAATAAATGTTGAATTCATAGTGTTTTACCCATTTGTATTTGTCAACCTTGTAGAAAGCATCTTTCATATCTTGGTGAGTTTACAATTCTAAGTGTAAATCAGTATCTATCACATCTTGTCATTATCAACATAAAACATTTATCTAGACCTAAAGACATCTCTACTCCTAAACAGCTACACTTAATTGTAAGACTAAATTATCTGGTCTTCAACCTCATCAGAGAATTGAGAAGGAATAAAATTAATTATCTGAATAGACCGGAAGTACAAATTAGCAGATTCCAAAGTGAGAATATGACAGAGACTGTTTGCTGCCTGAACAGTCACCCAAAACTCTGATAATATTGGAGCATCATCTTCAGCCTTCTGGCCCACTATAGCTAGCAGATACATTTGTGAGGCAGGGACTACTGACTTTCTTACCCTCTCTCGGCAATTTGGCTGACAACTCTGTCTGCATCCAAGCTTGCCTACTTTTAGGTAGAATTCTGTCTGTGGCAGAAACAAGAACATTTTCCCCAGCGACTGGTTTGCTACATTTGAAGCTTTCTCCGTAAGGAGGTTCTTTGATGCTCTATTCTTTTAATTTTTAAATAAAGGCTTACATGAAGTTCTTCTTGTAGGTTTCCAGGACTCTGTGGATCCTACTATTTCCCCATTCTTCCAAGCTACTCTCACCTAAAAACTCAATAGGATGTCCTCTCCTCTGACCCTCTTTCTTGGTAAGTAAAGTTTTTCATGGTATGTATCCCTTGGACTAGTGTTTTGATATAAGTGAGTATATACCATTTGTCTCTTTTTGCTTCTGGGTGAACTCACTCATTATGATAATTTCTAGATCAATCCATTTGTCTACAAATTTCAGTAATTCCTTGTTTTTTATAGCTGAGTAGTATTCCATAGTGTAAATGTACCGCAGAACTTTATGACAGGCAGATCTAGGGCCTGGGGTCCTCCTCAAACTAAGTCACCAGCCAAGGAGGATATAGGCAGTAAACTTTGAACCCCTACCAAGACCTAGCCAATGAACATGATATTCTCCACCGTTGAGTGGAGAGGGAGATCTGACTCTCACATGAACTCTGATGTCCCTTATCTGACCAGGTCCCCTAGATGGGGAGGCCTGGAGGCACTCAGAGGAAGGATAGTAAGTTACCAAGAAGAGACTCAATATTCTAAGAGCATATATAGGGGGAGGAGGTCTCCCTCAATCACAGACATAGGGGAGGGGAGAAGGGGGGAAGTGGGAGGGAGGGAAGAATGGGAGGAAACAGGGGTTTCTGAGTTAACCCAGAAGCAGAAAGAGTCAAATGGTATATACTCACTTATATCTGCATACTAGCCCAAGGGGCATGCCCCATGAATGTCTTCACTTATCAGGAAAGTTGGACAGAGGGGAGGACATCCTATTGGGACTCTAGATGAGAGAAGCATGGGAGAATGAGGAAATAGAGGTCCTGGAAACCTACAAGAAGAACATTGTGATGGATCTGGGCCCAGGAGTCCTGCTCAAACTATGGCACCAGCCAAGTCTGTCTTGAACTTGCAATTCTACTGATTTCACTTGCGTGCTGCCATGATAGGCATGTACCATGGGATGCGTTCAAAACAGAATACTTTTTATATTTTATTGAGCACAAAAATACATGCAGTAAACTTTGAACCCCCTCCCTTGCCAGATCTAGCCAATGGACAGGACATTCTCCACAGTTGAGTGGAGAGTGGGGTCTGACTTTCACATGAACTCTGGTGCCCCATATTTGACCACATCCCCTGGATGGGGAGGCCTGGTGGCACTCAGAGGAAGGATAGCAGGCTACCAAGAAGAGACTTGATACCCTATGAGCATATACAGGGGAAGTGGTCCCCCTCAGTCACAGTCACAGGAGAAGGGAGTAAGGGGAAAATGGGATGGAGGGTGGAATGGGAAGATACAATGGATGGACTAACACTTGAAATGTAATATGAATAAATTAATAAAATATATTAAAAAAGAAATACAAAAGAAACAAAAAATTGTACAACTAAATTTTATGATACAATAAATATCAATCCAATAAAAGCATATGACTTCAATACAACACTGTCTACCATAGAGAGGTCATCTGGATATCATGAAATATTTTTATCATGAACTTATATATTATCATATACTTATACATTATGTGAAATGTTTTATAATAAAATATTTTGATATTACTATAATGATCACAAATGAATTGAGAAATATGAAAAGCAGGTTTTTTTTTTTGGAAAGTGTCTGTCTTGAACTTGCAATTCTACTGATTTCACTTGTGTGCTGCCATGATAGTCATGTACCATGGAATTCGCTCAAAACAGAATACTTTTTATATTTTATTGAGGACAAAAATAATATTATCAGACCTTTACCTACTAGGAATTATGGAATAGAGCTCTTATCGAGCATTATTTCTCAAAATCATTTAGATTACAGATGTATCACTTTGGAATTTACAAATGAACAAAAATTTCTGCAAGCTACTAAGTGTCAATTATGTATTATTTTCAATGAAAAAGTTAACCCCTTTTCTTGTTTTTGTACAGTCAGCATTTTACATATCAGTACCGTACTACATACGAAACATTGCTAGGTAACATAAGAGAAAACAAGTTGTGTACATGAACAGATAAATCTTGTGAACATTAGTCAGCAGAAGTAACTCTTCCTGTTGTGGGTCTCTAAGCCATGGGGCATTTGTCTTCTCCAAATTGCTCATGAGGCCCCTCAGCACAGTGATAAACAGTTATCACCAGAAAATTCCATTCTCCCTCATGATATTTCTAAATAGACACACATTTTTAAAGAAAACACATACAACACAAAAGCATTTTCTATTGAAATATAGTTCATATTTGATCTTTATATGAAGTCATTTTGTCAAATGTGAAAAATTAATAAATGACTTTGAATAATATCTTATGTTAAACACATACACAAAATGACTGTTTTATCATTCAAAGGAGAGTTTTTTTTTTTGTTCAACAGTATTCATCAAATGTAGTGAACATTTTATCACTTCTTCCTAGCTTTCTAGTTAGCAATAATGAAATCATGTTATTGTTTAAATTGGTAAACATGCTCATTATTCAATTAATTTCAGGAAAGAAATAATTTGAGGTGACAAATTTAACTATTTTGAGAGTAATTTAGTTCAAAGTCTCTTTCATCGATTGCAAATATCATCACCATTAGGTAGACCCTTTAGTGACTTTCATTATTAGACATTCACATGTGCATATATAGTTTTGCATAAGACACTGGTTCAACAGAAGAATTGGATGGTACTGGGAATTCAGTGTAGAGAAAATGGAAGAGAAAAAGAGAGGAACTAATGACAGACTGGTAACTTAAGAGAGAGAATATATGTTTATAAAGGCTTCATAGACGACAGTAACCCTGGCGATATTAACACTCACTTTATCTTTGTGGAAAATCCAAATCCACATTTGGTGGTTCTCAGCTTTCCCTTTGCGCTAATTTTTTGGGTGCTTATGGCTTGTCAGTGGTCAGAATTTGGGGAATTGCAGAAGTGTAGCTTTGGGGCCATGCATCAAAGGAAACATTTAACTCCTGACAGAGGGAACTAGCAAGCCACAGAAATGTAAACTGTGGTTTCTTACCTGTTCTTTCTGGGAGCTGGGTTAAGGAAGAAAGTTTGAGCAAGAGGGTTTGAGGACCAGAAAGCCCTTACCAGTTGGCATTTGGACAAAGAGAGGAAATCAGGCCTTATTTTCAGGATCTGGGGACAGTTTTCTTGTCAGCACCAGGTGCTAGGAGGAGCTTATTATAACTTTAAAGAATTTACTGATTTATTTAAAATTTTATTACATTAGTTATCTAATGTATGTGTGTGTGTGTGTGTGTGTGTGTGAGAGAGAGAGAGAGAGAGAGAGAGAGAGAGAGAGAGAGAGAGAGAGGAGAGAGAGAGCCTGAGTGTGTCTTTGTATGTATTCCTGTGCTGCTGCTGCTGCCTTCTTGTAGCATGGTACATTTGTGGAAGTCAGAGGGAAACTTACTAGTCAGTTCTCTCTTTCCTACATGTGAATCTGGGGGAATAATTGAAGATTATAAAGCTGGTTACAATTGTTCTTCATTTATCCAGCTATATCCCTGCCTGCCAGTTTTTATTTAAATTAATAAATTTTATATCTTTAATGCTGGCAAAAATGCTAGACAAATCCAAACATATAACATTATTTACAAATGATATTATATTTTTAAAATAGTACTTAGTTATATAAAATGTAAAATTAATTTCAAACCTAAAACAAGTCTCTGTTCTGTTATCTCTGAAGTGGGCATCTGTTTTTCATATTGTATAGTGCTCAGTTATTGGATGGTTTTTGTAAAATTTTTAATTATAAATATTAATTACTTCTATTACTTTTTAAGCAGCCTAAGAATTGGATTAATATAAAGTGCCTTGTGATTACTTTTTCTAATGACTATCAATATGCAAACCAGTCAATATTGTTTAGCTTTCTTCAATATTCTTATAAACTGGTAATAATCATCTCTATCAAGTGTTTTTTATGAGACCAAATGGCTTGAGCCACATATCAGACCACATGGCATGCCAATTGTTTACTGAGTTTGTAGTACTATTTTAGAACAACAAAAATGAGTCTTTCATTTTAAATAGCTCTACAATCCACTAATCCCTGAGGTGGGAGTTTGCTTTGTTGTAAATTCTGGTCCATATTATGTGCTAACTTAATGCTTATATATTGAACCAATGTACTTTTGCCCATTAAAGGAATTTCTTAAAATGGAACTTATGTTTTTGTTGTCTACAATTTACAAGATTTGCTAACGTGTTGCCACATTTTAGAATTCTGGGCTGGCAACTCACC
The DNA here is from genome assembly GCA_907169655.1 of Acomys percivali. Classification (NCBI taxonomy): domain Eukaryota; kingdom Metazoa; phylum Chordata; class Mammalia; order Rodentia; family Muridae; genus Acomys; species Acomys percivali. Next base: position 16,786,002 of record OU015752.1, read on the forward strand.
TCTTTTTGTTATTTTTAAACAGTCTAATTAACAATAAACCAGAACTGTCCACTTCCATACTAATTAACTTTACATAGAAAAATAGTATTTTATACATCAATTAAATTGATGTTAACAAAAACCTCTGAAAATGAATAAGTTCAGAATTTAATTATGTTTCAAAATGCTAAAATAAAAGGGAGTATTTTCACTTCTTCCCTTTCAAGGCACAACACTGAATAAGTATTAAATTTGAGATAGGAATCAATTTAAGAGTTGACATACTATGAAAACATTGTTTATAATAATCAGCATAGCAAATAATTTTGCAGTAAAAATGGAATATCTATTTGGAACAAACATGCTCTTAATCCAGTAGTTTACACTACACTGTCTACTCACTTCAGAATGATTTATAATGCCAATGGGAAAATCATAAGTTCTAAACATTTAGATTAAAATTTAAAAATGAACTAGATCTGAAGCACTGATGGAAATCATATGGTAACTTTGGGTGCTTCTGTAAGTGCAAGAGTTTAAAAAAATCGTGAGCAGAAAGAGAATAAACACAATTGTTGGCAAAAGACTGAAATGAACAAGAAAAGGCAATGTTTTTCCCTCCTTGCCAAAGCATCATCTCTCTAATTCTTCATAATTCTCTCTAATGAAATGTCTGACAATATTTGGCAAAGTGACATGAAATAGTATACTGTGCCCAAGTTCTAATCATCACATTTTAAATTTTCCTCTTCTATATTTATATACTCCACAATTCCATTTGAAGTCTCTCCTACAAAGAATATTTGGAATTTGCGTTTGGAATTTAATCAGTTTCAATTAGTATAGACTCTGCAGATAAAAAAGATTATATTTAACTCATAATATATCTTGAGGAATACAAAAGTACACTAGGGTTATTATGGGAAATTGCCTAAAAAGTGTATTTAGAAAGTACCAGTTTATTTTTTAGCAATATATGTATAATTAGAGGACATCTGCCAACCTCTTTAAGTTGCAGGCAAAGTTTTTTTGAACACCTACATTTACCACATTCATTTATTTAAAAACATTGCAGGAAGCTGTAAAAAGATATAATTAATGGCAGTTATAGAAAAAGCAAGGGATTCTGGTAAAAGGAGGCTTGCTAATTTTAGTTGAAATATCTTTTTTTGAAGACGAAATTTATTTATATGTTTATTTTTAATATTTTATTAAATAGTTTTCATAGACATTTATATTATTACACATATATGCAATAAAATAAACTACCCACAGCAAGAAGAACAATGAAACAATCAGGAATAATATATGTATTATATTATTAGTGTTTTGGCTATTTGTATTTGACACCCTTAAAGAGAACATCTTTTTTATCTTGGTGAATCTAAATTCTGAATATACAACAATATTTATCATATCTCATCAATATCAACTTAAAACATCTATCTAGACATAAAAACATCTTAATCCCTCAACAATTAATTTAATTGTAAAATTAAACTATCTGGTTTTCCATCCCATCAGAGACTTGAGAAGGAGAAAAATTGATTACCTGAGTATATACGGAGTGCAGATTAGCAGCTTCTCAAATGAGAAAATGACAGAGACAGTTTGCTGCCTGAACAGTCACCCAAAACTCTCTAGAATGTTAGAGCACCATCTTTAGCCTTCTGGCCCAATATATCTGACAGACATATTTCTGAGGCAGGAACTTTTGAGGACTTGCTTACTCTGTCTTGGCAGTTTGGCTATCGACTCTGCCTGCATCCAAGTTTGGCCTTTTTTAGGCAGAATTCTGTGTGTGGTATTGTACCTATACAACTCAATTATAATACAAGGTTTGCTTCCACTACTTTGAAAGTGCACTTCTAGGCTGTTTAGGATAAGTAAGTTATAAAATTAATGTTAGTTGACCAAATCATGGTCATGTCAATTTCTAGTCTATTTTTTTCACTTCTTTTTTTTAATTAATTTATTCTTGTTACATCTCAATGGTTGTCCCATCCCTTGTATCCTCCCATTCTCCCCTCCCTCCCATTTTCCCCTTATTCCCCTCCCCTATGACTGTTCCTGAGGGGAATTATCTCCCCCTGTATATGCTCATAGGGTAGCAAGTCTCTTCTTGGTAACCTGCTGTCCTTCCTCTGAGTGCCACCAGGTCTCTCCCTCCAGGGGACATGGTCAAATGTAAGGCACCAGAGTACATGAGAAAGTCATTTCCTACTCTTCACTCAACTGTGGAGAATGTTCTGTCCATTGGCTAGATCTGGGTAGGGGTTTAAAGTCTATTTTTATCACAAGAATATATATCCTAGATGCAACAGATACATATGATTCTATAGAAAGATAAGTTAAAATAGTTAGATAAGTTCTTCAAAATCCTTAGAGACATACAAAATATGGCATTAAAATTTTTTATTATTTTAAAGATTCATTGACAATTAGACAGATTAACTCCTGGCAACACCCAGCCTACATCAAAGAAGATGATGTGCATCAAAAACCTCCTTACAGAGATGGCTACAAATGTTTCAAGCAAGCCACTGGAAAAAATATCCTCATTTCTACCACAGACACAATTCCACCTAAAAAAGGGCAAGCTTGGATGCAGGGAGAGTAGACGGCCAATCTTTGCCAAGACAGGAAAAGCAAGTCCTCAATAGTTCTTGCCTTACAAATATGTCTCTAAGATACATTGGGCCAGAAGGCTGAAGCTGATGCTCCAACATTATAGAGTTTTGTTGACTACTCAGGTAGCAAACTGTCTCTGTCATCTTCACTTTTCTTTGAGTGACAAGGTAACGGGGACCAGCTGCTGGTGGTCTTGACATGGCCAGGCTTTTTGTGCAAAGAACAAAAAGCAAACCAAGGTCCATCTATAAAACTCAAATGACAAAACCTAATAATGGTGAAAGCTTTTATATATTTATGAGTATTAATATGCAATAATATTAAGTAACATCAAAATATTCTGAAGAAATGTATACATCTATATAGAAGATGAAATTGATTTTAAAAAGCATGTACATATACACTTGAATTTTATGATAATACATTAAAATTTTCAAGTAATTATCTGTGAAAGTCACATGGCCCCCTTTTTTTTTTTTTGGTTTTTTGAGACAGGGTTTCTCTGTGTAGCCTTGGCTGTCCTGGACTCACTTTGTAGACCAGGCTGTCCTCGAACTCACAGCCATCCGCCTGCCTCTGCCTCCCGAGTGCTGGGATTAAAGGCTTGCGCCACCACACCCGGCCTCACATGGCCCTTTTTACAGTTTAGATTAGTGTCTATTGCAACACAAGTTTTCCATAAATTAGAAAATATGAAAAACTAGAAAGTTTTATAAAATGGCTATAATTTATTTGTCTATTTTAATTCCTAAATACTAATTTAATAAAATATTTCTTCTCTCGTGTAGTTTCTGTGTGTATAGACTTAAATTTTTTTGGTTTAGCTTTTTGCTGTTAGGGTATTTTTCTTTCTACTGGGTAACGAACTTGGGGTGTAAAACATACTAAGCAAACACTATGACAATAACCCCCAGCCCCCACATAACTTCCTTTTTAGTAACAGTTTTTAAACTAAAGCAGAACTTGACATTAATCTATGGAAGATTTTCTTTAAGTGGTCTTTTAAGGGCAGATATAACACTTTCAAGTAAGTATTGATTTTGTGGATGCAGCCTTGAGGTGTCTTAGGTTATAATCAAGAACAGTCACACGAATATTGTAGGAATTCACTTAGAGAAACCTTGAGTGTCAGACTTATATATCACAGCTTGGCAGAGAAAGAAGCCAGGAAGAATTGATTTGCTGAAGTAACCAATAAACATAGTCACTAAGTGATTAAAAGGGCTTAATACTTTTGGAAAACAAGTTGCGAAGAAGACTAATAATGTCATCCAAACTGGGTAATCAAGGCTGTCTGAAAGCAAAAGAAATGGAGCTATCCCAGTGAACATTATGTTAAAATAAATAATGCCATTTAGTCCTCCAGAAAAGCATAAGAACAATCAGCTTTAATATTTCTTCATTTCCTTTGTTCTTATGCTTATTCAACACAAAGTTATTGACCATATGATTAAGCATAAATTACTCTGAAATTTGGAATAATATCCAAATACAATTTACACAATTGAATTTGACTTTTTAGACTTAATATTAATCTCCTCTAAGCATGCTATGTGTCAACAAAATGTCAGAAGAAAGTTATAATTGGTAACTTTGTTTGTGTGTCACCCAACTGAACTTATGGTAGTCCTTTCTGCTGTGATACCCTTATTGATACTGATGTCTTTCTGGACCTCCCATTCCCATATTATGTCTTTAACTTACTTTTGAAATTCAGAGCACAACCTGTTTATGTATAATAGATTATAGCCTCTTATAGTTCTACATTTTGTGTAAAGCAGAATCATAAGAAACAGCACCCAAATCTAATCTCAGTAGTATGCATCATTATTAGGTCATAATGATGCCAATGTTATGTTCACATACGAACCAACCTATATGTAGTGCAGACTTTGGACATTTTATTTAGTTTTGGGCTAGTTGGTGGTTTGTGAATCTCTTTAACATTTTAAACAAAAGGACACAACAGAAAACAAAACACTCCTGTTGGCCCTGCTCCTTAACAATTAGGGTTTAATATGAATTTATTAAACAAAAGTATATTACAATCTGACTACTCTAAGCAAGAGGGAAAGGAGGTTAAAAAGAACAAGAATAAACCTTTCGGGTGTCAGTTCCTCTGGATGAATTCCTAGGCGTCTGGGACTGTATGAGTATCCTCTCCCCAACCAAAGCAATCCACCCCTTGTGGCCCTCCTCAGGTCTTCTCATTCCACTTGGCCTGCCACCTCAGGACTCCTCTCTGGTTCTCTCTTCCCATCAATAGTCGAGTAACCAGGCTGGAGTTGCCTGGGCCCTCTCAGTCCATCACAATGTTTATCTCAATAGGGTATCCATGGTGTCTCAAAAAAAAGCCCACAAAGATTGCTTTCACCAAGGACCAAGTCACATTCCTTCTAGGGGCAAACCCTCCCATGACTGCTTTCACCTTCAGCCTGGTCATATTCCTTCCACACAACCCACGCTCCCCCCTCAAAAAAAACCTGTAAAGACAACCCAGAAATCTGAACCTTCTTAGACAATACCTGTGAACTTCAATACTGGAGGTTTCTCTGATAGTTCATTTCTGTCTTTTCAATAACTTAAGAGGTTAAGTCAGTATATTCTCTTTATATTTTTATGTTCACTCTTTATTAATATATTGTTTATTTTTTGAAAGTCTCTATACAGTTCCATCCTTTCTTGCATAGCTTTCCTCATCATCAATACCTTCATCAGGGAGGGACATATCACAGTTGAGTAGCTTGCATTGGTACATCATCAGCACCCAGAGCCCAGAGTTGGCATCAAATTTCATTCTTCACATTCATTGATGATATTTATTCAAATGAACAATGACATGTACCTGCCATTACCACATTATACAAAGTGTTCTTGGTACTATACAGATATTCTATGAGCCAATTTTTCATTTGTTGCTTCTGCTGGATAACCCTTGGAAACTTCAAACTTTGTGGTTTCTAGATAGCTTAGCCTATGTTGAATGTTATGTAGGTCAACACATCAATGAATGTAACAACTGGATTTATTGTAGGTTACATATCATATGTAAATGCCGTTCTGCATGCTCAGCAACAATATCTGTGAGATTCCCTATTATCCTACATCCATCCTTTTTCTTCCTACTGCCTGCTCTTTAAAGGGACTCACTCTGTGGTAGAATGGTATCTCATCTATCATCAATTACATTTCCTAAACATGTAAAAAACAAAATCTATTATTTCCAATTTACTTGATATTAATCTTTAAGAGTAGTCTTTTTTGAAAGACACTTTAGTGTTCTGTTTTTTTCTTATTGATATTATCATAATAATTTTATGTGAAAACATTAATATGGATTGGATATTAGGGGGCTGAAGGCATGGCTCAGATGATGCATTCTGGTTCCTCTTCCAGATGATCTGAGTTTGTTAACATCCACATGATGTCTATTGCTGTCTCTAGCTCTAGCCCTAAGGGGTTTCAGCTCTCTTCTGGGATCTCTGAGGATCCAGGAAGCAAGTGATACATAGACATACATGCAGCAAAGCAGCCATATACCTAAAATAGTTATTTTTTATTAATAGATTAACATGTATGAACTTAATTTAACCCAAGTCCATCATATGTGCAATAATTTTAGATAATTATCTAATAGGGTTCCTCACCAGCATGATATTTTCCCTCTGTTTTTGCAAGTAAAAAAAAAGGTAGGGAAGTCCTTATTTAGAGAGCTCATGGACAGTACTGCAGGACAGTTTTTGGATAAATGAATGCCGTGAAATGGTCATAAAAAATGCTTACACAGCAAAATTAACCGTATTTGTATGCCAGCTTAAACATACATATTGCAATATTCTTGACTATTATTTGAATTACATTGGATAAAGACAGATAAATCCATAATAAGTTAAAGATCCCTTGTTTTCCTTTGGTATTTCAATTCTACAAGAGATCTGCTTATCTTATGCTGTGGATTTGACAAAGCATATGGCATGTGTGTGTGTGTGTGTGTGTGTGTGTGTGTGTGTGTGTGTTTGTGTGTGTGATCTAAAAACGTTTTTGAGGGAAGAGGTGAAGGACATAATCTAATTAAGCAGAAAAATAAGCAAAGCTACATTTAAAATGCAAAACTCTCGCTGTGAGCTTATAAAACTATTTTATGATTGCTAAATGTTTCAGAAATTAATAATTTCAATTTCTTTTATTCTTCTGTTATGTAAGTGCTTTAATAAGTGGCTTTTTAAATTGAGCAAAACATTTTATTCTAAAAGAAACAATGATATAAAAATAATGATTTTAAAAAGCACTAATGAGAGTCACTTATAGCCCATAAAAATAACACAATAAGTTATAAAATACCTCTGATAGTTAGATTTATAAAAATATATTGTGAAGGAGTATAACTAGCAATTCAGAATAGCATCAATTTTTATTAATTATAGTTAAAACAAATAATTTTCAGTATAAAAATGTAGTTTTTACAATCCATGTGGTATTCAAATTGTAAACATTTAATTTTATTAAAATTGATAGTATTTCTCAATATACTATAATATTTTCAACAATAGATTTTTTAATATTAAAAGGTTAATGCTTTAAAAGTAGATGTTTTTATTCATAGATGAGAATTGCTGCATGTGCTGAAACTATTGGTGATGAGAATTGTATTCATTACACATACTATAGTTCATTTATTGATTGCCTTCATGTATTTTTATTAATTTATTTTGAATTTTTAATTGACCTTTGTAAGTTTCACATCATATACCCTAATATTACTCATCTCCTCATCCCTTCACAAATACTCATCCCTTCACAAATACTCTCTGTCCTTGCATAGTGCCCCCTAACTTTCCCACCCCCCACTCCAGAAAATCTTGGGACCTGTATTGTTTCACAGTGTGTTAAACAGTAAACTCTTTTGTCCACACATATTTCATTGTGAATGTTCACTGCAATGTGTCATTGGTCTGGTTCCAGGCCTCTGGCTTCTGCTACACCATCAATATTTTGTTCTCACTAGGTCTCCTGTTGGACATCCTGCTGCTGCCCTGTGTCCTGGAGATCCTGTGTCTATGGATCTCCAAGCCCAGCCTTTCAAGAGCTCCATCAGCTCTGAGGCCTGGAAATGGGTCTGGGTGGTGTGAATGCAGGAGAGCGATAGCAGGCTACCCAACTCAACTACCACCCAGACAAGTTCTCTAGTACTGATAGCTCACTCAGGGCTGCAGTAAGCAATGGTGGGGGAAGAATATCTATCCCCTGCCAATGTCACCTCAAGGCAGAGGTGTGGCATGTCCAGCTCTCCTACAATCAGGCTGATATAAGCCTAACCAAGCAAGTCAAAGACCTGTATTACAAGAACTCCAAGTCTCTGAAGAAAGAGATTGAAGAAGATATCAAAAGATGGAACAATCTCCCATGTTCATGTTTCAGTAGGCTTAACATAGTAAAAATGGCCATTTACCAAAAGCACCATAGAGTCAGTACACTTCCCATCAAAATAGCAACACAATTCTTCAGAGACATTGAAAGAACAATTTTACACTTCAATTGGAAAAACAAACTAACAAACAAGCAAACAAAAAATGAGAATAACTAAACAATCTTATACAATAACATAGCTTCAGAAGGTATCTCCATCCTTGATTTTAAGATGTACTACAGAAATGTAGTTACAAAAACTGCATGGTTTTGGCATAGGAACAGACTAGATGATCAATGGAATTGAATCAAAGAACAAGAAATAAACCCACAAACCTAAGGACACTTGATTTTTGACAAAGAAGCCAAATTCATTCAATAGAAAAAAAGATAGCATCTTCAACAAATGCTGCTGGTCCAACTGGATGTCTACTTGTAGAAAAATGCAAATTGATCCATATCTATTACCTGCACAAAACTTGTGTCCAAGTGGATCAAAGAACTCAACATCAAATGGGTACACTAAATTTATTATCAGAAAAAGTGAGAAAGACCCCTGAAATCATTGCCACAGGAAACAACTTGCTGAACAGAATACCAACAGCTCAAACTCTAAGACTACAATTAATAAATGGGACCTCATCAAACTGAAAAGCTTCTGTAAGGCAAAAGACACAAACAATAGAACAAAATGATACCCTACAGATTGGAAAAAGGTGTTCACCAACCCAGATCTGACAGAGGGCTAATATCTGAAATAAAAAAGAACTCAGGAAATTAAAGAAAAAGAAACTAATAAAGAAAATTAAAATGCCCTATGTGTTACTTACATCATGTTGCCTAGATGGAATGCCTGAAGGAATGAAGATTTTATATTACCTTCGTGATACAAAAATTAAAATGTTGTCTCCCAAGAAAAAAATAAAAAAAATAAAATGCCCTATATGTTTCAATGTGGTATGCTTAATAATGATTCATGTAAAAATCTTTTAATATGATATTGTAATATCAGTTCAACATTCAATTGAAAATATAAAACCCAAATGATTTTTAGATAATAAATTGAACTATAAATGTAAAAATGTGGGGTACACAGAAGAACAGTCAATTCTCAACACAGGAATTTCTAAAGACGAGAAGCATTTAAAGAAATGCTCAATGTAAATACAAATAGCCAAAACTCTAAAAATGTAGCATTTCTATAATTCCTGATTGTTTCATTGTTCTTCTTGTTGTAGGTAGCTTATTATATATATGTGTAATAATATAAATATATATGTAAAGAATAAAAAATTAATAAAAAATAAAACAAAATGAAATAAAACTGCTAAATATTTTAATCATCAGATAAATATGCAAGTCGAAATGACTCTGAGATTCCATCCCACACCAGTCAAAGTGGATGAAATAAAAATAATGAGGGAACAGGACATGTAGGCAAGGATTTGGAACAAAGGGAACACTCTTCCATTGTTGGTGGAGGTGCATACTTGTGCCAACATTGTGAAGGTTTCTCAGAATATTGGAAGTATATCTATCTAAAGACCCAGGTGGATCACTCCTGGGGATATACCCAAAAGATCCTCTACCTTACCACAAGGACACTTGCTCAGTTATGTTCATTGCAGCCTTATTCATAATAGACAAAAACAGGGAACAACCTACATGCTCCTCAACTGAAGAACAGATAAATTAAATGAGCTACATTTACACCATGGAATACTACTCAGCTTTGTAAAAACATGGTAAATCATGATATTTGCAAACAAATGGATGGAAGTAGAAAAGATCATCCTGAGTGAGGTAATCCAAACTCAGAAAGACAAACTTGCAGTGTACTCACTTGCAAGCAGATATATATAGTACAGGATATCCATACTACAATCCACATACACAAAGAAGCCATGGAGAGCCAAAGGGAAGATGTTTGAATTTCACTCATAACAAGGTATTCAATAGACATGCAAAGTAGATGGAGGGAAGGAACTGATGGGAGATGGGGTGGGAAAGGTAACGGGAGTAGGGACCAGATGTATGGAGAGAGAAGGAGGGCAGATGAGGAGAACTGGGAGAGAGAACAGAAATTGAGCAAGGGGTCATCTCTTGGACAGAGGAGGCTCCCAGGATCCTATGATATTGATCCTAGCTAGATTCCAAGCAAGGGGGTTAAGGATTATAAAGGTAGTACCTCCTCTAGCCAGATGGGAATCACAGCAGAGAGAGGGGCACCAACGCGCGCGCGCGCACACACACACACACACACACACACACACACACACACACACACACACACA
>OU015752.1:16806133-16827126 GCA_907169655.1 Acomys percivali
AGAGAGAGAGAGAGAGAGAGAGAGAGAGAGAGAGAGAGAGAGAGAGAAAGAAAGAGAGCAGTTGGAGTCCTAGTGCTGAGAAGAGAGGCAAAAATCATGCCCCCGTTATTACCCAGAAGCATCTCCTTTTGGTAACCACATGCCAATGAAACTTTAGTTTCCTACAAGTGAATTTCTTTGGGGGAAACAAAGAACTCTTATGTGGTACTTACTCCTCAGTAGATGGCCAATAGAAAGTGAACTCAACCCCATCTTTTGGAGTTCCTTACCTCATAATGGAGTGTCAGAGCTCCTCCTCATTCCAAAAATTTATCTGATTAGTTTAAATTTAATGTTAAAATCTTTTCTTCTTCCTTTTATTCTACAAGATATTTGTGTATATATTATGGCTTTCCATTTAGTTTTTTTGGGGGGAGATGTGGATTATTATGTTTGGGAACAAGTGAGTCTCTGGTTCTTGTGCCTTCTTTCAAGATCTTTATACTTCTAGGGATGCCCGATTCACATTTGTTAGGTTTTGTTTTATCATATTTTATTTTGTCATTATCACATAGAATTTGGTTTGTTTGCTTATGAGTGACAAAATTGGCATTTTCCAGAAGGGTGAGGGGGGTAGGGAGAATCTGGGAAGTATAGAAAGAGGGGAAATCATTATCAGGATATATTATGTGAGAATAAAATCTTTTTTCAATAAAAAGAAAAAATACCTAATTGATTAGTCTGTACTCTTGTCTCTCCCAAGCCTAGAGTCTATATATTCCCAGTAAGCCATAATTATTCAAAGATAGAGATTTGAGGAAAGTAGGTAATTAGTCCTGTGCAGCTGGCATAGGACCATCCTGGCACAATCATTGATATCATTAAAAAAATTGGCAAGGTATCTTATAAGCAATACCCCTGGGCAAATAAGACAAATGAAGCTCAGAAGTTTTTTTTTCCAGGAAAATATGCACTCAAGGAGATATGTGTTGAGGACTCGTGATTTTGTTCCTGAATAGTATGATACAAAAATGTAAAACATATTCCAGCATTGCTTCCTTTTCATATAAAAATGGCCAATTCTATATGTGTACTCTGTTTTATTGATTCAAAATAGCTATCCTTAAACTAAGGTATTATGGTTAGTTTTATTTTCATTCTTTACTCATGCTTATTTTATAAATACCATACTTCTTTACATATTTCTTATTGTGTTATACTTCTTATATTCTTGAGCTGGAACTAAAGTACATGAACATTTACAGAACAGCAGTCAAATAAATACATTTTCCTGGATTGTAATCTTACTTGATTAGTTCATAGATTTTCCTTTTTTTTTTTAACCTTTTAAAATAATAATGGATAAATGGATTGAGCTAGAAATGATCATAATGAGTGAGTTAACCCAGAAGCAGAAAGACTCAAATGGTATATACTCACTTATATCTGCGTACTAGCCCAAGGGGCATGTCCCATAAAAGCCTTCACTTACCAGGAAACTGGGACAGAGGGGAGGACATCCTATTGGGACTCTAGATGAGAGAACTATGTGAGAATAGCAATGTAGAAGGATCCAGTGGGTCCTAGAAACCTACAAGTAGAACGTTATGATAGGCAGATTTTAGCTAAGGGTCCCGCTCAAACTAAGGCACCAGCCAAGGACAAGACAGGCGGTAAATTTTAAACCCCTACCCAGATCTAGCTAATGGTCAGAACAGTCTCCACACTTGAGTGGAGAGTGGGATATGACTTTCTCATGTACTCTGGTGCCTCACATTTGACCATGTCCCCTGGAGGGGGAGACCTGGTGGCACTTAGAGGAAGGACAGCAGGTCACTGAGAAGAGACTTGATACCCTATGAGCATATACAGGGGGAGGTAATTCCCCTCAGGAACAGTCATAGGGGAGGGGAATAAGGGGAAAATGGGAGGGAGGGAAGAATGGGAGGATACAAGGGATGGGATAACTATTGAGATGTAACAAGAATAAATTAAAAAAAAAACAAAGTTAAAAAAAATAATGTTAATCCTGTGTCATTGTATTCAGGAAGTATACAGAATGAGGAATGGAATACTATCATGTATGTAATGATCAAAGCACATTGTACTCCTGAGCTTGCACTAGAGAAAATTCTGAAAGGTGTAACTGTGTTGTGATACACAAGGGAACATTTATTTTAATTTGTTATTTTTAATTCGTTCACTTTACATCCAGATTTAGTGCTCTCCTTTGCCTCCTCTGGTCCTACCCTCCCTCCCTTACTTCTGCTCCTCTTCTCCCCAATTCCTCAGAAAGGAGAAGCCCTTCTGCTGTATCATTTGACCACGGCCTATCAAGTCTTATCTGGACTGCATGCATCCTCTTCCTCTGTAGCCTGCCATCGGGAAGTGATCAGTGAATGGGCAACAGGAACCATGACAGAGGCAGTCCCTACTCCTCATATTAGGGGACCAAAAGGACACTGTGCTGTCTACTACACTGAGCAGAGAGTCCAGGTTCTCACCATGTCAGTCTCTGTATCACCAGTTCCCCCAACCAAGATGTCTTGGCTACTGGTCTTGTGGAGCTCCTGCCCCCTCCAAGTTGTTCTATCTTGCAACTCTTTCATAAGACTCCCTGTGCAGTAAAATTCAAACCTCTACCCAGATCTAGCCAATGGACAGGACATTCTCCACAATTGAGTAGAGAGTGAGGTCTGACTTTACACAAACTCTGGTGCCCCATATTTAACCATGTCCCCTGGAGGGGGAGACCTAGTGGCACTCAGAGGAAGGACAGCAGGTCACCAAGAAGAGACTTGATACCCTATGAGCATATAAAGGGGGAGGAAATCCCTCTGAGGAACAGTCATAGGGGAAGGGAATAAGGAAAAAATGGGATGGAGGGAGGAATGGGAGGATACAAGGGATGGGCTAACAATTGAGATGTAATATGAATAAATTAATAAAATATATTTTTAAAAAAATACTTCCTGTGCTTCACACCAAAGTTTGGCTCTGAGTCTCAGCATTTGCCTCAATGCCCGCCGGGAGGAGTGTTTCAGAGGACCTCTATGGTAGTAGGCTCCAGTCCTGTTCCTTGTCTTTAACAGCTTTGGGTGTCTATTCTGTTTGCCCTTCTGTATGAGAATGAAGCATTCTCCCTTGGGTTTCCCACTGGTCTTCCTTGTTATTTAGCTTACAACTCTTCTCAGATGTTGTACTAAACGAACCTCTATAATTATCTCCTCTTCAGAAGAAATAAAGAGGAAGTACAGTTTTTGTGCTTAGGGAAGACAGTTCTGGACTGGTTCCACATGTGAAGACTCAATGCTCCACCACTAAGAGAAAGTGAACCAATGTTCCAAATACCATGATGCCAGGTAGTCCAAGATGTATGACAAAATGCTAATAAAGAAATCATTTTAGGCACTATTGTTTATTTATTAATATGTCTGGAAATTTGGAGATAGTGTCTTAAATATATAGAGGGGTAACATTACTCACCTGATAGTATATAATATTGATCGCTCCATCATATTGTATTATTAATGAAGGACTAACTTTATTTCAATTTGGTGGCTGCTATGCAGAAAAGAGAGTGAAGTAAGTGCAACTGGGCAAACTTTATCTTAGAATAACTGAGAAGATACAATTAGGAGAGATCTCAACTCTTGGATATTAAACAAAGAATAGTCTTTCATAATAACCCAAAGATAGTGAAGCATTGTTGTTGCTCCAAAAGAAATTTCAGACTGAATATGAGAAGAAGGCAAAAAAAAAAAAAAAAAAAATGAGACAGGTGTGTGAGTCGAACAGTCAAGTTTGCAGAGACAATTAGGTTGAAAGCCAGATCTACACATCTTTGAATCAGTACTATCATGACAAATCATATCGTTTAAATTTTATTTTTTACTTTTATTGAAGGTCTATGATTTACACATCATGCACCAAAATCCCTCTCCTTTCCCCCAGTAAAATAAAACTAACAGACAAACTAAAAATCTTGTCACAGAAGCTGTAGTGTATCATGCGGTATAGCCTTTTGTCCTCATATGTTTACTTTGAAATGTTCATTGCTACGAGTCATGAGATTGCTGTCTGATATCCCATTGTGGCTGTTTGTCAAGGAGATTCTTAATCTTTGAATATGCCAGTCTGGCCCCTTCATGTGTCCCAGCAGATCATACATGGGGTAGATGTTGAGATGAGGTCCACCCAGAACCCTGGATCATGGCCCGCTCCTCTCTCTGAGGGCAGGGCAGGCTCACCCACTCCCATGTCATCAGGGCAAGTCCTGCTCAACCACTCCCATGTCCTCAGGGCAGGGCTGGCTCTCCTGCTCCTGTGTCCTCAGGGCAGGGACCACTTTCCAGCTAGCTCCCCTGTCATTTTGCCAGGGCCAGCTGTTATGGAAAGGCTGGCTCTTCTGCTTTAAATATTTCTTCTAATAATTTGGAGAGTTGAGATATAAAAATAATCCATTGAATCATGAATTAACTAAACTTCAGCAAGAAGCATTCGATAAAACATTTATAACTTTTCAGGAAAGAATGGAAGAAAAGGAAGAGAAGGGAAGATGTCTGCTCATTAACAGGGCAAAACAAAAAAAAAAAACAAACATTTTTCTTGTTGCCTCTTTCATCCTTAAGGTGAGGATCTCTGAACAGACTGAAACATCAGACACTTTGGGAAGAGTTGGAATTAGAAGATCAGTTTAAGACATGTTCTCAAGTAGACAATGATAAAATATTCCACTGAACATAACCTTTAGATTGTGATGAAAGGCTAGAAAGTATCAAGGTTTATTAGCAATGTTTCTAAAAGTTGTCATGAATCAGTATACATGCACCGCTTCTTCCTAAGTTATTCAGGAGCACAGCACGGAGAGCAAATCAAATGAGGCAAGCAATTATGCTGGGGTCTTCACATGAATATATTGTCAGCTGCTGAACTCAGTAAGGCTTTGAGAGGATAAAATTTCAGTTTTCCATCCAAAGTTTGAATGTGGTGTAAGTAAGTATCACAGATTACATTGTATTTTCTTCCAAAGGACATGTAATATTTTTTATTTTAAAAATACGTGCTTTAAAATTTTTTTGAGGATTGTATATGTAAATGCTGAGCATAAGTTTTCTACTGCTCACATTTCCCTCTCCAACACTTACCATGTCACTCCCATTCCCTCTCAATTTCATGACCTCTTCTTTTTAAAATTATTATCATCACACAAGCATAAAGCAAACATTCACATACTCATGTGTATATGTAAATACAAACTGAATTGTGCCTATATGAGTATAGCTGAATGTAGCTGAGCCTCTATAGTGGTGTTCATATGTGTGTGTGTTTAGGGAAGACCATTTAGGACTAGATAACTTACCAGGGCATTTGTCCCTGAAAAAGAATGATTCTCCCTCTTGGGCCTTGATGGTTCATAGTTGTTCCCTGTAGGTACGGGCTTTGTGAGAGTTTCCTGATCAAGTAGAATGCCAAGTAGCATTGTCATTAGTAAGGTCTTGTTCTGGAAACCATGTTGTTAAGATTCCATGACCTTATTTTTTACTTGTATTTGCTCTCATCACTACAGCATATTTTAAAAAGTATATGTACGGTAACACTCCTTTGTTTTTTCTTACTAGTTTTGAACTTAATTTTATTGACATTTCTTCTTCTTAAGTTATATTTTACATATTGACATTTCTAGGTTTCATCTTGTTTGCTTTAGATATTATAAAGTCAGTCTTCCTAGACTCGCTCACTTCTGTAATACATTCATTCACTCTTTATTACATCTTTGCATACCTTATCATTTTGCAAGCTATAATTTTAATTAGCAGTAAATCGGTTTAAAAAACATAGGTGATGATTACTCTGTTGATGAGGCTAAAGTTCTCTTTAGGCTACTTAACTATTAGCTGTATTTTCATAATTTGGTACATAGGATAAAGGATCTTGTGATTATACATATAGTATATTTTAATTACATTTAAAGACACTTTTCATAGAAAAATTAGGAGAATTAAAATTATCATAAGCCATTTCTTGAAATAAGAAGAAAAGAAATGCTGAGAAACAATACTAAAAGTGTCTCTCACAAATGAAGATTTGCATCAAAATTTAATTTCAGTAATAATAATAATAATAATAATAATAATAATTTCACTTTTCAATTTAATCATCTTGATTCCCATCTATATGTATAAGCACTCAGGAAGTGTGGGTGAATATTATAATTTGGAACTCTTCATGTAGAATATTTCCATATTTCATGACATTTATCAACATTTAGATCATGGTAATATGCATGCACACATTCATACATAAACACGGATTTCAAAGAATAAGGAGAAATACACTGGAAAAGTGAGTGTGTACTACTGATAATAAGATTTGAAAAATAATACTCTATTGCATGTACTTTCATCAAGGTCTCCACTTAATGAAATATTCTTTTGAAAATTACCTGCCAGTATGAATAGTTCTTTTAATCCCACAATCATTCTGTCATTATTATTTTTAAAGTACTCTTAATTTTAAGATTATATTTGGTTAAAAAGTACTAATGTAAACGTTTCAGAATTAGCATACAAAAGACAAAAAATGCTGAGAACTTGTATGTACTTATTAAAATATGAATAATCTTGTTCTTCACTATAGAACTAAATATATCTATTCTATGAACATTGAAAATATTTAACTATGTATAATAAATTAGGCAAGTTTTTTCCATTGTCATACATAAATGAGAATATATATATAAATCATACATATATAACAAATTATACATTTTATTTGAATATGTAAATTATGGATTAAATTACAATTTAAGGAAGGTTCTTCCTATATATGCATATTTATGTATTTTGCCTATTTAATAATATTCTACATACTCATGTATTATGCTTAAAAATCTTGGGATTTTTCATATTATAATAACTCTAAAATATAACTATATTAAAGGGAAAAGTGTAACATCTGTTTATGTGTTGTTTTATATGTTAATTTTTCAGAATTTAGAGAAATGAAAGATACAAAAACTAACAGATTAAAGCAAGAAGAAAAGAAAAAAAAAAGAGTCATTCCTAAGTAAACTAAATTCCTAATTTCCCGATTATTAATTTGAGGAATGAGTATAACGTTATTTCTATGTATAATGAGTCACAAGTACCTGGATTATTCATTTTCATTTATTTACTATATTTTTACAATATAGTAAATTTTATAATATTGTCAATTTATAATATAGTAAGTAAATTTTGATATTTTTACTGCAGTTATGTGCAATCTGATATAACCCACCAAGAAACATTTGTAAAAAAAAAAAAAAGCATTGAAAGCATACCTGTACAACTGTTAGTGTTGATTTCTGACTGCGATGAATCCCATTTCTTTGTTCACCAGTTTTTTAAAAAAGCGGTTAAAGTGGGCTTCGCCTCACTATGTGACTCTTAAACAATTAACATTCTATTTTTTTGACCATTCACTCTCTTAAAAGAAAAGTTCTAATTCAAAAATGCAATGATAGGAATCTAAAATGTTAATATGTACTCCACCAGAGTATAGACAAATTCTAAGACGATGCTACGTTTCTGTTAGCAGTTCCATGTTTGCTAAGAGAAAACACTTCATGATTTGATTAAACAAAGCTAATTCTTATACACACTGACTTCCAAATGAACTCCATTTTCAACATCTTGTATTATTTGTCATTAAAAGTCACGAAGTTTAATTTTAATTCTTTTATAAGAGTATATGGCAAACTTATATGCAAAATTATTGATATAAGTAGCAAATATTAAATATAAAATAACTGACTACAAGTTGAAAACAATTATGTTGATGTCATTAATATTGAGGTAGCTTAAATGCAAGAGAATTTTTAGTTATATATTTTCATGTTTGTGCTTAATACTAAGATCTCAATGCTATTTCAGAAGCAATTGATAAACTTAACCTAGTGAAACTGGAACATGTATGAAGTACTCCCAACTCTCCACATTGTGTAACCAACAAGGAAACAGTGATGCTACTTCTGAGAAGAAGGTCTAGTTCCACGTCATACATGTTCCTTGGTTGATGTATCAGTCTCTCTATTGTAGTGTAGTTATCCTGTATTGTGTGGCTAATATCGGCTTATGAGTGAGTATATACTATACATGTCTTTCAGGGTCTGGGTTACCTAACTCAGGATGATCTTTTCTAGTGCCACCCATTTAGCTGCAAATTTCAAGATTTCCCTGTTTTTAATAGCTAAATAGTATTCCATTGTGTAAATGTATCACAGACTCTTTATCCATTCTTCAGTTTAGTGACATCTAGGTTGTTTCTAGACTATGGCTATTACAAATAAAGCTGCTTTGAACATAGTTGAGCAAATGTCTTTTTGTAGAGGATTGTTTTAGCTATTCTGAATTTTTGTTTCTGCATGTGATGTTAAGATTTGATCTTTCAATGTTTGTAAAGAATTGTGTGGGTATTTTGATTTTTTACTATGTTGATTTTTTACTATGTTGATTCTCCCAATCCATGAGCATGGGATATCTTTCCGTCTTCTGAAATGTTTTTGAAATTCTTTCTTCAGAGATTTAAATTTTGTTTTCGTACAAGTCTTCTATTTTCTTGGTTAGAGTTACATCCGAGATACTTTATATTGTTTGGGGCTATAGTGAAGGGTGTAGTTTCCCTAAATTCTTTATCAGCCTGTTTGTCATTTGTATACAGGAGGGTTACTGATTTTTTCTTCAGTTGATTTTTGTATCCAGGCACTTGCTGAAGATGTTTCTCAACTGTAGGAGTGCCTTAATAGAATATTTGGGGTCACTTGTATATACTATCATATCATCCACAAATAGTGATAGTTTGACTTCTTCCTTTTCAATTTGTATCCCTTGATCTCCATTAGTTGTCTTATTGTTCTAGCTAGGACTTCAAGTATTATATTGAAGAGATATGGAGAGAGTGCACAGCCTTGTCTTATCACTGATTTCAGTGGAACTGATTTGTTTCTCTCCATTTAGTTTGATGTTGGCTATAGGCTTGCTGTATATTGCTTTTTGTTGTTGTTGTTTAGGTATATGCCTTGTATATAGTGGTATAGAATTAAAATGTAACCTCATTCTTCATACACATTATATATATTTCTACTTAATATGAGGCATTGTGCCCATATAATTAATAATAATAAAAGGTTTTTTTTCACCAGAACTTTGAAAGTGCTATTGCAGACTGTTTTGGATACATAGTTAAACAAGTTAAACAAGTTGGTCAAATCATGGTCCTGTCAATAAGTATTCTACTTTTATCACGGGAATATACATATTAGGTGCAAAAGATAGATAGAATCCTATCGAAAGATAAGGTAAAATAGTCAAATAAAGTCTTCAAAAACATCAGAGACATACAGAATATACCATTTAAAATTGATTTTATTATTTTAAAGAGTCACTGACAATGAGGTAGGTTAACTCCTGGCAACACTCAGCCTAACTCAAAGAAGATGATGAGCCTCATAAAACCTCCTTATAGAAATGGCTTCAAAGTGACAAACAGGCCTCGGGCAAAATGTCCTCACATCTACCACAGACAGAATTCTGCCTGAAACATGGCAATCTTGGATGCAGGCAGAGTCGATGGTCAAACTGCTAAGACAGAGTAAGCAAGTCCTTAATAGTTCCTGCCTTACAAATATGTCTGTCAGATATATTGGCCAAGAAAACTGAAGATGATGTTCTAATGTTATTGAGACTTTGGGGTGACTGCTCAGGTAACAAACTGTTTATGTCATCTTCTCATTTGGGAAGCTGCTAGCCAGCAATCAGGTAATTAATTTTATTCCTCTCAAGTCTCTGATTGCGTTGAAGACCAGATAGCTTAGTTTTACAATTAAACTTAGCTGTTTAGCAGTTAAGATGCTTTTAGGTCTAGATAGATGTTTTAAGTTGATAATGACAAGATGTGATGGAGATTGATCTACATTCAGAATTTTAGACGCACCAAGATAGGATGGATGTTTTCTTCAAGGTTGTCAAATACAAATAGCTGAAACACTAAGAATGTAACATTTAAATAATTCCTAATTATGTTACTTTCTTTTGCTATATGTAATTTATTTTATATGTGTGTAAGAATATAAATGTATTTTACACAATAATAAAAATATTTAATAAAAAAAGTACACAAACAAAAAAACTAGAACATATTCTAAAAAGAATAGGTCAAATCTTATATGCCAACTTGTGATCTTAATAAATACATAGAACTATTGAATAAAAAATAGTGTAAGTATTGGAAAAATATGATTAAAACAGAATGATTTACTTCAATTCTTTAATGCAACTTGTGCTATGTAAGAATCCTGAAATACATAGTTTAGGAAAATTGTAATTTGGTTCCTATTATTTTTGTTTTCCTCATATTATTTTTGCTTCCTTGCTTCTATATCAAGAAACAAACTGAGTAAATGGAAACCAACATGTCATGTGATCAGTGTTATTAACATATTAATGAATTTCGGAACAATTATTACAAAGATCTTTTGAGAACCTTGATTTCTCCACGTATCAGCTACACATGAGGTTCACAGTAGTAGAATGCTATATACATTTTGCTTGTGGCAGTAGGACTCCCAAACTATCAAATGATTTACCCTTCTTAATGTAAATGTTTGTGCTTATCTATTGCTTTTATATTATTACTTAACAATATTATTCGAAGATCTTAGGAAATGTTAAGTTCCTCTACATGATTCCTCCCAATCTCTCACTTTATTGTTAAATTATTTGGAATTACTCTTGATAGCATCATTATTTTCTTGAATATCAAATGTTTAGTTTATTTCATTACCGTTTATGTTTCCCCACTTCTGACTTAATCATAAGCTTCACAAGGCCAAGAATGTATTTCAATTTTTCTCTTCCTCTCTACCCAGCAGCCATGTTACTATGTGAGCACATAGACTGCCCTTCACAAAATTTGCAAAATATATAACTGAATGAAAGAATACAAGAAGTTAAGTAATTCTATTTGATTTTATTGCTCCTGACAAACATGGATTTTATCTCCATGTACTAATATTTCATGTTTATGTTGAGGATTGTGAATACACTCTGGGAAAAATACTATAATATATACTACAGAAATGGAATAAAAAGTTAAAAGAGCATCATTATTTTAAGATGAAAATATGATAGGTTTACAGGCAAAAATTATGATGTCTAATTCTTATTGTTATATAAATTTATCTCTTCTCACATTTAGTAAATAGATATAGTAACAAGATATCTTATCTACAATATTAGTTTTAGTGAATTATTATGTGTGTTTGAAACATATATTTTGGTACAATAGGAAAATATGTATGTGGAAAATAAGTTTGATTATTATATTAAATTCCTCAAATAGTTTAAATATTATCAAGGTTCTAATTTAGAAAAATTTGCATGAATGTATTGGGAATAACATTTCTTTGTCATTTAATATCATCCTTTTTCCAGACTAGCAGAAATAATTCTTCAAAATTGACTTTAAAAAAAATGGATTGAGATAGAAATGATCATAATGAGTGAGTTAACTCAGAAGCAGAAAGACTCAAATGTAATACGCTCACTTATATCTGCATACTAGCCCAAGGGACATGTCCAATGAAAGCCTTCACTTACGAGGAAACTGAGACAGAGGAGAGGACATCCTATTGGGACTCTCGATGAGAGAACCATGGGAAAATAGCAAAGCAGAAGGATCCAGAGGGTCCTAGAAACGTACAAAGAACATTATGATAGGCAGATTTGGGCCAAGGGGTCCCGCTCGAACTAAGGCACCAGCCAAGGACAAGACAGGCGGTAAACTTTAAACCCCTACCCAGATCTAGCCAATGGTCAGAACAGTCTCCACACTTGAGTGGAGAGTGGGATATGACTTTCTCACGTGTTCTGGTGCCTCACATTTGACCATGTCCCCTGGAGGGGAAGACCTGGAGGCACTCAGAGAAAGGACAGCAGGTTACCAAGAAGAGACTCGATACCCTATGAGCGTCTTCACCAACCCTACATCTGACAAAGGTCTAATATCCAAAATATATAAAGAACTCAAGAAAGTAAACACCACCAAACCAAATAACCCAATTGAGAAATGGGGCTTGGAACTAAACAGAGAATTCTCAACAGACGAATATCAAATGGCTGAGAAACACTTAAAGAAATGCTCAACCTCCTTAGTCATCAGGGAAATGCAAATCAAAACAACTCTGAGATTCCATCTTACACCCATCAGAATGGCTAAGATCAAAAACTCAAGCGACACCAGATGCTGGAGAGGATGTGGGGAGAGAGGAATACTCCTTCATTGCTGGTGGGAATGCAAACTAGTACAACCACTTTGGAAATCTATCTGGTGCTATCTCAGAAAACTGGGAATAGGGCTTCCTCAAGACCCAGCTATTCCACTCCTTGGAATATACCCAGAAGATGCTCCAGCACACAACAAGAAAATTTGCTCAACCATGTTCATAGCAGCCTCATTCATAATAGCCAGATCATGGAAACAGCCTAAATGTCCCTCAGTAGAAGAATGGATAAAGAAACTGTGGTACATATACACTATGGAATACTACTCAGCTATTAAAAACAAGGAATTCCCGAAATTTGTGGACAAATGGATTGAGCTAGAGATGATCATAATGAGTGAGTTAACCCAGAAGCAGAAAGACTCAAATGGTATATACTCACTTATATCTGCATACTAGCCCAATGGGCATGTCCCACGAAAGTCTTCCCTTACCAGGAAACTGGGACAGAGGGGAGGACATCCTACTGGGACTCTAGATGAGAGAACCATGTGAGAATAGCAATGTAGAAGGATCTAGTGGGTCCTAGAAACCTACAAGTAGAACATTATCATAGGCAGATTTGGGTCAAGGCGTCCCGCTCAAACTAAGGCACCAGCCAAGGACAATACAAGCGTTAAAATTTAAACCCCTACCCAGGACCCTGCCCATGGACAGGACAGTCTCCACACTTGAGTGGAGAGTGGGATATGACTTTTTCAAGTACTCTGGTGCCTCACATTTGACTATGTCCCCTGGTGGGGGAGACCTAGTGACACTCAGAGGAAGGACAGCAGGTCACTGAGAAGGGACTTGATACCCTATGAGCATATACAGAGGGAGGTAATCCCTCTGAGGAACAGTCATAGGGGAGAGGAATAAGGGGAAAATGAGAGGGAGGGGAGAATGGGAGGATACAAGGGATGGGATAACCATAGAGATGTAACAAGAATAAATTAATAAATCATAAAAATTAATAAAAAATAATGACTTGAATATTATGGTACTAGCCAATTACTTTCTGATTGGGCTACACACAATCTTCATAAGATAGAATTATACCTAATGTCTTGGCCTAAAATCTTTTGACCAGTACCTGGGTATGGGGCATGAGGTTGGGGAAATAAAAAATATATAGGAAAAGATAGAAAAGATATAACAAAAGAGATAAGAAAAACAAGTATTCGGAAGGACTAACCATAAATACTGTAGCCCTGAGTTTACTTTCTCAGATCTTTTACACAGTACTTATGCGTGTGAACCAGAAGATCTCAGAACAGAAACAAATGCTACCAATTACTTCAGTTATCTATATGCTTAGCCTTCTTTCATTTTAAGGCCAAAGATGGACATCAAGCTCCACATCCTGATCTGAAATTAATAACAAACTTTCTTAAACAGCGTAAGTATCTTGCCAAGTCCTCAAGGCTGTGTGAAAGTCTGCAAGCCAAGGTTTAAGTCCTCTGGCATACTCTGGTAAGCACTCCAAAAATGGCTCCTGACATCATATTAGAGTTCTCACAAATAGAGAAAGAAATAAACTATGTTCGTTGCCTAAATTCTGTTGGGGACGGGCTACATAGCCAATGTTCAGCCATCTTGTCAGAACCTAGGTTCTTATTTCTCCAGAAGTCTGCCATTCACCAGAAACTAGCTGACCTTGTCGTAGGTCAACAGTTAGACACCTGTTGTGGTTTATTGTGGGGGCTGGTCATTCCAGACCCCCGAGCTACTCCTTTTCAGGTGGGACTACTGATAAGATCAGATTAAGGGCCAGCTGCCTGCGAGCAGCAGTTCCGGGAGCTTTTTCCTGACTAACCAGATCCTTCATGACTTTCCTGGAATTTCTCTCCTGCAATTGGTAGCTGTAAAGGTAGATACCTACCTGCTGGAGCATTCCAGAGTTAGGTATCCATAGCAACCCTTGCTTACGCAAATATCCATGCTTCTGTGCCTATATAAACTCAGCGAAAGTTTTCCATAAACGGGGTTT
This sequence comes from Acomys percivali, assembly GCA_907169655.1. NCBI lineage: Eukaryota > Metazoa > Chordata > Mammalia > Rodentia > Muridae > Acomys > Acomys percivali. The sequence goes on from OU015752.1 coordinate 16,820,407, forward strand.
GATCAGAATGCAGACTTGCCCCCTTCTTCGTGTCTAGTGTTCTGTCTCTATACAGTAAAATTTTTCTCCCGAGCGTTAGTCGAACCCTGGCGGGCCGGGACAAAATTCATATCCTTATACTTAGGAAATGAGACCCTTTTCACTCCTCATGAGATAAAAATCTTTTATCAATAAATACCAATCAATAAAGATTCAGAGTTTGTCAATGTGTATAGAAAGAAAGAGTGTTATACACAGCTCTAAATAGAACTCCTGTATCTTACTCTATTCACATGAAGCCCAAAGATAAATGCAGAATAGGAGGGAGAAGAACTAAGAATCAGAGGTAATCGACATCTGCAGGAAAAAAAAAAATTTCAGTCAAGACAGGGCCATTGCACACATGATTTGCAGTTGCTGTGACTATATGTTCATGACTCACAAAGTGCCATATTTGTCAAAGCCCCAGGATCAAGGGGGTAGAGTTCATAAATTTCTTGTCATCTCTGGAATCTATTGACAAGTGTTCTGAGTTGGGAGAATAAGAGTTAGCTTTCTTCTTTATTCTAGCCTTCTAGTAGTGGTTACACTTGATCTACTAGAGATTCTTAAGCTTGTGTTTGTATCAAGTAGTAAGCAGTCTCATGTATTTTATAAATAAGTCACAGAAAATTAGATTTAAGAAGGATGAGGAGAAAGAGGGAAAAATTGGAGGGCATTATTTGATAAAAGGGTATTATAAGCACATATGAAATATCCAATAAAAAGAATTTTCAAAAATTAAGAATCATCAGTGTTACTAATATGTTAACATTTATGTATTAATCAAATATGAGCTCACATGTGTATATTTTGCTGTATATAAATAAATTGAAACATACACATAAACTGAACAAAAATATCTGTACCAGCAAACCAAATGTTTCACTAATTTTCCCATCTTACATAGAAATGGTCTGGAGGATCTGGCTTATGCAACAACTTCTGCAGATTCAGGCTTCATTCTGATCCTTTTATTTCATCATGTACAGGCATTCACAAAGTATTTTAAATATTCTCCTGAAAAAATGTCTATCTATTAAATATTATATTTTGGTCATCTCCAGTCCTGGTACAGAGGCTTATGAATAGCACAGTGTCAGAAAGTGACTCAAAATGAAGGCATGGATAATCAAAATTGATTCAGAGAATGCTACATTAAAAATAGAAAACCCACCCCTCCCCTTCTATTAATCTACATAATCCCTGTCTGGTTTAATAGGATTTTAACTAGTCCTAAATATATGAGCCTATTGGTATTCTGAGAGGCTTAAACTCCCTTTTAAGCAATAAGAATGGATTAAAACCAACCTTTGAGTTTCACAATTTGCATTTAGCTGACCTATTCTGTGAGCCTTACTAAAGTCCCTAAGTGTTTTCCTCTCCAGACTCTAGTATCTTGCTTGGATAAGATCATGAGATTCTTTTCCTCCTTTGATATATCTCAGCTTCATAAATGCAAGGACATGAGCAAATTCTTTGTCAGATATTTCTTCTGTCTCAACACACATGTGCTCCTTAAGCAGTTCCCTGTTTTCAGATATTTCGCATATAGCTCTTTATGCTTGTGTGAAATATTTTCAGTTTTAGGAAGAAAATAGATTCCTTGAGAAAATCCTGAAGAGGGAAATAGATCATTGTAATGAGGTGCCAATGTGCTGTCAATGAGATGTTAAAATAGGTCAAGGCCGAATTAAATTTTTTTCTCTCCTATCAACAGCGTTCTCTAAATTTCTAGTAGTCAATGCTGACAAATCATATTTTTTCTTTTGACTCTTTTGCCCTTAATGAATCTCTGTTATTCACAACCCTGCAGACTTTTAGCTGGAAAAACAAGACATGTCCCTATATTATTTACTAAAATAGAGTCTAATGTTATATACAAGTCATTGTCACTTATGAAAATAAAAAATTGTATTATTTATATGTAAATATCAAATACAGTACTACATATGTAGCACATTTATTGCTTATTCTATCCTTATATAGAAAGCTGTACACATATGTGTGCTTGGTTGAACAGTTATTTAGAGGTAACAAATAGGCAGCCAGATGTTGATGTTTACTGAGTAAAGAATAAAGTGTAAGGAGAGAAAAAAAAAATGTTTAAAATAGGAAATAAAAATGGAAAGAGAAGTAGAAAATATCACTTGATAATGAAAAGAAATCTCTAAGGCACCTTTTTTTCTACTGAAGCAGACAGCTGTTCATTGGTTGTATGAAATTTAAGTATAAACATTTAAGCGTGTGTTAAGCGGAAGTGTAAGATTCTATATGGCCTGAACTCAGCACTTACATTATTAGCTACGGAAATAGTGTTTCATTATTAGCTAAGGAAATGGTGTTTTATTAGCTAAAAGAAATATGAGATTCCAGGTGGCCTGGACTCAGCTACTATGACAATAGCATTGTCAGCCAAATCAAGCAGGTTAAGAGGAGCAGGCCAATAAAGAGAGCAAACAAAGTAACAGCGAACTGAGAAGAACAAGTTAAAAATTCTCCACTAGTCTCCATCTCGACCCCATTCCTGGAATTTACTGCCTTTATCTCACCCTACAGAGTCTAGCAGAAGGGCGCCTAATCATGCATTGGCTTACTCTCATAACAAAGGTTTTGGGTTGATCAGCTCTCAGATGCCTGGCTCTTGGAACCAAATTATCATGGATCTTTTAGAATTGATGTTGGTTGTTTTGTTGTTGTTGTTGTTGTTGTTTTTATTGTTCTGTTCAAGTAATTATGTGTCACTAGAGCTGAAGAGAGGAAAATCATTTCCTAGTGAGTTGGAAACTTTAACCCTCTATGTTACTGTTGGTTCTTTGGAACCTATCAGAAAGGAGTAGCATCAATTCACACCTGAATCCTTTATCAGCATCAGCAATTTGACCAGAAGATATTAATAACAGTTTTGTCACTGAAGGTTGCATTCCAAGATTTAGTGTTCACCAGTACTCTTTCCTACTACTTTTTCCTAGGAATAACTACATGAGCCATGATGGTGCATTCAAAAAAGCAAGCAGCCCTGGTGAACAAACAAGTGATCAAGAAAAAAGCAAGGCCAACCAAAACCTAAGGATGTGTTGGCTTGCTAAAGAAGACAAATAACAGTGATCCTCATGCCCACTTATTGTTATTGTTTATTATTATTATTATCATTATTATTATTATTGTTATTATTATTATTATTATTATTATTATTATTATTATTTTCTTTAAAGTGAGGGTTAGACAGGCTATTCTGTTATTAGTGCAGACATAGATTCCCCATGTTAGCTCTAACAGTCACTGAAGTACATGTAGCTAGGATTTAGATTTCCTTGCATCAAAAAATAAGACACTTCAAAAAAATAGATCACTGTTTGAGACATCTGGGGACCCATATGTAGAATGCCCTGATCCTAACCTAACATATGTTTAATCATTTTTTACTGAAATAATAAAAAAATTATTGAGCAAAAAGCTTAAGGAAGAATAGATTTATTTTAACCCATGTTTTGGTCTTTTTGCCTTTGAGACTATACATAATGAATTGAATCATGGTGAGAAATGGGTGGTGTGGCATTACCTCACAGTGAGTAAGCAACAGAGTGACCATGAAGGAACAAGAGCATAGGGCAACATAAGTCTTCCAGAGTATCCCTCGTGAAATCTCCAAGTTGGAGAGGGGAAACAAGAAACTCTCTGTGAACTTCTAGGTCAACTAAAATGTAGCATATTTAGCATAGAAGGTAGAAGGTATGTACTAACATTCAAGATATTCCTCTGACCTCAACACACGTGCTTTGGCATGTGCTTTCTCCCACTCACACAATCATGCACACACATATATTACACACTTATACACACAAAGGTTTATAGAGATTCAAGGTAAACAATGTGGGAAGATGGATGCATTCATTGACAAAATAATGTATTTCCAAAACAAAAGCCTCATTTCCTCCTAGAAAGCTGGGAAACTCAAATGTTGTGAGATAGAGCCATGCAGCATCATAACAACAGGATGGCTCTGTTCTTAGCTCCGAGTGTCACGTGATCCCTATCTATAAGTATCTTATAATGAACAGAATAGTTCTGGTTATTATGCTTCTCTAACACATGCAAAGAAAATAATTATAAACATTTAGATATTTCTAAAATAATTTCTTTATAAGTACTGTTTGTTGAAGAAAGTATTGTAGCTCAAAATTAGGTGCTAAAAACAAAACAAAACAGTTTTTTTATTGCTCTGCAATAGACCTCATAAAGGCACAACACTGTTGAGCCAAGCCCAGAAAGCTAAAACTAAGCCTGGAGTAGGAACAGACTCACCTGCGTTCCTCAGCAGTTTCTTCATGAACTATTTAATGACAGTATGGATTTCCTTTCCGTGTTCTCATTGTACTTCTTATCCTTCACATTCAGAGGATTATTTAATAAATGCTTTATTAAAAATGTATCAAAATTGCAACTGAATCTGCTTGCATTATTTCCGCACATATACACACCATGTCAATGTTCATGCTGTCCTTGTTCTACTAAAATTATTACCAAAGTTTTAACCTACATTTGACAAAGGTTAAAAATCTTCTTGCTTAAAATCTTTCCTTTTCCAAGTGTCTCAAGGTTATCACTTCTGCAGGTACTGTTGTTGTTTTTCCATTCTTCACTGTTTCTCTACAGAATATGTTCCATCAACATACAGAAAAAGTCTGATATGCCCCACACACAATTATGCACACAAATCAAAATATACTTATTCTGTTAAACCTCAGTTTCTAATTTGACTTTAGAGAAAATAAATGCAAGACTCCAAATATTTCTACTCACATAAATCTATAAAGGGTTTATCACTACGTTGTTTCAATAAACAAATATCCAGGTTACATTTCTCTTGCTTAGATGAAGTACCTTACGAGAACAACTTTAAGTGAGAAATGGCTTATTCAGATAATCAATTCACCTTATAATTCATCACCTCGAGAAAGTCATAGCATGAACTTAAAGCAGCCAGTCACATTTGTAGCCAAGAAGAAAGAATAATTCAAGCACCCTTACCAGTGCTCTTCACTCCTACACACTTATACAGTGTGCATTCTAAACAAGGCTAACACTGTGACCCACAATGGGTGGGAGTTCCTACTTCAATTAATGTAATCAAGTCAGTAGTCCACAGAAAGATGCTCACAGACTAAGCTGATCTTGACAATTCCTCACTCAGACTCTTTTTCCCCCTTTGATTTCAATTAGTGTTAAGGTGACAAATCTCTCCATCATAACAAATATTCTTTACAACCATGAACTTGTGAACTTACAGATACTATTGCTGTCTGTACAAGTCTCTCATAAGATTCAGTCAGTCATCATACTGGTATGGGCTGGGGAAGGGCTCACTAGCTTCTACCTTGACTTGGGAGCTTTTGAAAACATGTCTGATCTGAGAGGAAGGGTAGGTTGCTTTAAGAGCATTTGCCTAGGAACTTTCACCACATTTGAGGAGACAACTACATACCCTTGTGTACAAGAGGCTGTGCAACTTATATTCAGTAGGTAATGGAAAACCCAATAAATAAAAAGAAGAGTGGACATTGAAAAGGGGCCAGGTCTGGTGATTTGATCTGAAAGATGTATCCAGAAGCATGGACCTAAATATGTTCAAAAATTAAATTGTTTGCATGTATAAATTTCTCAAAGAATAATAAAAACTTCTTTAAAAATATGATGTGCACATTACACTGCACAGTAGATGTTTGGGGCCTAATTTTATTTCTTAATACACAAAATGAATATTTTACTTTCATATTCTGTATCCCAACTCTAATTGAAAACTTATGATGTACTTTATGCTTTTCTAGCTGACATATTTCCAGTGATTTGAGCTCAAAGTAGCTTGAAGTTAATTTTTAATAAATAATTATTGTTTGAGTAAGTGAGGTCAATAAAAGTCAAGAATATTTATTCCAAGCCATTGATTATATTATTGCTAGAGAAAATATTGCAGCTTTCTTACTTGAACAGTTAATTTCTAAAATAAAATTGACAAATGCTGTTTTCATCATGTTAAAAGGTAATAGAGCTAGAGATGAAATAAACAGAATATATAAATGAGAAAGCTATAAATTTACCATATGACCCAGCTATTCCACACTTATGCCCAAAGGACATTATATCCTACTTCACAGATATATGCTCAGAAATGTTCATTATTGCTCTATTCACAGAAGTAAGGAAATTGAAACAAATTAAATACCCTCCAAAAGATCGGTAGATAAGGAAAATGTAGTGTACATGAACACACACACAATGGAATATCATTCATTTATAAAGAAAAATGAAGCTATGAAGTTTTTAAGTATGTGACTTAACATAGAATTGAGTATCTTCAGGTTTGTGTATATAACATGAAGCTACCACAGAAAGTAGGAAAGCATAAATGGACCACGGGGTGGTGTATGGCGGAGGTTCAAAGGGGAATAGCAAATATAGATAATAAGAAGTGAAAAAAAGGAAATATTGAATGATGGATCTAACTTAATAGGAGGAAGAGAGATCAATATGGATGGAGAAGAGGAGAAGGGACAAATAATTAATGGTGTTTGATAAAGCCTCATATTATTTTGTTTATAAAATTATACACAGTACATGTGAGTGTGTATACCAAACACACACACACAAACACACACACACACACACACACACACACACACACACACACACACACACACACAC
>OU015752.1:16832977-16898614 GCA_907169655.1 Acomys percivali
GCTACTGTTTCCAGCTCACACAATGTCATTAAAAGGATTGGATCTTAAGCATGGAAGCATAATGTGACATTACTCAGATTTCCTAGGATAATAACTGAAAGCACACTGAATATTTGCATAAAGCCTCATTTCCCTTTTCCACTTCTCTTCTTAGCTTTGTATGTATGGGATGGAACTGGCATCTTAGGCATCAGTTATGGATAGTTATATGGGGCTAGAGTCATTGATGAGGCAGAATATGTATGCGTGGGAAACTGTTAATTCTCATTTAGATGGAAGGAGTCTTAATATTAAGGAGAAGAAGAGGCGTTTTAGAGATTGCATTTACTGTGTCAAGATTCCATCTGCAGATATCCTCTGTCATTCAATGTGGCTACCAGAGTATCTCAAACCACTAGGAGAAGGAAGTAATTATAATATAGAGAATTAGCTACGTATTAAAAGTGAGTCCTGAATTAGACCCCATTGAGTGTACTGCCAGGCTTCTGTGTGTGAGGCTGCCAATTTGATAATGAAAGAGAAATGCTTCATTCTTCTTTCTGATGCTATTTTGGAGCAATGGACATTCTGTATGAGTGGACTTCAGCTGTGGATAGATGAAGCACAGACTGTCCCACCATACTATTTTCCTCTTCTGCTTGTTTACCTACCCTGACCAACTCACTTTCAGCTTACTCTCAGATTTCACTCAAGGATAACTGAAGAAAAAGGATGTAAACAGTGTAAGAGCCAGAGACAGTGGATGGCTACAAAGAAACAATGACTTCTAGAGGGCTACAGAGCAGGGAAGTTGCACATATGAACTCATAGTATGCACAAATTTTCAACATGGCAAAGGAATGGGATATGAGATCCCACGCAGAGCAGAAGACTGACTATAATTTGATAGAGACTGGGAGAGGGGAAGTCAGTTTTCTATAACAGTGTGTATATCACCTGGTAAATCAATCATAATCTAGTGAACACATTCCACAATCAAGAATATTTGGGCAGCACAAATTGTTCTTAATAGTTTAAGAAAAATTACAGAAAATTGTTCAGGTAAGAAATCTGGATAGCTATTATGCATAAGGATGCTATGAATATGGTTGAGCAAATCTTCTTGCTGTGTGCTGGAGCATTATGTGGGTATATTCCAAGGAGTGGAATAGCTGGGTCTTGAGGAAGCCCTATTCTCAGTTTTCTGAGATAGCACCAGATAGATTTCCAAAGTGGCTGTACTAGTTTACATTCCCGCCAGCAATGAAGGAGTGTTCCTCTCTCTCCACATCCTCACCAGCATGTGGTGTTGCTTCAGTTTTTGATCTTAGCTATTCTGATGGGTGTAAGATGGAATCTCAGAGTTGTTTTGATTTGCATTTCGCCGATGACTAAGGAGGTTGATCATTTCTTTAAGTGTTTCTCAGCCATTTGATATGGCACTCAGAGGAAGGATAGCACGCTACCAAGAAGCGATTTGATACCCTATCAGCATATACGGGGGGGGGGGGGGGAAGTGCCCCTCAGTCACAGTCATAGGGGAGGGGAATAAGTGGAAATGGGAGGGAGGGAGAAATGGGAGGATACAAGCGATGGGATAACAATTAAGATGTAATAAGAATAAAGTAATAAAATATATTAAAAAAGAAATCTGTATGGATCAGGGAAAGCTGAGGGAGGGGAAGGACAATGTGCTTAACATGTGTTTCACAGTATTCTCAATGAACTAACAATTTATTAAAAAGGTCTTCCTTTTTTATGTTTTTTTCAGAGTTTATCATTGTGGATATAAGGAAGAAAGAGTTTTGTATTAGCGTCCACCATTGCATTGGCAAATTTTAGGTCAATTTGATATAACCTATAGTCATATGAAAGGTGGAATCCTCAATTGAGAATATGACTCCAGAAGATATGGATTTAATCGTAGAGACCTGGAAGGAATTTTCTTCATTAGTGACCGATGTGGGCGTTCCCAGCCCATTGTGAGTGGGTCAATCCATGGGATGATGGACTTGGGTTCTATATGAAAACAAAGTGAGCAAGCTATGATCAACGTTCCAGGAAGCATCATTCCTCTCCCACGTCTGCATCAGATCCTAATTACAGGAAACTGCCCTGTTAAGGTCCTTCCCTCATTACTTTAATGATGTAATGTGATATGGAAGTTTAAACCAAATAAAGCCTTTCCTTAGCACCTTCTTTGCTTATATTGATTTATCAAAGCAATAGTAATTCTGACTAAGTCAACCTTCAGACATAATTCAGGCAAAATATCACAGTAATTTTCCTTATGTTTATGTGAAGTACTATTATTCTTAATGGTTTGATAATTCATTTTTTTTACCTATAACTTAAAACTCATCACACTCATGATTTTCAGATATATTACTATGCTTTTTAAAGTTAGTTCAGTTACTCCATTTTTTTTCTTTCTCACACTCTGTGTTATTCTACAGAGAAGAAAATACATCCCAGGACCAGAAGAACCTATCTTTCTTTCTTTTTCCCACCTAAGAAATGCATTAGCAGCACATTATTTCAGTTCAGAGGAAATCTGAACTCAGAGTATCTCTAATCCTGTGCCATCTACTGCCTATAAGAATAAGATATTAGCTGGGTGTAGTGGCACATGCCTTTAATCCCAGTACTCCGGAGGCAGATCTCAAAGAAGTATCTTTTTTTTTTTTTTAATTTACCTTTGAGGATGAGTAGTTTCGTTCATTGGTATCTAGGAATGCCCCTTGAAATGGTTCTTTCCTTGCTCTCTTCTGCTTGTCCTCATAAGGTTTATGCTAAGCCAATAAAAACATGTTCTGTGCTTTTTCTGAATTCTTGAACTTTTTAAATTTTTGATAAAATATTTTAATTATCATTGGTGCCATACTATAAGGGTTCCATACTAAAAAATAAAAATATAAATATGTGTCATTTAGATATTATTCGATATGCCAACTTCTTCTTTTTATTTGCAGTTTCTCCTGATTCTTTCAATTCCTTACCAAACATTAAAATGTATTTTATCTCCTTTCTCTGAATTCCTTTTATATATGCTCATTTTTAAAACTTATATCAATGTTTTGTTGTTAAAAATAAGCAACTACATACTTACACTATGTTTTACTAAATTTTCAAAAGAAAAACTTTATATGAATGCCAATTAAGAAAATTGATATAAACTATGTGAGGCTGTACATGGTGTAGACTAAATAGGAAGATGAGGGCCATAATATTTCTAGGCTAAACATATGACATACAGGTTCTTATATTTAATCTATATAAATCAATGTTGCAATCTAATAAAAAAGTGAATACTATGGTAACGTAGCTAAATAGTAGAACCCCAACATACGGAATTTACAAAGGCCTAGATTGGGTAATTCTCAACAATTTAATAAATACATAAAAGAAAAATTTACTGAAATTAAATATTCCTTGTATTTCTATTATATTGCACTGTACTTTTGCATGTGTTTGATTGGTTTAACCATACTTGAATGAGTCCAAACCTTCTGTAGAATTTTTAAATTGAAAAAAATTTATACCATATATTTTGATCACAATTTCTGCTACCTATTTCTTGCTAATAATCCTAACTTCCTCTGCTACCAACTCTAAACATTCTTACTTTTTCTCTTTCTCTTTCTAAACAATAAGTATACAACCTGCCAACCACACAAAAAAGCAACAACAAAATAGAAAAAATAAAACCACAAAAACACAAGACCCAAACACACACACACACACACACACACATGATGTACCAACTCAGGACAATACATGCAGTAAACCTAGAGCTCTTATTTAGATTAGCCAATGGACAGCTCATTCTCCACAGTTGCGGGAGAACAGGTACTGCCTCTGATATGAATGCTGGTGGCCAGAATCAGTTCCCCTTGGTGGAGAGGTTGATTGGCACACAGAAGGGGAAGCAGGCTATCCAGATGAGACCTGATAGGTTGTGGTCATATAGTGGGGAGGCCATGTCTCCTTCTGCCAGAGGCCTAGAGGAGGGGAATAGAGAAAAGAGAAAAGGGGTGGAGACGGGAAGATACAAGTGAGGGGATAACAATCAGGGTGTAATCTGAATAAATTATAACAATTTAAAAATATCAGGTGAAAAAGTAAAATTTGTTCTCATTGGAAAATATTCAAAGTGAGAAATACATGTTCCTTGGAGTTTGTCTGATGTAAGTTATTAACTAAGATTACTACATATTTGACGACATGATGGTTCACACAAAGCGGAATACTCTTCAGCTGTTATGAACAAATACATCATGAAATTTGTAGGCACATGGATGGAACTAGAAAAGACAGTCCTGAATGAGCTAACCCAGACACAGAAAGGCACACACTCACTTATAAACGGACATTAGTCTTACAGTACAGGATAACCACCCTACAATTCACAGACCCAAAGTTGCTAAATATCAAGGAGGGTACACGGGACACTGACACAGAGAGGAACTGGGTAGAAGATGGTGTGGAGAGGGAGATGAAGGGGGGAATCAGATATGAGGACCCGGTTGGGGAAGGGGAGGTGAGAGGGCTGGGACAGAGAAGGGAATCTGAAGGTAAGCATCTCTGAGGTAAGCTGGAGACATCCTACAAGATGAGATTCAGGGAGGATATGAGGATGACTCTAGCTGAGGTTTCTAGCAGCAGAGGACGCGGAGACTTCAGTGGCTACCTTCTAGTCAGGAAGGACTCCTAGTAGAGGGAAGGGGACAGTAACTCACTCATGAAACCTTTGACCCCAAAATTTCCCAGTCTACAAGAAGTTCAGGGAGAAAGAGGAAGCAAAGACTAAAGGAATGTCCAACAGATGACTGGCCCAATCATGAGAGAGAGCCAACCCCTGACACTATTAATAATAAGCTGACATGCTTGCAAAAAGGAGCCTAGGATAACTGTTCTCAGGGAGAGTCCAGCAGGCAGTGGATTCAAACAGAGGTGACAGATCTCTGAGAGCCTTGTGTAAGTGCAGCAGGAAGGATATAAGGAAGAATAGGGGAAAACAACATTACAAGAACCAATAGAGTCAACTAAGCTAGGGCCACAGGGGCTTACAGACCTGTAGAACCAAACAAATACCATGCATTGCCTGGACCTAGGGGCCCTGCACATACATAAGTAATGGGCAGCTTTGTCTTCATGGAGGTTCCCTAGCAAGTGGAGCAAGGGCTGTTCTGTCAGGCACTCTGCTGTCTGTTATTGGATCACTTTCCTCTAGTGGGCATGCCTTGCCTGGCTTCCGTAGAAGAGGATGAGCTCAGTCCTGATGCTACTTGAAATGCTGGAGTGGCTTGATCCCAGGATGAGGACTCCCCTTTCTGAGAAGAAGAGGAAGGGGACTGTTCTGACCATTGGCTAGATCTGGGTAGGGGTTTAAATTTTACCACCTGTATTGACCTTGGCTGGTGCCATAAGTTGAGTGGGACTCCTGGGCCCAAATATGCCTATTATAATGTTCTACTTGTAGGTTTCTAAACCCTCTGGATCCTTCCACTTTGCTATTCTCCCATGCTTCTCTCATCTGGAGTCCCAATAGGATGTCCTCCCCTCGGTCCCAGTTTCCTGGTAAGTGAAGGCTTTCTTGGGACATGCCCCTGAGATGTAACAAGAATAAATAAAAAAAAAAAAAAAGAAAACAAACACACACACACACACACACACACAAAAAAAAAAAAAAGATGAGGAAGGGGAAATAGGAAGAGAGGGAGAGGACTTAGGAAGGGAAGTAAAGTGAATAAATAAATAAACTTAATACACATATATTAATTTATTGTATGTTTTAAATAATTATTAAAAGAAAAATTATGGAATTATTACCAACCATTATAAAATTCAATAACATCTGACAAACACCTCTGTCAAGCAGAAAGCATTTTCTCTTTATTAACAGAATTCACAGTGTATTTTCCCCCAGTGAGTAGTGTTGGAAACATAAAGAATATAGACCTAGTATAGGAAAATATGAAATGAACCCTAAAAATATTGTCAAGAATTATCAATTTTTTGCTTTGCTTTAGAGGGTTATTTTCAAGGCGGGTTGGTTGTAAGTTATTATTGGTATTATTTAGAGAAAAAAAAAGGTTGAACTCAGAAATGATTCTCTTTTTCTTTATCTCCCATTCTTAGGTTTGGAGATAAGGGTTGAAAAGAAAGAAGGGGAATATAGAAATATGTAGGGAAGATGGGAAAAAAGTAGATTAGTGAATCTACACCTCAAGTTGTTAATGCCTCAATTGTCACTCACAAGGATTTTTTTTTTAAATCACTGGTATAGAATTTTGTATATAGATGGAAAAAAGTTTAATTTTAAATAAAGTTGTATATAATTCAAATGTAAGATTAGTCTTCACACATATTATATATATATAAATATATATATATATATATATATATTCTACTCTAATATGAGGTATTGTACCCATATAACTCAATTATAATACAGTTTACTTCCAGTACTTTGAAAGCGCTATTGCAGGATGTTTAGGATAAATAAGTTATACAAGGTAATTGTTAGTTGATGAAATCATAGTCATATCAATTAATAGTCTATTTTTATCACAAGAATATATATCTTAGGTGCAACAGATAGATACAATTATATAGAAAGATAAGACAAAATAGACAAGGTCTTCAAAAACCTTATGACATATATAATATGGCATTTAAAATGTTTTTGTTATTTTAAACATTCACTGACAATGAGACAAAATAACTCCTGGCAACACTCAGCCTACCTCAAAGGGGATGATAAGCATCAAAGAACCTGCTTATGGAGATAGTGTTAAATGTGTCAAATAAGCCACTGGGGAAAATGTCCTCATTTCTACCTCAGACAGAATTCTGCCTAAAAAGGGCAAGCTTGGACATAGTCGGAATCAACAGTCAAACTCTGCAAAGACAGGGCAAGCAAGTCCTCAATAGTTCCTGCCTCACAAATATGTCTGTCAGATATATTGGTCCAGAAGGCTGAAGATGATGCTGCATTATGGAGAGTTTTGTGTGAATGTTCAGGTAGCAAATTGTCTCTGTCATCTTCTCATTTGGAAAGCTACTATCGAACACTGCTGGTATACTTGGGTAATTAGTTTCTTCTCATGTCTCTAATGGGGTTGAGGGCCAGGTAGCTTAGTTTCACAATTAAGCATTGTTGTTTAGGAGTTAAGATGTTTTTAGGTCTAGATAGATGTTTTAAGTTGGTAATGATGAGATGTGATAGACATTGTTTTACATTCAGACTTTTAGACTCCCCAAGATAGGAAAGATGTCTTCTTCAATGCTGTCAAATACAAATAGCCAAAACATTAAGAATGTAACATTTAAATAATTCTTGATTGTGTCATGGTTCTTCTTTCCATAGGTAGTTTATTGTATATGTGTATAATAATATAAATGTATATGGACAAATGTTTAAAAAATAACATTTTACTATGGAGAAAAAGAGGATGTAAAAAATGATGCATCTCGTAGGTTTGAAACATCAAGATTCAGCTACATCTGAAACCTCACCATGAGTAAATAGCCAAAGTTTTGAGGAAGCCAGGCTACCATTTGACTTCTTCTATTGTTCTGTGATTTCCAAAGCCCTTGCTTCTACAGCCATTGGTGAATGCTACCATCTTATAAATCACCTTTTAAATTAGATTATATCCTTCATATCCAATTTCATATAGCCTTTTCTACTATGTCACTCTGGGATCAAATTATTGCTACTATTCTTTTATAAACAGGCATTTTTAAAAAAAAAAATCACACTAATTTCCTGATGTCGAAAACCTTAATGACATTAGAAAATACTCTTAATTTGCCACAATATATAATTATAGATCCCCAAGTGTTAAGATGTGAAATCTTATGTATTCCTCCTCATCCCATTCTCCCTCTTCTCCTTCTTCCTCCTGCTCTCATTCCCAATGCATACAGTTCATCATTAAGTATTTGGAAGACATTTTAATTAGAAACTCTTGGTAGAAGTTGTTGGGATTTATGAAAACATAAAAAATAAAATGATCACTTTGGTCTATGTTAGGTAAAGCAATAAATATATAGATAATAATGTGGACAAATTCATTATAGTTTAAAAGATGTAAGATAAAGTTTAGAAATGTATGAGCCTATTTTTACTTTTCTTATTTATTTATTGATTGATTTTTACTTTATGCCAAATCCAGTTTGAATCCTTCAGTCTTTTTCCTAAATATAGTTTCTGCACACATTAGTAGTTATTCCTCATGACTTCTATTCTTTACTCAACTATTTCATCTATGTCTTATGAAACAATTTCCACTTGTAATTTTGTATATATTAACCATTAGTATTAAAAATGAAATGTAGAACTAAATTTACTGAAGGATATAATCACCAAATTTTGGCTGAATGAATTAAAATAGGTAGTTTGAAAACTCACAAATAATAATTATCTTATAATCAAAATGAATTATAAGACCACCTATTATAAAAGCGATAATTAATTGACAAGAAACTGCACAGATTTACAAAAATAATACCCAAAATATATGGTAAGAATTGTATGGAGTTTTCTATAAAGTCCCAGGCTTTGAAAGGGCATGCTAATGTTAACTATTGGTCAGTAGCCAATCTGGGAGACTCCCAGACACTTGTACCTTGCTTGGTATGAGCTCAGCACCTTGAAGGACTTTCAAATCCCAAAGGCCACCAGGATGTGAGGGACATTCAAATTAAATTTCCGCAGAGAATCACAGCCTCACTGATGATCATGTAGCCAGGAGGGACATGAATTAAAATTCTTTCTTGTAGCCAAGTCAGTCAAATCTTAGCATTGTAAGATTCCTTAGAAAGTCTACACATAGATATGTTACACTTTTCAACACTTTTTCAAAGATAAAGATGCTGCAGCTCAAAAAAAACCTCAGTAAATAATGTCATATAACAAATGAATTTGAAGGCTTTTCTTAGATACTTTTAGAATATGTATTATGAAAATTATAATTCAATCTCCTTCCATTTCCTCCATGGAACACTGAGCATTTGATTCTTGTTAAATTCAGAGACTTTTTCTTTAGTTGCTGTTAACATACTTACATTCCTATATACAACCTTCTCAGTCCATCTATTCCCATACACACACAGAGAAAGAGAGAGAGAGAGAGAGAGAGAGAGAGAGAGAGAGAGAGAGAGAGACAGAGACACAGAGAGAGACAGACAGAGAGACAGAGACAGAGAGACAGAGACAGAGAGACAGAGAGAGACAGAGAGAGAGAGAGAGGCTGACCACTTAATAATTACTAATTAATGGTGGGTGTTATTTGCTGGAGAAAACCATTTATCTTACTCTCAACACATTGAGCTGCCAATAGTTCTTTGTCTAGTGTTGAGCTCCTGCATGTTTTTAACCTTCCATGATGCCATTTCCATTGGTGGTACCACTGATCTTTAGGCTCCATTTGGGTGAAACCTCATGGGTATAATCTCTCTGATCATTCTAGGACACTGGGCCTTACAACAAACTTTCTGTCTCACACCTTCTTACACTCTTTCTGCTCCATCTTTTGTAATGATTCCTGAACCTTAGGGGCAAACATTGTGTTCTAGATAATCCAGTTGAGATGTGGAAACACAGCCTCATAATCTTTGAAGTTTGAATAGTTTGGGTTTTCTGTAATGGTCTTTGCTGCCAACAGTAGTTTCTTTTATGATGGTTCAAATACACTTATTTGTAGACATAAAGATAAATATTTAGAGTTTAATTACTAATTACATCTGTTTATTAAAGTGGTATTTATGGAATTTTTTTTCAGGGTTCCATCCCTTCTCTTGCCCTGGATAGTTGGTTAAGTTTCCAATACTAAGCATGACTTCTTTGTTGTTGAGTGGGTATTAAGTCTAATTAGAGAGCTATTGCTCAGCACTAAGGTATGTGTACCATTAGGGTTATCATACCATGCTGGCCATTGCTGTGGTTCATAGATGTCATAATCTGAGAAGACTATAATTTGCTTCCCTCCACTTGCTTCTTGCATGGCACCTTCTGATACCACGAATGCTAGTCCTCATTAAGGAGGCTTGCAAGGCATAATCAGGTTAGGTCCTCTAGGTCCTGAGTCCAAACTACATTGTTTCTCAGCAGTAATGATTTACCTTCTACCTCGGAGAAGCAACCAAGGGGGACAGAAATAACATATAATGTTTTGGGAGTCTCATGGCCTTGGGTGGTCCTGACCAATAACACACACACACACACACAAATACTTCTCGTGCCTGAAGTAGAGTATTTTTTTGGTAGTGGTTGGCTGTTGGAACAACATTGTCATTCAAGACGGAAAATTTTCACTTAAACTAGGTGTGTATTAACATACTTATATGCGTTATATGTAAGTGACTCCCAAATGCCATAGGCTATTAATGTAGCCCTTGGATGCCTCTTAAGGTTAAGGTAAGCCACTCCTTGACATATGCCAATGGGATTCACATTACTAAGCCACAAATATTTACTCAGCCATGATCATTGACTGTCTATTCACAAGAAGCAGAGCATGGAGATAATGTACATGTTCTTCAGCCAACAAATATATAATGATAATGTATTAACATACACTACTTATTTATACAAGAAGATTAAATAAAATTTTTGGATGTTAGTGGGTAGAACTATAAAAAATCATATTGAGCGAGGTAATCCGGATATAAAAAGGTCGATGTTCAGTGTATTCTCTTGTCTGAAGTTTCTCCAGGATATATATTGGAATTTGAAAACTTTGGAACTAGAAACTTCAGAAATCATACAATTTTTAAGATAATATATTTTTCACTCCACATTACTGCAGCAACTTTTCCTATCAACTGATTTATGTGGTTTCTTCTCATTCCTTCAACAGTGATCGTATCAGTGAATTATTAATTCAGCAACCTTTTTAATTTTGTGTACAGGCCTTATATGTCTCCTCTTGAGGATTTTCTTTATGATAGGTATCATATTAAAAATTTACCTGCATTATGTGTTATGCACTAATTTATATGATTTGTTCAATAATCTTTTCTACTGCTTCACTTAATCATCTCCAGAACAGTATTTTACATTAAAGCCAAATTTTCCTTTTTAGGTCTTGCATTTACATATTATACTTGGATATTAATTTTTTGTAAAGAGGCTAGTTTTTCTATGATGTTACTATTTTATAAGAGATGTATACAATAAACATAGATATAGAATTAATTTTACGTGGTAACAATATATGAAGAAATAAAGAAATATAGAAACATATCTAGAATATGGTGTGTTCAGGTAATATTTAGGAATCATATAAGTGTCTGAAAAACCAACAAGTACTTTGGCACTGTACATATTGAAACAACCCAATCAAATTGATCAATAATGTTTCAAGCAATGAATACAAAGATTCCAGGTATCATTATAATTGCATAATTAAATGGATTAATGTTAACCCACTTGGAAGGGAAAGTTTATAGTTGTGACAACATTAAAATTAATACAAGTAAATGATGATTTTGTGAAAAGAACCCTTTACAAACCTTTCTAGCTTTTAGTAAACTCTCCCTGACTGGTTCAACTCCTCTTCAAGCTGACTGACTTAAACAGGCTTCTCTTGGCTTCTGAAGACTGAATTGCTCTGCCAGGTTTCAAAATAATTCTGGAAATATCTTTCAGTCCTCTGGCTGTTTCTCATTGTTTTGGCTCATTCTGTCTTCACCTGTGTCTAGCTTGAAACTCTCAATGAAAACACACTTTCTCCCTTGCTGCTCTTAAGTAGCTGCTGTTTCCTGTCCTGTTCTCATGAGAATTGGCCATATCCTATTTCTGACTCATTCTCATTTCTCTGATTCATTACTTTTTCTGCCTCAAAATTAGATCTCAATTTGAAATTTAGCTGTTTCCTTCTATAAAGTAACCCTACATTCATTGTCTATTTAGAGGCCTATACTAAGGATTTGCCTGTGTTCCCACCAGATGTTATTGTAATCTAGGGTGTGTTTGGATTCCACTGGATTACATAGAACTAGAAGGTCTTTGGATGTGTTTCCATCCATTTTTCTAGATAAAAAAAAATTCAGGCAAAATGTGTCTACATATTAGAAGAGCAGGCAATTGGACTTCTATAACTGATAGTGTTTAAAAAAAGAATGCAGTTAAAAGTGAAAAGGATTAATATGCTATGATTGACACATGACAGGCCTTGAACAACTAACTCAGTAACAGATTAGAAGTTGGGATAAGCGATGCTAATTAACATAAACAAAACTACTGTAAATTTTTGCAGGATATTCATAGGCTTGTTGAGAGGAAGGTCCCAAGGAAAGAGTTGTGGATAACTCACATATTTGAATCTAGGAGCAGTAGAAAGTGGATTGTAAGTAGAGTGCTTGGACATATTCTTCAAGAGGTAAAGCTTATACTGATACTTCCGGGAACACAGGTTGTTAATTCAACTGTTCTGAATAATAGACAAATCTTTTGAAAATAAAAGATAAAGTGTTGGAATTAAAGGAATCACCTTCAGTGAAACATAGAAATCATTTTTGTATGGTATAAAGGTGAGATATGAAGAAGAGAGAAAAGAGACAGAGAGAGGAAAGAAAATGCCGTGAGTAAACCTTCAGTATTGTTTTCACATAATCGAGGAATGTATCTTCTGAATTGTCCAAGTTTCATTTACTTTGTGTATGCATGCCTTCATGTGGCTCTGTGTTTTAAAGATCTGGATCATAAAACTCAGTAATAAGATATTTTGCTAAAATATCTTATCTTAAATTTAAGTAACTAATACTAAATGACAATAAATAGGTATTATTAAAATTAGGATTATTGAAGTTTTCAAGAAATATTTAAAGCCTATAGTTTGAAGAAAATAATCATAATTGATGGTGGTGCTGAGCTGCAGAGACAGACAAAGGTATATGGTGGTTGATTTAGTAACATTTCTGCTACTATGCTAAAATACTCTGACAAAATCAATTTAAGGAAGATGGATTTATCTTAACTCACTCTTCAATATACAGTTTCCATCATTTGGAATGTAAAGGTTCATACTATCTATATCTATAGTCCAAATAGGAGAATTGTAAATCCATGCATGATAGTGATTAGCTTAACCACACAGCCCGTCTGAATTAAGAATGATCATTTCACATGTATTTTTATATAACCAAGAAAGTTCCCCAACATGCAGGTTGAGAATCCTGTCTCCTGTGACATTCTAGGTTTTGTCATGTATACCACCAATGGTACCCATCAATAACCATTTGATCAGTTACTATTAGTTCCAGAAATAACTTGTAAGAAAAAAATATTTTTGTTCATGACCTCTAAGGGTTCTCAGAACCATCTGATAATGAAAAACAAAGAATATTTCTGTCTGTGGCTGAGTGAGGTGGGATGGGGGAAATAAGTAGCTATTTAATGGTACCACAAGCTGGAAAACAATGCCTTGTCCATATTTCATCTTTGAATAAATAATAATGAATAATCTCAATTAGATACTATATGCTGATATTTTAATTTAAATTTTTTCTCATAACATATCCTGATTATATTTTCTCTTTCCCAAAACTCCTCCAAGATTGCCCTATCTCCTCCCCAACGAACTCCATGCTTGTATTCCTCTCTCATTTAAGATAACAAACAAATAAACAAAGTTGCAAAGAAATCGGATTTACTTATTCTTCTATTACTTTCATAGGTATTGTACTTGGTAGATAATTAACGTTTATTAAATGTATTTAGACAGTGAGTTTTAAAATAAATTAATTCATATCTACTGTCACAATTCTACATTATTAATATGACTATATTATATTTTCTATTTTTATGCTCTCTGTGAGTTTATTTGTGATAGTATAGTTTCACTTGCAATTGTTTTAACTTTATTGTTAATTTTATGAGTGAAAAGCTTTAACTTCCTTTGTAAGACCACACAGGGATAAAGTACTGGTATGCAATGACTTTACTCAATATGTGAAACTGGTGAATTTATTAACTACTTGTAACTATGAAGTATGACCAAAGTAATTTAATTGCAGAAGAGCACAGTGCATACTTAATAAAAAACTGAAAATATTTTCGAGAAGAATAATTTGGAAATGTATAGATTTCTGTAAATGTTCCTATATAACTTTTCTTGATTCCTGAACATAAATAGACCAAAAGAACCCAACATAGACCAAAAGAACCCAACATATGAACACTATTTCTGGAGAAAAAAAAAGTGTCAAAATCAAGTATTCAATGATTAAAATAATGATAATAACTGTACTAGAAATGCCCTAGTTTTGAACATACATGGATTATATTTACACATATGATCTTTATAGATATCTAGTTAAAGTTTATCCTCAATAATACTAAAATATTTAAAATATTCTGGAGAAAACAGTCAATATAGTATGAACAGAGCTCTGCACTTGGGAAGAAAGAGAATTATGAGTTTAAGACCCTCTCTGTTGCAATACTGGAATTATATTTAAAAATAACATATAGAACCAAAAAGATGTAAGTAAATCTAGAGTTTACCTATATTTCAAAAACCTATGATTTCTTCATATTCAAATTATAGATGTGAGTTTGTGCAGGGCTGTACATATGTGATGTATGCGGCATATATACACAGATATTGGTAAGGTAATCCAAGAAGCCAGAGGAGGATATTACTTACCCTTCTCTACCCACTCTCTAACTTATTCTATTTCTTTTACTCCTTATATATTTTTATAATTGTACAATGATTTCATTTTTTGCTTGTATTTTAACAACTACTTTTCTCCCTTCTTTTCCCTCCCTCCAGGCCCTCCTACTTACCCCTCACACTGCTTCCTCTAATTTATGGTCTGATTTTCATTGATTGTAATTGCATGCATGTATTTAGTTGTATATACACATGTACATATGTTGTTTATATATATATGTGTGTACATATACACATATATGTATAAATACACATATATTGGTATAAATACTATATTATAATCTGTAATATATGTACACACATATATTTATCTATACATACACACAAATACACGGACACACAAAAGTATATATAAACATACACACATACCTACATGTCCCCCTAAATATAGCTTGTTAAGTTCATATAATGTTGCTTATATGTATGTTTGAAGGATAATCTTTTGTCACTGGACAACTAATTGGTGTGCTCTTCCCTTGGAGGTACCATCTTTCCTGCAGCCAGTTTTACTCAGTTGCTGGTAGTTCTTTGGGTAGGGTGGAGGCCTCCTAAAGTTTTCCCTGTTCAGTTTCACATGATCATTATTGTTGCCCCTCTGTAGTTCACATCCAGGCAGTCTTGTTGGTGAGAACTTATGAGTGTCACTTTTGATGCTACTAGGAGACACATATCACAGCAGTGTCCCTGATCTCCTGGTTCTGATATTCATTACACCAACTCTTTTGTTGTGTTCCCTGAGCATTAGGTGGGAGAATGTTTAATAGATGTATCCTTTGGGACTGTGCTTCATAGCTCAGCAAATTGATTGTGTTTTTCTGTAATAGTCTCCTTTTGTCGCAAAGAGACATTTCCTTAATGATGACTGAAGAATATAGTTATCTGTGGGTATAATGACAAATGTTTATAGATTGCTTTCTGCCTAATTCTTTTCAGGCAGTGTCTTTCACTAAACTCAGAGTGAGCCTAGCCAGCAGCAAGCCTCAGTAATCTGGTTGTTTCTACACTTTTTGTTTTGTTTTGTCTTGGTTCCTATGAGACAGGGTTTCTCTGAATAGCCTTGACTGTACTGGACTCACTTTGTAGAGCAAGCTGGCCTCAAACTCAGCGAACTGCCTGCCTCTGCCTTCTGAGTGCTGAGATTAAACATTTAAGCCACCATGCCCAGCTGTTTCTACCTTTTAAAGTACAGAATTTGTAGACCAAATTGGATATATTTAGCTTTCCACATATGTGCTTAGAGTTTGAACTCAGGTACAATTATTTTTGAAGAAAAGTCTTTTACCCACTGAGTTATTTTGACAGCCTTTTACTGTATAATACATAAAAAAATAATCATACATTCTCATTTAACTAATTTTAGAAGCTTTGAATATTTAATAAATTCAGCTTTTTTGAAAAGTTATTCCCATTGACTTTCAAGAAACTCAGAGGCAACTAACATCACACCAAATTAATTCAGTATTATATTATTAGTTGATTAATTTATGTTGTCATCTAACAATTAACCAGTCTTTGGACTGCTTTCAGACCTGCCAAATGATGAGTAACTCATGTTCTCTTGTATATACAGTTAAACAGATAATAGTTGCGTGTTCTTCATATTTTTACTCTTTGTTGCTTATGTATTATTAATTTCATAGGCTAAGTTCATAGGTTATGAACTCTTTCAAGAGAGGGAAGCCCTTCTTTGCCAATTTGCACAGCTCAATAGAAACAGAAAGTCTCAGATCTTCAGTAAATTAAATAGTGTGTTTTATTCCATGTGAAGAGAGATGTTATAAACCTTCAGCAGTGGGACGGGATTTCTGGAGGTGACTGTGTCCCATGACCAGGACTAGGATGCCGGTGATCTTCTATTTCCATGGGGGAAAATTCCGGTGATCATCTACGTGACTGACTACTGGTAACCACCTCAAGAGGTGCACACATTTATGAAATCCCAGGCAGGCACAGAAACAGGGGTGGAGGAGAGTTCCCACTTCTGCTGGTTTCAAAATGAAATTTAAATCTCATATTTGAAAATTCTAGGGTTTGAACATGCTTCACCTTGCAGTCCGATGCCAGTTCCTCTGGTGACGTGGTCCATGCAACCCAAACGTGTCCCTCATTTTGTTAAAGACTACATTTTCTAGTGTCAAAAATTTATATATTTCTAACAATCATACCACTAACCCATTACTTCATTGTCATCATACACATATTTTACTATATTTTCAATTTTTTTCCTTTTTAAATTAATTTATTCATATTACATCTAAATTGTTAGCCCATCCCTTGTATCCTCCCTTTCTTTCCTCCCTCCTGCTTCCCGCTCTACTCCCTTCCCCTATGTCTGTGACTGAGGGGGACCTCCTCCCCCTGTATATGCTCCTAGGGTATCAAGTCTCCTCTTGGTGACCTATTATCCTTCCTCTGAGTGCCACCAGGCCTCCCCATCCAAGGGACATGGTCCAATATGGGGCACCAGAGTTTCTGTGAAAGTCAGATCTCCTTCTCCACTTAAAGGGGGAGAATGTCCTGTCCATCGGCTAGACTGAGTAGGGGTTCAAAGTTTACTGCCTATATTTTCGTTGGCTGGTGCCATAGTTTGAGGAGGACTCCAGGGCCCAGACCCGCCTGTAGTTTTCCAGGACCCTCTGGATCCTTCTATTTCCTCATTCTCCCAGGCTTCTCACACCTAAAGTCTCAATAGGATTTTCTCCTCTCTGACCCACTTTCCTGGTAGGTAAAGTTTTTCATGGGGGTGTACCCCTTGGACTAGTGTCTTGATATAAGTGAGTATATGCCATTTGACTCTTTTTGCTTCTGGGTGAACTCACTCATTATGATAATTTCTAGTTCAATCCATTTGTCCACAAATTTCAGAAATTCCTTGTTTTTAATAGCTGAGTAGTATTCCATAGTGTAAATATACCACAGTTTCTTTATCCATTCTTCTACTGAAGGACTTGTAGGCTGTTTCCATGTTCTGGCTATTATGAATAAGGCAGCTATGAACATGGTTGAGCATATGTCCCTGTTGTGTGGTAGTGCATCTTCTGGGTATATTCCAAGGAATTGAATAGCTGGGTCTTGAGGAAGCCCTATTCCCAGTTTTCTGAGAAAGCGCCAGATAGATTTCCAAAGTGGTTGTACTAGTTTGCATTCCCACCAGCAATAAAGGTATACTTTCAAATTTTAAGATAGCACATTTTATTTCCATTTTAAAACAGTATCTTTTTTGTGTTCAAAGCTCAAAAATGGCTTTATTCATATACATAATTTACAAAAACACTTTTGAAACTAAAACCATACTATGCTATCTAAGTATTTATTACATTTTGTACAGAGAATGTATTTAAGCTTCTCTCTGAAAGCTGGATGTGGCTTTCATTGCCTTATTAAGTATTTTGGAATCTACCAAAGTAAATAAATAAAAACTTTCTTTTTTTAATTTATTTATTTTTAATTATATTAATCTTGTTACATCTCTATGGTTATCCCATCCCTTGTATCCTCCCATTCTCCCCTCCCTCCCATTTTCCCCTTATTCCCCTCCCCTATGACTGTTCCTCAGAGGGATTACCTCCCTCTGTATATGCTCATAGGGTATCAAGTCTCTTCTCAGTGACCTGCTGTCCTTCCTCTGAGTGCCACTAGGTCTCCGCCGCCAGGGGACATAGTCAAATGTGAGGCACCAGAGTACTTGAGAAAGTCAAATCCCTCTCTCCACTCAAGTGTGGAGACTGTCCTGTCCATGGGCTAGATCAGGGTAGGGGTTTAAATTTTACCGCCTGTATTGTCCTTGGCTAGGGCCTTAGTTTGAGCGGGACCCCATGTCCCAAATCTGCCTATCATAATGTTC
This sequence comes from Acomys percivali, assembly GCA_907169655.1. Lineage (NCBI taxonomy): Eukaryota > Metazoa > Chordata > Mammalia > Rodentia > Muridae > Acomys > Acomys percivali. Next base: position 16,851,491 of record OU015752.1, read on the forward strand.
TACTTGTAGGTTTCTAGGACCCACTGGATCCTTCTACATTGCTATTCTTTCATTATGAATACTTTAACAAGAACCACTTGTTTTAGCTTAGAATACTCTTAAAAGGGCAATAGTAATTTTTCTCTACTCTGTTTACCAAACTTCGAAGGTTATACTACTTTTCAATTCCTGAATAAAGAAAATATTGTACTGGTTACCTCTTGAAATTAGCAAAGCTTCTTTTACCCATTTGAATGTTATATTTGAACCCGATTCTCAAATGTCTTATTTGAAAAGCAGGTTTATGATCAATACTACTTATGATTATGATGAGTGAAGAATTACTGCTTGTCATCCTGGTCTTCAGCAGGTGGCTTCTGTGTCTATCACAGATGTTTAGTTAGAATATGTTTGTTCCTCCTTTCTCCTCATGTATCATTTCAGAAAAAAGAGTGCACAAAAAAGTATCTGTGGAACTTTATAAACTTTCTGTTCTTCATTAAGATGTGGGCTTATTCCATGTATGATTTTCACTTAAAATAAGGCAGAAATTGGATAGATCTGGAATTCATAAGACTATATTATTTGCAGCAATACAACAAAAGTACTTTAGGCAATTCACAAATCTTTCTCAACATAAATCCTTAAATTTGACTTAATTTTAGTCAAAATTAAAGTTCTTTTTTTCTTTTTTTCTTAAACATTTTTACGTATACATTTATATTATTACATATATATACAATAAGTTACCTACAGCAAGAGGAACCATGAAACAATTGGGAATTATATAAATGTTACATTCTTAGTGTTTTGGCTATTTGTATTTGACATTCTTGAAGAAAAAATCCTTCTTATTTTGGTGCTTCTAAAATTCTGAATGTAAACTAATATCTATTATATCTCATAATTATCAACTTAAAACATCTAAATAGGCTTAAATATCTTAATCCCTATACAACTAAGCTTAATTGTAAAAGTAAACTATCTGGTCTTCAACCCAACCAAAGACTTGAGAAGGAATAAAATTGATTACCTGAGCAAACCAGAAGTGCAGCTTAGCACCTTCCCAAATGAGAATTGACAGAGACAGTTTGCTACCTGAACAGTCACCCAAAACTTTCTATAATGTTGGAGCATCATCTTCAGCCTCTGGGCAATATATCTGGCAAACACATTTGTGGTGCAGGAACTACTGAAGACTTGCTTACCCTGTCTTGGCAGAGTTTGGCTGTCAACTATGCCTGCATCCGAGCTTGCCCTTTTTAAGGCAGAATTCTGTCTGTAATAGAAACAAGAACATTTTTCCAGTGGCTTGTTTGGCACATTTGAAGCCATCTCCATTAGGAGGTAAAAAAATTATAATTTGAAGCCTGTCCAGTAAAATGGACAAAAGCCTAGAATTTAAATCATTTCCATATTATTTCATATAATCTGTCCTGGAGTTCTTGATATACTGACATTGTGGGAATATAAATTCTTGGTGTGTAATCTCTTCTTTAGTCAGATTTGGTTGATTTGAAACATACAGTTTTCGGCTGAGCATGGTGGCACATGCCATCAACCTCAGTACTCAGGAGGCAGAGGTAGGTGGATCGCTATGAGTTCGAGGCCCGCCTGGTCTACAAAGTGACTCCAGGAGAGCCAAGGCTACATCAAGAAACCCTGTCTCAAAAAATAAAACAAAAACAAAACATATAGTTGTCTAATTATAAAATAAGGCTTATCAAAAATATTTTTAGATGATTCAGCTTGGTCCTCCATAGTTATGCCTAAAACAATGACAATTATCATTATGAAACTTTCTTGAAGAGCATATGTTGTAATTGAAAATAACTATTCTTAATATATTTACATTGTTTATATGCATATATATGATACTAGACTAGGTAAAAATTATAGTCAAATTACTAAATTTAACCAAAATGACATCATGATAATATCACTTATTCTCCTCGATATATGTTAATTTAATTCCCTAATTTACAAATTAATATTTTCCTAGATTATGCTGGATGTGACTTCATCAAAATTATATTTTATGATTTTAATGAATATTTACTAGGCTCTTCCCCTACTGAGAATTATATTTTCAAAATTACTTTTCACTAAGGATTGGCTTAAAAACATTTACTGATATCAGCTTGATAATTAACATGAAATTGGAAATATAATTCACTTGAGTGGCTGTTATTCATCATTAATTTGTACTGTAAGTTTCAGAAAAAATGTCAAATATAGTATTTGAACATGTACATATAATCATTTTAAATAATATGTAACATTTTAACCTGAGCCTAAAATGAATGCTGTTAACAGAAAACCTGCAAGACCACAGATAGGAAACATTGGAAGAAGTTAGTCTAAGATGAAGAGAGTAGAATGATTCATGATTGATTTTAGTATACAGTAGTGACTCAGTTACATTTTTCACAAATGAAATGTTCTGATAGTTTCAACTCCCATATTCCAACTTAATCAGTCAGACTTCACTTACCTGGTTCATCAGATTTATACTGTCCACTACTCAGTGAACATGGGTGAACTGACATATAACAGTTATAAACCCATGCAACATTTTGAATGTTTGTTATTAAAGATACAAATGCATCATATATATATTTTAAATTGAGTAGCTCTAAAATGGAAATATAGCAAGTAAAATTGGATAGCATATATCATTAAAATTAGTCTTATCTGTACAAAATTCTTTAATAAAGGTAAGAGTAATTACTAGAGAGAAATACATGGGAGGTATGATGGCGAAAACTTTGCCTATGGGATAGTGCTATTCTAGAGCTGTGTATGTTTAAAAGAAGTGACATTATAAATGGAAACAATGCTAAGTGGAAATTCACCGAAGAGAATATAAAACCTGCCTGCTTTTGATAAAAAAAAATAACTGTCAGCCTTTTTAGTTTCTTAGAAATGAGAAGATCTCTTGAGGGTCCTATTTCATTTTCTCTGGAACCTGGGGGACCCAAGCCCATTATATCTGTCATGTGCAGTGACAGGTGTAGCTACAGCTGCAAAAGAACCCCTTTTATATCTCAATTTCCATGTTCTAAGAAGGAAGACTATTTCACATTTCTTCTAGAAATTTGTCATTATTTAGCCTCAGGCCAAAAAGCTTTAGCTTTTTTTTTTCTTCCTCCCTTCTTAAAGTTGTTATGGGCAGCAAAGATGCACTTTTTCCTCTGCCAAACACTCTGATCAAAATTCACTTTATGAAACAAGTTAAAAATCATAAAGATATAAAATATTCAGTATGAACAGTGATTTTCACAATAGTAAGCATAATATTTATATGCCAAATTGATTTATAGAAAACCCACTTAGTAGTTTCTGAGTTATTCTGAATGAGAGGATAAAAATATGCTGAGGAAGTGCTGCATTGTGTTGCCCTTATACACTTCCAAATGCTCATCAGACACTCATGGTTTCTCTTAATGTGGTGAAAACTATGACCCTCTTACACTGCTGTTTTTATACTTCTTTCTATAACATGATCATTGTTATAAGGCAGGTCTAGGAAATGTGCTTTCAGGTGACTTTGTGGAATTAGCTGTAACTACTTGTAAGCTTTTATGGAGGATCCTGCCCCTTCTTATGTTCCTGAAGTATGCATAAGCGACATCTAGAAATACTACCTTGATGATAGAGAGTTCCTAATAACAAGTGCTGACTTCAGAAACTCAGTATGTGTGTGTGGGGGGGGGGGCCTTTCTTCACTTGAGATAGCGTTAAGTGTGTTGGAAGCCTTTTAGTTTTTCAGTTGTGAGTGTGACTAGGGGAGTTGTGAGAGGGACTGGATAAGGAGCAGATAGTTCAAAAGTCGCAGACAGTTTTCTCATCAAATCTGAGATTTCACATCTAAAGCAGAGTTTTAAGTTTCATCATAGAGTTTCAGAACTGCATGGTATCTCTGGTGAGCCTTTGCCATCTGTATTTGTGCTGAGTACTGGGAAGTGCACAGATGCACAGCACATTCTCACAGCTCACACTTTCCCTTGAATAAAAGCTGGCAGAGACCGAAAGATTTTCCCTGTCAAATTACTGAATGAATAAAAAAGGCTTTTAAAAAGTTTTAAACTAAAATATAAATTTAGAAACCAAATTTTAGGACACTGTAATTCCAGGGCATAAAACAAAGAAGGAAGCATGATCCTTTGAAGAGGGCACACACCAGGGATGGTATCTTAAAGGGGACCTTTTTCCAGAGTCTTGAATTTTAATGTATGATTTTTTAATTTAATAATCATAATATTCAAGATATTTTTTCCTGATATTCCAGAATGCTTGTGATGACATTTCAAATATAATTCTGAAATTAGAAACATCTTGATATCAAGTGAAGTACATAAAAAATCAGCCAGGTATGGGTTTACGCTATAATATCTTAAATTTTACCTGTTGAAAGTTAACTAAAAACACAACAGGTGGTAATCTTTAAACCCCTCCCTAGATCTAGCCAATGGACAGAACATTCTCCACAGTTGAGTGGAAAGTGGGGTATGACTTTCACACGAACTCTGGTGCCTCATATTTGACCATGTCCCCTGGAGGGGGAGACCTGGTGGCACTCAGAGGAAGGACAGCAGGTCACCGAGAAGAGACTTGATACCCTATGAGCATATACAGGGGGAGGAAATCCCCCTCAGTCACAGTCATAGGGGAGGGAAATAAGGGAAAAATGGGAGGGAGGGAAGAATGGGAGGATACAAAGGGTGGGATGACCATTGAGATGTAACAAGAATAAATTAATAAAAAATTAAACAAACAACACACCAAACAAAAAACAGTAGTGTAGGTACTATTATCTGATTATTTCTTCAGATCATTCACAACATTTGAAATCAGCAGAGTCTTGGATGATAGTATTATCATTTTAATCATATTAAATACATGATGATATTAAAACATGCATAATGTATGAAAATTCTAAACATTATAAGTGTGACCAGCATTAAGAAAATAGGAAGATATGATATAGAGAAACTAATAACAATATTCCCTTACCCTCTGAGGACAGTAAAGGCTGTGGGATGGTGTGACTCATGTAGCATACAGGAATCACTCTAAATGTGTCTGTGGCTATGAACTGAGGCTACATTATCAAAGACGAGGTCTTAAGCAAGTAAAGAAAATAAATTATATACTTGAGTTCTTCCATCTTAGTGTATCAATAAAATTTCCTTGCCAGCACTCACCCTTAAGCTACTCAATAAACTTCCCAAAATAGTGTTTTTAGTTTTTATACAAAGAGCTGTAGATAGATGTTTTAAGTTGATAATGAGGAGATATGATAGATATTGATTTACATTAAAAACTTTAGACTCATCAAGATAGGAAAAATATTTTCTTTAAGACTGCAAAATAAAAATAGCCAAAACAATATGAATGTAACATATATACATGTGTGTGTGTATGTATGTATGTATGTATATATGTATATATATATATATATATATATATATATATATATATAATTTCTGATTGGTTTGTGGTTATTTTTGTTTTAGGTAGTATATTGTATATATGTGTAATAATATAAATACACCTGTAAAAGATAACTAATAAAAGTCAAATTCTGAAAATATATAATGTATCTTGTTTTTTTTCCCTTTGTAAGTGAAGGTTTTTCTACTTCTGGATTAAATAACAATGAGAAAATTTGATTGGAAACTATATATTGCTTATGCAGTGTATTATAACCTTTATATTTTAACATGATTAATGAAGAAGAAAAAAAGGTAAAAAAGAGATTCTTAGGTTTAAGAGATGAAACAATCATATATCCTTTGTAAAAACTGTGCTACATTTAGCAGTGTAACATTTTCTTTTATGTAGAACAAAAACAAGAATATAAGAAAACCAAAGAAATCAATGCCCTATACTAAAAGGTAAATTTTTATTTCTTATAGTCCATGATTATATATTAGATAAGAAATCTGTGTTGTTCTAGCTGCTAAAATTCATACTGAATTGTAATGAAAATCTTCAAGACAAATGTAGACGTATGTACTTTTAATCAGATCATGGCTATTTTGTCTCACAACAAGACATGATGCCTGGTATTAAAATTGGAATCATATTTGCATACACTAAAACACTACATTTGGCAAACTATCATAAATAAAGAACTCTACAATATGGATCTAGTAATAAAAGAAAAGAAAACTGATTAAAGCACAAGTAACCAAAATACTTAAAAATATTTTAATCTGTTAAAAAGTAGGTAATGTAGAAATGTTGCATATGGATACTCTGAGCATATATTATGTGCTGTAAAATGGTGTCTGTGCTAAAAGTACACTCAACTAAGCTCTAAGCTATAGAGGACTTTCATTAGCAAATGGTATGATGTTCTTTGAAACCTTAGGCTACGGAGAGAGGGTGGAAATACTCCTGCCTATGCCTCGCCAGGTGTCATTTATTAAACCCAGTGCCATAGTTTGTGAACTTGAAACAAAGTAATTAGAAATAGCAGTTGTATAATTGAAGTACTGTTGTTTAGGAAATGAAAAAATATGTATATTTTAAAATATAGGAAAGATGTTTTCTTCAGGCTGCCAAATACAAATAGCCAAAACACTAAGAATGTAACATGTATATAATTTCTGACTGTTTCATAGTTCTTCTTGCTGTAAGTTGTTTGTTGGACATATGTGTAATAATATAAATAAAAATAATAAAAATAATATTTTTTAATGAAAATAAAACATTCGTAAAATGAGCTCTAACATACGCAATACCTAGGTTAAGAAAAAAAATCTGATTTGATATTTAAGGTTATCACATTTAGATTTCAGTGGCATAAGGGCAACTTTAAAATACAGATTCTGATTTAGTAGTCTGAGACAGAGTGTGAGACTCTCCCAGATGATTCTATAGGCAATATGCTGATGCAAGTCAAAGGACTGCACTTGGATAACAAGTCTTTCGACAGACCTTTTCACTTTTTCTTATTTTATCATCCTCCCTCGGGTTTAGAATTTACCATGAAGCTGAGTTAGCATTAAACATGACCTTGACTTTCTTTATATCTTATTACTTACCTATGTCTCCCAATATTTTGTGCATGGTGAATATGTACTAAATACAATATTTTAGAATTACATTAGTACTAGTGTATATATATATTCATTGTTTATTTTATAAGTTTTATTTAATTTGTTTTAGTTAAACTATTTTCTATTGTGCATTATTCCTTGTATAAATAAATTATAGTTTATTGAATACTTAGCTGCATATTTAAAAGTTTCAATTTATAGTGAGACATTTGTGAATCATTAGGACAAATACAGTATTTTGATAATAATTGTATATGTATAGGAATATACATATATACAGAAACAGATGCACACATGCTGGGTACAGGCCAACTAAGGGCAATTAATAGATTCAATAATCTCTTTGTTACATTTCTACTTCTATGAAACATATGACCATAGGAACGTTAGAGATGAAAAGTTTTATTCTAGCTAAGAACTTTCAATTCTGTCATAGAAGTGAGTCAAACAGGAAACTGAAGGCAAAACCTGAAGCAACAGCCATGGAGAACACTGCTTGCTGACTTAATCCTCATGACTTGCTCAGTGTGCTTCTTTTTTTTTTTTTTTTCTTTTTCTTTTTCTTTCAACATAACTTCTTTCTCTTTATTTATTTATTTATTTTATTATAATTTATTCACATTTCTCCAGATTGTAATGCCCTTGCTCTTATCTTCCTGTTCCCTCCCACCCCCCCTCTCTATCACCCTCCCCTAGACCTCTGTCTGATAGGTGGAGTCCTTCTCCTTCACCTTCTGATGACAGCATATCAGGTCTCAGTCTGCATACATCCTCCTCTGTGTTCTCACAAGGCATCTATACTAAGGGGCACTGATGAAATGCAGGGCACCAGAGATCTGGTCAGAGGCAGTCCCTGGCTCCTCCCTCCCCTTTCCCCGTGTGGAGAATGAGCTGTCCATTGGCTACATGTCCGAGCCACCGCGGTACCAAGTCGAGGGCGAGGGACTGTGGATTTAACGCATACACACACACACACACACACACACACACACAAACACACACACACACACACACACACACACACACACACACAAACTAATACAGCGGGTCCTTGGTGCTAAGAGAACAGCAGCCTTGGCAGCGGTTTGCTATTCTCGTTCCCAGAGTTCCAAAAGCCTTCTATAGGCAGCCAAACAGGAATCCTCCTCCCAGGTGAAATCCCTCAAGAGGTGATTGCACACAGGAGGAAAAGGGAGGGGTGCATTCTCAGAGCAGTAAACATGACTAGCTAACCAAGATAAACACAGACATGGAAGCTGCTAGAAACAGGACATGAAACAGCAAGACAGGCAGGCAGCCCAGTTGGGCCTGGTTCCTACAGCTACACACAGATGAGGGAGTCCAGGACCTCTGCTTGCACTGTCCTTGGTTGGTGCAGGTGCCCTTGGTTACAGATCCACAAGGAGACTATCAGCGTGCATTGTTAGAGTATCCATGACCCTTTACCTCCACCCACCTGTGGTACCACCTATCGGTGTTTCAATACACCATCCAAAATCAGTCATAAATCAAGAAAGCACACCAGAAGTTTGTCAATGGGCCAATGTGTTGGGAACATTTCTCAATTAATGTTTCTCTTTTCAAATGACTTTCACTGTGTCAAGTGGGCATAGAATATCTAGCAAGCATAAACACTTTCACCTCCTCTCCAATGAAGTTTATTACTTAAAATTTTATCCTTTGCCTTCAGTGTATATGTAATAGACTCTATCTAATTATTTTGAGAGAAATGCCTTATGTTCAATATAATCACCTTGCTGTGCCTTAGAACACTATATTTCTCAAATTTTCCACCATGTTGCTCTTTCTGCATCCTTTCCTGTCCCATGATCTGCCAATACCCAACAACTGTTGTAACCACCATTATCTGTAATATTGGTGTTTTTTTAGATTTTACAGCTAGTGCTTTTCTTTCTTTGCCTCAGTTATTTCTTCACAACATAGTGTCTACCATGTCTATTTGTGTTGTCAGAAATGGCAGATTTAGGGTTTGGGAAGATGGGCCAAATGGTTAAACCTACTTTCTGTTCTTCTACAAGATGCAAGTTTTGTCCAAATCAGGCAACTCACAGCCAATCATCTGTAACTCCACTTCCAAAAAATCCTAAGACCCTAATGTCCACAGGAGTGTGTGTGTGTGTGTGTGTGTGTGTGTGTGTGTGTGTGTATATGTATATATATATACATATATATATATACATACATATATATATACATATATGTGTATATATATATATATATATATTCATTCCATGGTCAGACACACCCATTCATACGTTATTACATTTGTTTTAAAATCATTAAAAGAAGAAATAACACTTTTACACAATTTTAATTACTGAGGACATTCCATTGTGTATGTGAAAAAACTTCTTGATATATTCATCTGGTTATAAAAAATTGTTTAGTTTACCTCCTGGCTTTGTGACTAGTACTAAAATAAATGTGTAAGTTCAAGTTTTTTATATGTCATTTCATTTTCCAGGGAGAACAGCCACAGGTAGACTTGCTGAGCCATATAGCAGTTCTAATTTCATTTTCTTGTGGAAATTCCATGTTCCTTGCCATGACTATACTACCATTCATTCTTCTGGTGAATATGTGAAGGTTCATTTTTCATATATTCTAAATAGCATTTGTCATCTCTTGGTTATTTTTTTTAAATTGAATGTTGAGAAAGTAGATTAATATAAACAGTACAAAGATGGTGAAGGACAAAATGTTAATAGAAAAACAAGATAAATTGGATAAACCATCTTCAAACACACTTACAAATAAGCGGTAGAAAACATACGTTCTTTAAAATATCAAAAAATTTTCTCACATCCCTAATAACAGATTTTGAAAGAAAACTTGAACATCAGTTTTGGTCCAAGATAAGTAAGTATCTATGTTGTTATAAAGAAAGGAAATCCCCTGCATATAGTTTTGTAAATAAAGACTCAGGAGCCAAATGCTGGGGTGAAAACCTTCTAGTTCAGAGATGGGGAGAAGAAATCCAGCTGACCTTCTCACTCAGCTGATGGTCCACAAAGAAGAAAAAGCTCTTCCTACTCAGCTCACATCCCAGAAGCAAAAAGAAAGCCCTTTCTCCTTCTCCACACTGTCTCAAAAAAAAAAAAAAAAAATCAAATACGCTTCCCTCAATGTCCATCTGTTCTGTCTAATTCCTGGTGTTTGTTTGTTCTTCTTTGGACCTATAGTTAACTTTATTAATCATGTTTACCTAAAGCTTTTGGATTGGAGGTGCGTACTAAGTCTGAGCCACACCATATCTAGAAACTTTTTTTTTTCCAGTACAGAGTCTCAGGTTCACATTGTGATCAAATATCCTGCATGCAACATATCTACTTTTAAGTACCAGTAGCTTCCAGTAGGTTTCATTCAGACACAGCTCTTTAATTAAAGGTCACTTATAAAAACAGCTTTTGTATTATGTTGGCATGGTGCTTGAGGACCTAGGGGAAACTTTCATCTTGAGTGCACTGTAAATGGCAAATAACTTTTAAGATTCCTTCTCAGCAAAGGGGTGGCATCTGATTCCTTCTAAATCATCTTAATCTCTTGGGCATAAACACACTTGTCAACATATGCTGTACTTTTGTCAACTCATTGCTAACGTGTCTAACGATACTAATGATGTATTTATGTAGCTAGTTTCAGCATCATAGTAATCTTTCAAGTACCCAAATATTAATTTAGTTATTATTTCTTTATTTGGTATATTATGGAGGTGTGTGAGTGTGTGTGTGTGTGTGTGTGTGTGTGTGTGTGTGTGTGTGTGTAAAACATGGTGGTGGTGGGGTTGTTTTTGTTTTCTTTGTCTCACAATTGCTTATGTTTCTGAACATTTAATCCAGTTTCCAGAAATGATTTTTCCCTACATTCCTTTTTATGCTTACATCATATGTTCTACTTGCCCTGAGGATTGAAGATGGGATGATACACAGCATGAAATTTTAATGAACTTCTCAGAGGTTTTGAAAGTAAATGGTTTATTTCTGTTGTAAAATAAGTTCCTTGGCCTGAATTAAGACACAAAATAAAGTCAAAATAAGACAAAATTTTAGATTCTGTTTACAAAGAAAAAAACTATTGTGTTGTTGTGCCTACTTGGGTAGAATCCAGTCCATCTACAGAACATGCTAATGATATTTAAAAAGGGATATTATCTTGAAATCAAGGTAAATTTTAAAATTCATTTAGAACACACAACAGGGGAGCGGGGTTGTAAACGACGGAGATTTTCTGAGGTATATTTGTTTTTTCAAGAAATTTGGTAAGATGAACGGACCTCACTCTTGGAAATGATTTGTTCAGATTTTTATGGAGGCTGGGGCAGAACCCATTGATTTTTTTTTTTTCGTTTTCTTGGCTATCTGTTGTCTACACAGGTGTCCTGGCTGATGGGAAAAAATTTGCAGCCTGCAGTCAAAAAGACATGAAGCTAACTGAATCCCATTTACTTCAGTGTCCATCCATCCCATAATTGTCTGGTCCATTGTTGCACCAATCTGTCCATTTTTCTCATTTTGTGGTGTTTTCCTGATGGTAATCTGAGGCCTGGATAAAAGCATGCCTATACATTATATAAAGAGGATTGTGTTCTTTTTTATTATATACTGGGATGTTTTGTTTGACCTAGAGTATCCTGGAGATAAACCATCAATTTCTTTGGTACAGGTTGGACAGTGAGCAATAGTAGTGCTACCAGAGAGACGGATAAGCTCTAATAGTGTAGCAGTTCTCTCTTGTTTCTGGCACTTGACATCACTCAGAAGTTAAGAGTCTGTGGGTTTCCAGAGTGAAACAAATGCATGGCATGGTGTAAAAACTTTTCAAATAGGTGTAAATGAAAATACTCTTTTCATGCATATGAGAACTTACAGAAAACTAATGAATTCAGTCACTTGATCTGTATTTACACTGTGAAAGTACTTTTATGCTTAAAGTATTTTATCTCAAGAAAGTATGACATAATCAGTTATAATTGACAGTCTGAGTTGGTTAAGCAGATACCTGGCTTTGAGAGTATTTCTATAATTTTAATCAATTATGCAGACTTGAAACAGACATCAGAGGGACGTAGAGTAAACACACTTGTAGTACTATTTTTGTAATGGTCAGGGTTGATTGTCATCTTTTCAAGATCTAAGGTCATCCAGGAGACCAGTCTTCAAGCCAGTTTGTGAGAGAATTCTTGGAAGAGACTGTCTTAAATTGCTTAATCTTCATTGGCTGTCACAACTTAATTATTGGCAGGTGCATCCCTTAGGCATAAATACTGGACTGCACACAAAAGGAGAAAGGAAGCTGACTACTAGTGTTCATTGCTCCCTGTTCTTGATTGTGGATGTCATGTCAGCATCTATCCGAAGAACTTCACATTGTTGTTTCCGTGCTGCTCTGATTTGAGCTAAAACTACACCTTCCTCCCACAAATTTGTTAGGGTACTTTAGGCAAAGCAGTGGGAAGAAAAATTAAGAGAATATTCATGTAAAATGATGGGAGAATGCATTATCATTCTCTATATGAGGTTGGTCCCATTGGGGAGAGGTAAAATGTTTGATGAAATCTTTACATAATTTACAAAGGGAGTGGAGAAAGAATGTGGAGCCTGGAGGATAGATGAACGCAATAGAGTTGACAGTTGTGGCCCTAACATGCAGCTCTGGGGACAGCCCTCGTGGATGCAAGGACATTTAAGTTGCTTCCTCTAGTCTTAGATATAAAGAAAACACATGAAACTATATAAAATAAAATAAAACGGTGAGCAGGTGTCAGGTTCTGTGACTCTTTCTATCTCAGAGGAATCAGGAACATGACTATGGTGTTTGGAGAGTGTATAGAACTTAAGTCATACTACAAGTTTGGTTCCTTTGGGAGTAAAATTGTCCTCCTGGTTTACTGGCAAAGTCTGGGTCATGAAGAATGGAGAATGTAAAGGGACAAGCCCATTGCTCTGTATCCTACTAAAAGTCCAAAAACATCACTAAGCAACATCAGAGGGAGATTATTGGGCTGCACAGATTCTACAATTATTAGTTTTCAACTCACAGGCATTTGAATGCGGGCCTCTAACATAGCCTCTGTAGTGGCAATTGCAGCAGTTCGTTCAGCTACTGGTTTCCCTCTGGGTAGGCAGTGCTAAGCAGGAAGCCCTTTTGCATTTTATATCAGAATAGTAAAATCAGAGATGGAAAGCGTTATTTTTTGAGTTGAGATCCCTGTGAATGGAGTTGTTAATAGCTACTAATCTTTCTATGTTCTCAACTGGATCTTCTGTGTTGGAGATAAATTGGCTTTGTCATAAAAATCAAAAGAGATGAAAGGCCTATACGCATGTTGTCATTGAACTTGTTTACCTAAAATGTGAGTATCATCACTGGTGGAAGGGGGAAATTCTCCAGAAATTGTAGTTATTTAGAGTGAGTGTTCCCCAAATGGTGCCCGGAAAGTCTAGTTTCCTTGATGAAAAAGAGGAACAAGGGGGAAGGGAGCAGAAGCCAGGGATGGTGGAACAGGAACCAGAGGAGAGGCAGGATGAATGAAAAACAGGGTAGATGTTTGTGAGCCTAGCAGGAGAGCAAGCGGTGGAGAGAGAGATAAAATGAAAAAAAAAAAAAACTAGAAAGAGGAACAGGAGGGTAAGAGGAGGGGAGAATGGATGGAGAAGAGGTGAAGTAGGCAGAAGTGACATCAGAATATTATAACAGCATTGCTTTAAAAAAGCCCTCACTGACCATGACTGTTTCATTTTCTATGTTTAGTATACTAATTTGCTGCCACAGAATATTGGTCATGAAGATGGGGAAGTCATAGGATGCAATTACAATGCACTGAGAAAGGATGGTTAGAACACAACAGAATGATCGTGGTTCCGTCTCTAGGGTTTTCTGTCAAAGCTGTTTCCTCACTGCTTTGGCATGTGATTTTGTGGTCCACGCTTTGTGGTCAGCGCAGTGGGTTTTTGTTGTTGTTGTTGTTGTTGTTGCTGTTGTTTGTTTCTTTGTTGTTTTTGTTTTATTTCTTTCTTTTTTTTGCGTGTGTGTGTGTTTGGCTCTTTCACAAAAATGAAAGCTAAGTTGGCAACTGGATGCTTAAGGCATTTTCTAGTAAAGTTAAGAGTGGATATGTGAACTGAACAAATTTATAGGGGAAATGGAGGCAAAATACAGAGATTGGGTTTTGTGGAGGGGTTCTAGAGACATAATTGGTCTTTGTCGAGATCAGAGTTAAAACAGACATGTTTAGAAATAATATATGTGCATCCTTTATGCTATGCATAACTTTGCTTGAATTGTTTTACAATCTGTACTACATACAAACACTCCTCCTTTCTAGTATGGAAGTATTTCCAAATTAGATGATAAAGCAAACAACTTATCAATCAATTGTAGATTCTTATTGTTGGTTTTCCTGCTCTCATGGGAAGGTATCCTGGGACTCAGGAACCTGGGAATCACAAGCCTCTATAGCGGGAAAGTGTCTCAATGGAAGGTATCCTGAAGGACAAGAGCTCAGGAGTTACACAGCTCTAAGAAGTCTCCTCAGCAGAGGTCCCTGGCTGAGCCAGTGCTGCAGTGTAACACCTCCACTTCCCTGCTCCTTTTCTTCTGCATTGGCTACCAGGGAAAGCTTTCCTCACCTGAGTGGAGGAGCTCAGGATCCTCATTCCGGCTCCACCTCTTTCATTCTTCACTTACTTGCTTCTTGGCTTCACTCTATGCAGGGTTATTCTCGCAGGGCAGGGTCTGGGCACTCTCCAGCTTTCGGGTAGGATAGTTACATGCATTAGGAAAAGACTGGTAGGGACTTTAGTGCAGTCTGGGGTCCAGAGCCTGGCTGCTGGAGCTCTTCAGGTCACTTTTTTTTTCCTGTGGGTTTACAAAGTATCCAAAGTTTACAAAGAGAGTCCATGGCAGGAAAAGCTTTCCCTGCCTCTTGAGTCAATGTGAATTGCCAACACTTACCCCTTTCCAAAGGTAGCACAAAGCTGGAAATATTGGAAAGAACTGGAGGCTACCATTGAGACTAAGAGAACATTTTCAGTACGGATGCACAAGTCATCCTTTGAATAGGTGTTCCTTACACAGAAGAGGATATAAAATGCTCATCTGAAATAGATGGAGGGAGGGAGCAGCCATGTGGAAAAGAAGCTGCGGAGAGTAATGGAGACAGAGAGCAGATGGGGAGGGGGTACTTGGAGAGAGAACAGAAATCAGTGGGGGAGCATCTTCAGGACAAGGGAGGAACCTGAGAGTCTATAGAGGTGACTCTAGCCGAGATTCATTACAGAGGAGGGCACGGAGCTGGAACTTTTCACCTCCTGTAGCCGGTAGGACTTCAGTGGAGGGAGGGAGGGACACCAACCCATCCATGAAAACTTCGACCCAAAATTTGTCTTGCCTACAAAAGGTGAAGGGATATATATGGAATAGATTGAGGAAATGGCAAAATAATTACAGAACCAAGTTGAGACTCACCCCATAGGAGAGGTCCAAGCATTGGCCATATTATGGATGTTACACAAGACAACAAAACAATGAACAACTTAAATAACAGACATTTCTTTCTCACAGTGATGGAATGTAGAAAACAAAGGCCATTATGTCAGTATTATCACGTTCTTGTTTTGGGCTATATTTTTGGTGTATACATATCTAGTTTCTTGTTATGGTCATAACTGATGAAGAAGAAGGATGCAAACACTAGTTGGTGTTCCTGGTTACTCTCCTTGTAAGGACAGTTATGTTCACAGTTTTCACCTTTATAACATAATTGCGCTACCTAGCTCTGCCAGTCTAGTATCATCACACTAGTGATATATACAATTAATTGATATTAATATCATTTTCATGTGTTAATTTCAATCTGTACTTCCTATTTAGAATGTTAAAACTGTCCATAATTTGCAAGTACTTGAAAGTAGAGTTTAATAATATGGCAACACACCCGTCTTTGATTCATATGCTTCAAAAAGACTCGCATGCTAACAATTATTTCCATAATGTACTTCGATTTATGACACTAAAGAATAAAGAGTGTTAGAGAATTTAAGCCTTATGTTTCTATAGATCCTTTTGTGTCTGCTTGATGTCTTAATACAGGCTTTGTCAATATAATGTTTTCACCATTCAATATTTTGTATCAATTTCCCTGCAAACACAGCTCTCAGGTGGCAAAAACCATAGCGTGGACATACAACTAGTCGGTTTTGTTATTCTCAAAGGAAGTCTCCGAAATCCTTTTATTTATTTTTATAATTACCAAAGCTTATTTTTGTCAATGCATATAATTTACATTATTCACTTCTTTGTTAAAGTCATTGATATTTTGTTTGATATCTTATCTAGGAAACCATCTGGCCAATTACATGTTTATACAGTATATTTAGGCTTTAAACATTGAAGATATAAAAAGTTGCTGAATTTATAAGGCATTATGCAGCAGTGTAGGCAGCGTTATTTCACTAACAAATAGAGAAACCTACCAGGATCTTTGTTTGTTCCCTAATAAAGACACAGGGTTCTAATAATTACACACAAAATCAAATAAGACTAAAATTTACTCTTAGGGGAAAAAAAAGTAATGAAAACAAAGATAGAATACCTCAGGTAAGAAAAACACATTTTCTGTGGAATGAGTCCTTGAATGTGTAGGAAAAGAAGAAATCAGTAAGATAAATAGATCTGCCATATGATTCTTAATAAATGCAATATTAACTTTTTAATACACAGAGATTGTAAAATTTAAATGACGCTTAAGACATTTATAAAATGAAATATAAACAAGTAAAATGACATTTTTGTTAACCTTTGAAACTCCAGAATGCTATTACTCAGTGAGAGAATAGAAAGACACTAGCACAGAAAATCTTCAGTTTTTTTCGTCACAGTACACTAAAATACAAACTTAAAGGTTATGACCTTCAAAATTTTACTACTATCGTCTTATTACTGTTTTAAAAAAGTGTTTAAAAGTGTTAGTAGCTAGAGTCATTAAGTACATACTTAGAAGAAAGACAGTGAATGACATAATGGCCTCTACAGTCCTTGCATTCCTCAGTAGCATTTGGGATATGGGGATATTTATATATTTGGAATTTCTCCAACAAATAACATGGACTGTGAGCAATAATATCATTTGCTAATGGCATACATTATTATACATGCACCTAACACATGTCTTTCATGTCTTAATTGAGTCATGAGATATCCATTAACGTGTGACCTTTCTTCCTATGTTGAAGGTAAAATCCTGATTTACCATGCCCCAGAAACTAAATTTTAAAAACTGAAAATAAATAAGATATGATAAAGAGGTAGGACGCTCTGGGGGAAAGAATCCAATAGATAATTCCAGTTTAGACTCTCTCTCCACAGAATGCCTAGCTGTGAGTTTTTATACCTGCTTTTGTCTGTTGCCAGAGGAAGCCTCTCTGATGACAACTGAAAAGGTACTAATTTATGAGTATGGCAGATTATAATTAGGAATAATTTCATTTTAAATATTTTATTTATTTATTATTGTCTATTGTCTCTTTTTGAAGAGAAAAAGGTGGGTGCTTGGATCTTGAGTAGAGGAGAGGGGGGATGAGCTGGGAGGATTGGAGGGAGGAGAAACTACTGTTAGGATGCACATCTGAGAACCTCTTGATGTGCAGCTGTTAGACTCTTCAGTGTTTACTCTGTCAACTTTTGAATTTTTAATTCGGGAACATTACCTTAATCACTTTCATCTCTCCATTTTCCACTTCCTCTAGTCCAGATTTTCTTCCATATTGTTAATAAAACCCTGTCTCTCCCTGACTCCTAAAAATTGTAGTCACAATACTCATAAAGCCTATTATTTTAAAGAATGAAAACAATAATGCAAAAGTACTTTTATGACACACCCCAACTAACACGTGCAACCATGGTAGTAAAAAATTTTAATTTTCAAGTTTAATGGTTTTTAGGAATCACAATATTACATTCCACTATGTTCTCA
Source organism: Acomys percivali (assembly GCA_907169655.1). Taxonomy (NCBI): domain Eukaryota; kingdom Metazoa; phylum Chordata; class Mammalia; order Rodentia; family Muridae; genus Acomys; species Acomys percivali. Next base: position 16,869,533 of record OU015752.1, read on the forward strand.
TTAATTTGTTTGTGTTAAAAAGCATCAATCACTAAAACTATGATATCCATATCCAAATATTAAAGAATACAAAAGGAGAAAAAAGTAAAACATTCCTATTTCTACTTACTGTATTAACTGTATATGTGGTCATAATTTTTAATAAATCAATAGCTGACAATCATGTAAAAACTCTTCTGGTAGTGGTGGTTTCTCACCTACCTCAGTGTGTACTAGAATTTTGTCTTACAGGTTTTGAATATTGTCCCAATTATTCTGGGTTCATATGTGCAATTCTCTGTTTTTTTTTTTCCCCTCAGAACACCCTTTCACCATTCCCTTGGTGTATGAATAGCCTCTGGCTCTTAGAATCTTTCTAAGATTAAAATATACAAAATCATCCCATTAAGGGCTACATACTCCAGAGTCTCTTATTCATGTTTTCATGTTGCCCTTTTAAGGGTCTTTTTATTAATTCCTATTTAATGCAATAAGAAGATACCCTGACTGGTAGTTTAGGTGGAATTCAAGCAGCTCTGGAAAGCCATAACACCTCTAACTATATTTTTATTAATATATTCTATGACGGCTTATCAATTTCTGAAATTCTATCACCACAACAATCTTATTTTTTCAAAAAAATATACTATAAATCAGGTTTTAGTGAAAACTCTTAGTATGCTAGTTTATGTCCCTAGGGGATATATATTAGGTTTTACAATATTTTACTGTTTTGAATGTTACCACGTAATCTCTACAAAAGTGTTGAAGTATTGAATGTTACCAAGTAATATCTATAAAAGTGTTGAAGTATATTTTTCCTAACAAATAACAAAGACTATTTTATACAGATTAAATAATACATATTATTATTTTCCAAACTACTAAGAAAAACCAACAAATAATTTTACTTATTTCAATTAAATTCCTTACCAATCTTAGATAATGAACTTAGTTATTTTGAATACGTTAATTTTTATTTATGAAAAAAATTAAGAGCAAAGTTTCTAGAAACTAATCTTGGTAGAACATGCAAAATTATCATGGAAGCTGTGGAAAATCCCTCAAATACACATTGCATCATATGCTTTAGAGAACTGGATATTGAATTTTGAAAGCCGAGGATATTGTACTTTCATTGACCTTAAATAAAAGTTGTTATAAGTAGGTGTATTTTGCATTGAGCCTTGACTATGTTCATTTCAAATCAGTTACTCACATCTGGAGAGTTAGTACAGTCAAGATTAAAACTGCCTTTCATGTGGAGTCATGAAGTATAGATTAAAGACAAATTGTCTCTATTTTCATATTAATAATTTGGGAAAGGGAAAAACTTTTAAACTGTGACTTTAAAGAAAAAATTTGAGAACTTACCACAAAAGCATTGAGCTTTTATACTTCTGACTGGAAGATGTGTCTCTGCCCAAGGGCAGACGAATGTCATTCCCTTGGAAACCCATCAGTGCCAGGACTAAAATGGCCAGAGGAGATGCTGCAGGCAGGCTAAACAAAGCGGTCCATCTATTTTGTGTTGTGTGCCTAGCTCTGAAGGCTGAAGCATCTGCATCCTGTGACACTACCCCAGTAAGGAAGCTTGTGACTGCTGGGGAAAGTGAAAAATTACTAAATCATTGTATTCCATGTCATAATTATAAATATTTTAAAACATGTTTATAAAATTAATAACAGAGAAATATTAGTTCAAAACCAGGAGACATATTTTTATAAATATTAGTTCAAAACCAGGAGACATATTTTTATAAATATGCCTAATTAAACTCTATTTCTGACCCATACCTTCCTTAATACTGCATTCTTTCTAAATGACAAAATTTATATGTTGTTCGGAATGAGTTACTCAGATTGGTATTCATATTCATCTTTATGAGACAAATTAATCTTTCAATATCGTGTTGTAAAGTACTTAAAAATATCATCAATGAGAATTATATTTGTAGTAACAACTTCAAATCAACTAGTGAGTGAAGGTAAAAGTGAACAACAGAGTGTAAGTCAGGAAATTTTTTTGTCTTGAAACATATTGTTCCTTTCTATGTTTTGAATACAACTTTAGGAAAATATTTTAAGGTATATGTTAAGGTCAGTCACACATTCTCAGGCTAGTGACATAGCTTGCTATCTATTTAAAGGTGTTTGCTTGGGGGGCTGAGTCCAAACACCTGATTCCATGTGATAGAAAGAAATAATCAACTCTAGGAAGTTTGTATTTTCTTCTTTTTTCTTTTTAAAAAAATTTTTCAGATTACATCCTGATTGTTATCCCCTCATTGGTATCTTCCCATCCCCCTGCCCTATTTCACCCTATTCCTGTCCCCTAGATCCATGACAGTAAGGGATCTCCTCTACCACCACATGACCACAACCACAGCCTATCAGGTCTCAGGCTGATAGCCTGCTTCCCCTTCCTCTGAGTGTCACCATGCTTCCCCACCAAAGGGAAGTGGTCAAATTGGGGCCACCAGATTTCATGTAAGAGGCAGTCCCGGCTCTCCACACCACAGTAGAGAATGCACTGACCATTGGATAGATCTGAATAGAGGGTCTAGGTTTACTGCATGCATTGTCCAACAGCTTGGACAGGCCCCTCTGGGTACAGATCCACCATCCTTGATGGTCTTCCTGTAAGGTTCCTGGACCCTCTGGGTCCTTCTATCTCCCCATTCTTCTACACCACTCTCACCTGGAGACCAATAGTGTATCCCAGGATCTGTCCTGATTCCACACTGAGGAAAAACTCTCAGAGGACAACAATAATGGACTAGTATCCAATTTTAAGTGAGTATATACCATGTGCGTCTTTCTGGGTCTGGGTTAAGTCACTCAGGATGAACATTTCTAGTTACATCCAGTTGCCTGCAAATTTCAAGGTTTCCTAGTTTTAAATAGCTGAGTAGTAGTCCATAAGGTAATTGTAAAAGTTTCTTTATCTATTGTTCAACTGAGGGACATCTAGGTTGTTTCCAGATTCTGGATATTATGAATAAGGCTGCTATGAGCATAGTTGTGTAAATGTCCCTGTTGTGTGGTGGAGCATCTTTCAGGTATATTTCAAATAATGGAATAGCTAAGTCTTGAGGTAACCCTATTCCCAATCTCTGAGAAAGCACCAGATTCATTTCCAAAGTGGTTGTACAAATTTGCACTCCCAAAAACCATAAGGAAGTGTTCCTTTTTCTCCACAGTCTTGCCAGCATGTGCTGTCACTTGAGTTTTTTATCTTAGCCATTCTGATGGGTGTAAGATTGAATTTCAGAGTTGTTTTGATTTGCATTTATTTAATACCCATATGTCCTATGGCATGCATGTATGCACACACACACACACACACACACACACACATACACGACGCACACTGCCATAGTCTCTCAACTAACAAATAAATATAACAAATATGAAATTAAGAATAAAAATAAAATGAGTAATTTTGTTATATTGTTACTAAAGATGATTCTGTACACCTTTATGAATTAATCATTATTATGATTATAGAGAGATAAATGTGACAATGCTGGTTCTTCCTAGATAGCTTTCCTAAATACGCATTACCCTGTGATCTGCACACAGTTAACCCAGTAATCTATCTTCTAAAACCTAATAAAAGATGATAATATTTTGTCTTAAAAACAGAGGATTTTTGGAGCTCATTATCCAGTCTTACCCAGTTTGTAAATTCAAGATTGAGTAAGAGACTCTTTCTCATGATACAGGCAGAGAGTAATAGAGATAGAGTTGCAAAGTCTTCTACTGGTTTTCACATGCATGTGCACAAGGACATACACACAGTCTCTCTCTCTCTCTCTCTCTCTCTCTCTCTCTCTCTCTCTCTCTCTCACTCTGTGTGTGTGGGGGGGTATGTGGCTGTCTGTCTCTGTCTCTCTCTATGTCTCTCTCACTCACACATGCATAACACATACTCATGCACACAAAATAAAGGAAAACACATTGACAATGTATTAGTGTAGACATAACCATGGTGCTTGTTATTGTGGGTCCTTGTCTGGAGGTGGAGAATACCTCCCTCCTGGTAAGCTTAGTGCTGGGACATGGGTGAGTGGACCCTCCTACTGGTAACAACCCACCAGATCTAAATATGTTAAAAACATATCTCCCTGTTTAGTTATGAGCCCTTTTTCTCAATTGGGTTATTTGGTTTGGTGGTGTTTAATTTCTTGAGTTCTTTATATATTGTGGATATTAGACCTTTGTCAGATTTAGGGTGGGTGAAGATCTCTTCCCAGTCTGAAGGCTGTCACTGTGTTCTGTTCACAATGTCTCCTGCCTTACAGAAGCTTCTCAGCCTCATGAGGTCTCATTTATTAATTGTTGACCTTAAGGCCTGGGCTTTGGTGTTCTGTTCAGGAAGTTGTCTCCTGTGCCAATGCGTTCCCGGCTCTTCTCCACTTTTTCTTCTAACCAATTTCGTGTCTCAGGTTTCATGTTGAGGTCTTTAATTGACTTGGACTTGAGTTTTGTGCATGGTGACAAATATGAGTCCAATTGCATTTTTTAACATGTAGACCTCCAGTTAGACCAGCACCGTCTGTTGAAGATGCTATCCTTTTTCCATTGAATAAATTTGGCTTCTTTGTCAAAATCAAGTGAACATATGTGTGTGGATTCATCTCTGGGTCTTCAATTAGATTCCATTTATCAACCAGCCTATTGCTGTACCAGTACCATGCTGTTTTAATTACTGTTGCTCTAAGGTATAGCTTGAGATCGGGTATGGAAATTCCTCCAGGGGATCTTTATTGTATAGGATTGTTTTAGCTATTTTGGGTTTTTTGTTTTTCCATATGAAGTAGAAAATTGATCTTTCGATATCTCTAAAAAGTTGAGTAGGTATTTTGATAGGTATTGCATTGAATCTGTGAATTGCTTTTGGTAAGATGGCCATTTTCACTATGTTAATTCTCCCAATCCACAAACAAGGGTGACCTCCTCCATCTTCTGATGTCATGTTCAATCTCTTTCTTCAGAGGAATATCAAATGACTGAGAAACACTTAAAGAAATGCTCAACGTTGTTAGTTATCAAAGATATGCAAATCAAACAACTCTGAGATTCCATCTTACACCCATTAGAATGGCTAAGATAAAAAATTCAAGTGACACCACATGCTGGCAAGGATGTGGAGAAAGAGGAACACTCCTTCATTGCTGGTGGGAATGCAAACTTGTACAACCACTTTGGAAATCTATTTGACGCTTTCTCAGAAAACTAAAAATAGGACTTCCTCAAGACCCACCTATTCCACTCCTTGGAATATACCCAGAAAATACTCCACCACACAACAAGGGCATATGCTCAGTCATGTTCATAGCCGACTTATTCATTGTAGCCAGAACCTGGAAACAGCCTAAATGTCCCTCAGTTGAGGAATGGATAAAGAAACTACGGTACATTTACACTATGGAATATTGCTCAGCTATTAAAAACAAGGAAATCCTGAAACTTGTTGACAAATGGATGGGACTAGAAGCAATCACAATGAGTGAGTTAACCTAGAAGCAGAAAGACTCACATGGTTATACTCACTTATAGTTGGCAACTAGCCCAAAGGCACATCCCACGAAATTTTTGACTTACCAGGCGATTGGGATAGATGTATGGACATCCTACTGAGACTCTAGGTAAGAGAAATATAGGAGATGAAGAAATAGAAGGACCCAGAAGGTCCTAGAAACCTACAAGAGTAACATTGTGATGGGTGAATTGGGGCCCTGGACTAGTCTACTATATATATAGTTTCTTTTCATTAACTATTTCATCCTTGTAATGTTTCCTGAGACACTGATCTTCTCTTATTAACAGAAAATATTGGTTCTGGAAAGTTCAAAACGTACCAGAAGAACCTAGTGACATGTATTTTTACATTGTCACATTGGCTTGTGCATTACATACACAATTACTTCTTCAAATGAACATTTTAAAAACAAAGTTAATTATTATACTGATTTTTGTTGCTATTTAGTTTGTTTCGTTATTATTTATTTTTCCCGAGATTTTATCCTTTGACTGTTTTGCCTCTTATATCTATGTTCATTACATTTTTAGTTAATTTGACAGCATCTTTCTTTCTTTTCCTACTTAGGAACCTATTAAGTATTACACCCAAATAAACTATAAGAATAAATAACTATGAAGTTTCCTTGTAAAGGTCATCAACTTTGTTTATACTTTCTTATATATATATATATATATATATATATATATATATATAAAAGTGTTTATATATTTTCCTTGTATTCAAAAAGTCATGAAACTTAAGGTTCTTTTACATTATATCATTACACTAGCTTCTTATAAGTTTTTATTTATTTGATACTTATTTAAAAATTAATAAAAATAATAAAACAAATTTCAGGAAATAACTAATACACTTTGTCTTTTTCAAATATTTCAACTTTTAAATCTTTGTGCGAATCATGAAAGTGTCGTGCTCCCAAACTAAAACCTATGACCAACTGATGAAATATCTTGCATGAATTAACTTCCATATGTTTGAATTTCTGAGAAATACGTCGCAAGTTTTAAAACCATCCATAGACCCTGGTGGACAGGAAAGTACACCCTTAACATTTCCCTGAGCCACATGCTCATGGTTCCAGGAACACAAGAATCCATCCAGGTTAAATGAATTCCAGAGAAGATTTTTAATACAACCTAAAATGCTTTCATTCTTGCTTTTAGTAGGCCCCCTTACTGCTCAGTTTATTGCTGCCATCAGAGCCTACGTCTGTTGCTCCCTCTCTGTGGAGCTAAAGAACAGCTGGCCAATATCTTCTGTGTAAAGATGTTTGAAATCCTGGAATACAGTAATTAAAACACTTCTTTGTCTTTGACTAACATTTTCTAGGATTTATTGGAACCTTTAATAAGTTTTTAAGAGTTCCTACATGTTTCCTAAGTTCTTCAACACTTCTTTTTATTACTTCCAGCTACTCTGGTGATACTTCATCAAGGGAAACGCTGGGTTCATAAAAAGAGAGTTGTATGTTGCTGCAATATGTCACTATCTTATTGTTCAAACATCCTTACCAACAGTACGAGTTATCCGCGTAAATATACATATACAACAGATATTACACAAACAAAGCAAAGTGGAATGGAAAAATTATTAAAATGTCTTACTTTAAACTGTATTATCTCCGTTACTAAATGTTCTTTCCCAAACCTATGTAAATCATCTGTGATCTTGAAGTGTCTTAAGCTATTCCTTCCAATAACAAATCAAAAATAATATGTAAACTCTCAATACCTATATGGTACCTCACAATAATTATCTTTAAACTTGCTATTAGCCTTGGTTTATAACATAATTTGTGATTTTTATTTTTATTTTGTCATAAACTGTGATTATATTTTGCACTACTTTGCTAAATGCTTAGAAGGTAATAAGTCAAAGAATAAAGGGAAAATCAAGAAAGAGGCTTTTTCCCAAGTCATACTCCTAACATAGTAAAGGACCCAGGTCCAAAATATTTCCTATTAAGTTCCATGTAGCAAATTTTTGAGGATTTGCTGTCATGATATTACATTCACTTAACTACAGTGTTATAACACTAAGTAGTATAGAAGCATATACACAAATGTATGTAATTGTTTTTTTTAAAAAACAAGATGTTCATTACAGCAATACACAACTCTCAAAATAGAACTGTTCCTGTAACTCCTAACTTTACTGTTTATGCACCAGAACACAAAGTGCTAAAAGGTATTGATGCTCATTCTCCTTCAATGTTTCACAAAGCAGCTTTCACATTGCTAGGACCTTTCAAAGTGTGAATGTCTTTCTCTAAAGTTATGTTACAAATCTAAGAGATTATAGATTTTCTTCATATACTGTGCTTTTCCTTGACATGCTTACTCCAGATACATTTCTTCCACAAACTGGCTCATGAGTATCAAGGTAGATTTTTCAATTGTCACAATTTAGAGCAAACTCAGAGCTGTCTGACAATACTACAAACAGTACATTGGTCCTAAATTGTACCTGCTGCTATTGGATATCAATTCATTTCTATTAATCCTTTCTTACCATCAGTGCCATCAAACTAGAGTCATTTTTTCAATTGTTCCTACTCTTTATTGAGCTCATCATGAAATCTGTGAACAGTTATTTAGAATCTTCCCATCCTTACCATCCTTATGGCACCTCTTGGTTGACTCTTCATTATAAATTTAGTCAATTCCTAGGTCTACAATAATATTTATATTATTAAAAATAAGATAGGTATATCTAAATCCGCCAAGAGCTGGATAGACTGTTTATCTCACATGTATAAAGTCACAGGCTCTGTCTTTAGCACTGTAAAAGTAGGTCATAAATCTCACATTAATAGAATAAAAGCTAAGGTCCTTATGGTGATAAACTTGGTACTTTATCTGCGCGCCTGTATTCCAATGTTATGTGTAACATTTCATTCTCAATATTCTCTTAGAGTAATCCCATAAAAATCTTAGTAGTGTTTATTGTTTATTTATTTATTCACTTTACATCTATAATGTACCCCGTCCCTTTTCTCTTCCTGATCCCACCGTCTCTCTCTCTTCCTCCTTCCCTCTCTTCCCTTCTCCATAATAAAAAGAAAAAAGAAAAGAAAAAGAAAAAACGGACCCACACTTAACAACAGACATTAGGAAGAATTCTGAAGAAATTCTGTATTTTGGGGGCTTTAAAATTTTCTCTTTTGTGCCTGCATTCTTAGGGAGAAAATGACATCTGATGTATACCAGAGCAAGTGACATTGTTCACACAAATATATGTTCTACAGGCATTTTAGTGCATGTGGTATGGTAGGGGAAAATTGTTATTATGTGGACATCTTTCTTGACATCCACAGGCCGCTGGTCTAACTGGATGTCTACATGTAATAAGGCAGCTAGATAAACATTTATCACCCTGCACAAAACTAAAGTCCAAGTGGATTAGAGACCTCAACATAAAACAAAACACACTAAATCTTTTAAAAGAGAAAATGGGGAAGAGCCTAGAACTCACTGGCACAGGAGACAACTTCTACATAAATAACTCAAGAAATAAATATCACCAAACCAAATAACCCAATTAAAAATGGAGTACAGTGTGAAGTATAGACATTTCGGCAGAATAATGTCGAATGGCTGAGAAACACTTAAAGAAACACTCAATGTCCTTAGTCACCATGGAAATGTAAATCAAAAGGGCTCTGAGATTCCATCTTACACATTTCAAAAATACTAAGATCATAAACTCAAATTACAGCACATGCTGGTGAGGATGTGGAGAAAGGGGAACAATCATTTATTGTAGGTGGGAGTGCAAACTTGTACAACCACTTTTGAAATCAATCTGCTGCTTTCACACATTAGTTTAAAATTATTAACTTTCTAGGGGAAGAGAGAAAGTTGAGGGATGAACTGATGCAAGGAGAAGGAAAATCTGGTCAACTTTGGTCAGGTTGTAAAGTATGAGACATGTGAGAGCTAAAAATAAAAGCTGGATTTCCTTATTTTTGTGTTTTTTTTTTTCAGGAAAACTAATGAGATTATTGGATTTAAATATCATAAAATAATTGTATATTCTTCTGTGACAATTGTATGAATTTTTCTTGGGAATATGAATAAGTATCTATTTATTGCATTGATGATAAGCACAAGATAACGTTCTACCTAATACTAGATTGATGAACATATGAATGTATTAGAGTTGATTAAAGAAACATGAATGTAATGTAAGAGACAGGGATATAGGTGAATCTCTGACATGGACCACCTCAGTGATGGCGGCTAATGAAAGTACCACCAATGTTGATTCCTATCAAACTTTCAGACAGTGAAGTATATCCTACTCCATAAACAATTGTTAATTGCATATATAACCTTTGAGAGAGACCTCATGATTCTTAGCTTCTTGATTCGTATGTTTCTTTCTTATATGTAATCTTTAAATGTCCGTTTCCTCCATTTAGACAGGAATGTTTCAACTTGAAGGAAATAACTACAGAAAAGCTACATAATCAAAGTGCCAGTAACATGTTAACAGTTAGGTCAAAGTATAACTTCTGAAGCAAACATAGTAATTTTCTAATACCAAACTCTCATCAGTGTTGTTGCCTTGATTTTTTGTCATGGTCTATTACCAACAGCCTCAAATTGAAAATGAGTTATCAGTGTCAATATTCTATGCTCACTGGAGTAAGGGTATTTATTCATGATGAGTCAACTATGGGTTAGATCTTGAAGCTACAAGGCAGCCTGTAAGCTTTCAAAACACCATGCGATATTTAGTCTTTTCCCTCATATTTTTTAAATATTGTTTATTGATATATCTAAGTCAAATGGTTTATAGTCTCACAGATCAAACAAACTATTCAAATTTTATTTCTCTTGCTTGGATTATTGAGTGAAATCAAAGCTTAATAACCTGTGGAGTATATCTAATGGTTCTAGCCTATGCTAACTCTTGTGATACTACATATTATCTAAGATTCTATATAACTCAGAATAGTTACTTGCTGGTGTTCCTTGATATGCTTAGGAGTTTATATTTTTATAATAGGTAGAAAAAAATATCACATTATATTATTGATATAAATCATATGTTTTCATTTAAATTAAATCTAAATCATTCCATATAAGTAGTAAATGTCATCAGGAAAACTAAAATATCTCTGAAGAAACAAAGAAAATAAGTGCTAGTCTATTACACATAAACTTCAACTGCCTATAATTTTCTTGCAAGATAAAAATTAATAAGAAAGTGGAAGTTGAATTGATTACATATTGCAACTCTCCTTTATCTTGTTACCCAGTGTGAATTGTTGATACTGTATTGAACACAGCTAGTAGCTTTGGAAGTACAACATATACTCAGTCTTTTGAAGTCTGTAGTAAAACTTCACATTAAAAACTTTTTCCTAGAAACAATATTTTCTTACAGTTTATGACCTAATATTATTAATTACACTTATTAGGAATGAGGACTAATTTATTATTATTATTATTATTATTATTATTATTATTATTATTATTATTATTATTATCCTCACTATTATCTTCCTGTTCCCACCCTTCCTCCCTCTTCTGCCCTACTCTTGTCCCTAGGATCTCTGACAGGTGAGGTCTTCCTCCCCCCATCTGACCACAGCCTCTCAGGTCTCATTCGGATAGCCCGCATCCCCTTTCTCTGTGTTCCCACAGGGCCTCTCTGCCAAGGAGCAGTGATCTAATCATGGGTGCCAGTTCAGTCTTAAATGGAATATCTATATTACACTTCTTTCTCATAGGAAGGTGAGCAGAAAGAGAGTGAAAGTCAGAGGAGATGTGTGGCTTTAAGAAATATTGTTTTATGGCCAAAACAGGTCAGTTGCACATATGGCCTCAAAGGGTTATAACAATATATACATGGCTTGTGCAAGTTCAATCCAGAACACAAAATAAAACTTAGTACCTAGATTGGAGGTGGTCATGAAGTCCTACTCCTAGCTGAAGATCAATTGATAATGTATGACTGCTAGAATAAGGAGAGTAAATTGTCTTCAAAGTTGCAACCATTGAGATGCTGCCTAAATGCCAATACATTGTCCTAACCCTGTCCACATACTGCCCTCATTGAATGATTACAGTTACAAACAAAACAAAGAAATAATAACAAATGCAATTTGGAAAATAACAGTGATGGGAAAGTAGGATGGAAGCAATTACATGTGAACCAGATCATAATAAATTTTCTGCATTTATATAATCACACAAAAAATAATTTCAAAGAATTTATGATAGTCTAGGAATTCTATGTGAAACTGAATTAAATCAAGGAAAAGTCTGTGTATATATATCCATGTATAGTTGAGTGAAAATTTTCCATCTGTGATGACAATGCCCTTGGCCATCCAAGCCATTGACTATCTAGCAAAAGTCCCTAAATCAAGCTCGAGAATCTGCCATTTGTTGTTTCCCTTGGTTGCTCCACATATATGAAAATAAGACCATATTGATGAAGAAACTACTCTGATATGAGACCTAAGGGATTTGCAGTAAAAGCCTTCTCAATGAGAATTAGCTATCATGGTATTAGATGATGCCATTCAAGCTTCCAAGGGAAGGAAGCAACCAATAGCCCTACCATGTTATGATATCTATGAACTAAAATAATAACTACCATGGCATGGTAACCCCAAGAGTACAGAAGTGGCATGTATAGCCTAGTGGCAAACAAAAGCTTTCCAGTTGAGCTAAAATCCCACTAAACAAGAGAAACACATAGCCAACTAATCATGACTAGGGGAAACTGAAGTTACTACTCTCCTAAACCAACATAATTGCTAATTAAATGTAAATATTTCTTCTTTTTGCCAGCTTGTAACCTCCTTGGTCATTCTTTTTTCATACTGTATTTATTTATTTACTCACCTTACAGAGTGATCCCAGGCCCCTCCGCCTTTTCTTACCAGTCTTCCCTTATACTTCACTCTTTGTTTTCAGATACGGGGAGGACTTCAAGGGGTGCCAACCCACCCTGGCACCTCAAATTGTAGCAGGACTAGGCACAACCTCTCCCACTGGGACCAAACAAGTAAACCCAAATAGGGGGAAAGGATTAAAGGCAGGGAAGAGAGTTAGAGACAACCCCTAATTCCATTGTTAGAGGACCCACATGAAGACCAAGCTGCACATCTGCTATATATGTAGGGGGCTCAGGTTAGTTTACGCTGAATGTCTTCTTGTGGTGTTCTTTGATCCCTTCATGTCCCTCAGTCCTTCTTCGCACTCTTCTGCAATATTCCAGGAGTTCAGCCTATTGTTTGGCTGTGGGACTCTGCATCTGTTTCCATGAGCTGCTGGAGGAAACATCTCAGAAGACAGTTATGTTAGACTACTACCTGCAAGCATAGCAGAATGTCATGGGTTAGCTCTATCCCATGGGGTGGGTCTCAAGTTGGGCCAGTCATTGATTTGATTTTTCCCTTTATCTTTGCTCCTTCTTCATCCATACATTTCTGCAGGAAGGACAAATTTGTGCTTGAAGGTTTTATTGGTGGGTTGATGTCCCCTTTCCCCACTGGAAGTCCCACCTGGCTACAGGAGGTAGAGACTTAAGGCTCCACATCCCCCATAGCTAGAATCACTCCCACTGATTTTTGTTCTCTCTCCTGGTTCTCTATTCTTTCAACTCTAAAAATTTATTGTTATACTCACAGATAAGAATAGGTCTTCCTTATGAAAGAAACATCTCCGTGCAATATAAGGGAATGTTACAGAAAACAATCAAAATGCAGAAATGTTAAGCCCAAGAAAACAAATATTGCACCGAAGCATCAAGGATCATTAACAACTAGGAGATTAAATGAATTTAAGGGACAGAGGAATAGAGTCTTTCCTCTGAGATATAATGAGACTTATAACAATATAAAAATGAGGTGTCTGAGTGAAATAAGCGTGTAATAATTGGATAAATGTATAGAATTTAATAATAGAAACATTTCTATATTACAGTAGCCACTAGGTAAATAGGTAATAAATCCGCATGAGAAGTACAGGTAATATAATGAGTTATGTAGACTGTGGTAAATTGTGTAGCTGTACAATGACAAACAACATGTCTTTTACGTACTACAAAGAGTCCAATGTTCATTATGAAAATTATTCACAAAGCATTTAGATCATTTAGAAAATTTTAATATTTAAAATTCACCCATAATAAAAACATCTTCCCTCAGGTTTGCATTCAAAAAAGAATTTTGTATATATTCAGTAATGTATTTGTCAAAACTTATGTTCCCAAGTGAAAGAATTGCATAATACATTTCAATTGAACAGACAAATAGTAACATATCTTAACATTGTTCGAGAGGTGGTTGAATAAGAATGTCCCCTGTTGTTTTCTATGTTCAAATGGTTAGTCATCAGGGAGTGACTCTGCCTGAGAGAAAATGCCAGGTGTGGCCTTGTTAGTGGAAATAGGGTGAGCCTTGAGGTTTCGAAAACACACACAAGTCCCAGAGTTTCTGTCTTCCTGCTGACTGTAGATATGTATGTAGACCTTTCGTCGGCTACTCTAGCACCATGTCTGCCCTCATGCAGTAATGCCTCCAGCCATCATGAAACTGAACAATACCTCTGAAAATGTAAGTAAGCTCCAATTAATGGCTTCCCCTCATAATTGTTGCTATGATCATGGTGTTTCTAGACAGCAAGAGAACACTGACAGGGGTAGTGTTATACTGTCCAGATGATAACAAATTATACACACATACACACACACACACACACACACATATATATATATATATAATGTGTCTCTACTATAGTATTAGAGAATCCTAAAATATTCCACATATTTTTAAATTCTTAAAGTAAGTCATAACAATAATCCACAATTCTCAGAAACCGAAAAGTAACTACTCTCACAGGGATGTATAGAAACAGGTTGGACTTTGTATATATGATAGCATACACCTATGGAATATGTATTCAAAATGGTATGTTTACTATTTTTAAAATTATTTTGTATGAGATGTATATATTTTATGGAATCACTATAGCTTTGTAATATCCCTTAAGGTCTGGTATTATAATTTTTCTAGCACTGTCATTAAATACACGGATAAATGTAGTCTTCATCCCTCATCAAAGATTTTTTGTGTGCAATATACAGAGGCCACTACAAAAAAAACAACAACCAATAAAAATGTCTTATCCCAGTGGAAAGATCTACAAAATAATCTCAAACTTAAGTCTTAGGGAACATTGTGGGAGATGGGAAAAAAGGAGCATAAAAGCCAAAAGATCAGGGAATTTACTGTGAGTTTTGTACCTGAACAACATCAGGAGCTGTAACTGTAAAGTCCTACCTATAACAGCCAAATATAAACTGAACATGGATGATATCAATGAACATGACAACTGAACAGAAAAAAAGAGGCCACAAGGCCTCAATCTTACACAAAAGGACTGGTAACTGAGCACAGGTGGGAGCAGGAGAAGGGGTCCTCCCAGGGTAGAACACAGCATTTTTTTTCCATTGCCAAATGGTAAGACTTGAAAATACATATACAGGTAGCCTTATATGACTGAACATGTTATATTCAGGAATATATATGTATGTGTGTATGTTTGTGTTTGTTTGTGTGTGTATGTGTGTGTGTGTACAAATAAATATATGAACACAATATAACGATCTGTCTTGTCAATAACAGTGTAGAAAGTGGCCATAATCAGAAGGAAAGTAGGAAAGAGTATATGGAATGATTTTCAGGAAGAAAATGGAAAGAAGAAATGGTGTAATTAAGTTAAAATATTAGAAACATTCAAATAATGTCCAATATGATATCAAATACCTCACAAGTGCACTCCTGACACTTACCTTTACATTCTACATAAAATTTAAGTAAGAAAAATGTTAGATGTAACTACATTGTTGCGGAAGGCTCCTTTAGCTTGTTCAGCATCTTGGCTTTTATTTCTTTAAGGTGACGTTCACTGAGCCAAAAGAACTAGTATTCTAATTTATACTAACTATAAAGAGAGAGAGAGAGGGAGAGAGAGAGAGAGAGAGACAGAGTGAGAGAGAGAGAGAGAGAGAGAGAGAGAGAGAGAGAGAGAGAGAGAGAGAGAGAGAGAGACAGAGTGAGACAGAGAGTGATATTCATGATTCCGCTGTACTCTGGCTAACGGGGCAATTACCAGTCCAAATTCTAATCTCTTTTTCAAATATTATTTGATAGAACACCCAGATACTCCTTAATAATGTCTTAGATGACATAATCATCTCAGAAATCATAAAAGTGAATATTATAGAACATGAGCAAAAAGTTGTTTCCAAATGTTCTACTGTTTCCTAGTAACGTATTGTGTCTTCAAAGGGATTTATTGATTGTTTCATGCTGTATATATAGAAATAATATGACAATATACTTTATATACTATATATTTTTACATAAATAAAGATATATATTAAATTCTTTGCAGAAATTGTCCACAATAACACCATCAATTTAAAATGTACAATATGAGTTATCTAATATCTATTCATCATGTAAGTCACAAGAAACAGTTATGTATCTAATTTTTATTAACTGTGGTTACTTAATAATAGACATGGAATTTTGTTGTTTGGGTATCTTATCTAAGTCCTACATTAATTCTGATATGTGTTTAGTAGATTAATCATTTTAAAGTGTGATTTCATAATAATACTACTATGTTTCTATCATTTTAATATGACTTGTCTTTTTAAATAATTTTTTTATTCAAATACTCTGGTCAACTTTTTGCCAATCTGAATCCATGTGTTTCATGATTTCTTTAGTGTGCAATCAACTTCACTGAGTCATTCTTTGAAAAGTCACTTCTGATAAAACTAGAAGGTGGAACAAAGGCAGAAAGACAGGGTACTTTGCTATTTTAGGCATAAAACTGTCATTGTATTTTTAGTGATTCTTTTGAGTTCTACTTCAAGTCATGTTCTATTATGAACAAACAGGAAAAGAGGAATATTCTCCCACATGCAGTAAAATAACTTTTTATTCCAGAGAGTCTAATCACTTAGTTTTCACTAACATGATGTATTAGCCCCACTGAGAAAATTCAGCTAGAAATTCAGGAAATTGCAATTGCAATTTCCAAGTATAACAGTATTTTATGTTATTGGGAAATACACTGTGACAGTATCTATATATATAACCTAGCATCGATGGCAAACTGATTGTGAATATGAATGTATGTTTCAAGCCTGTCAACCTGAAATAAAGTAGCAAAATTCTACAAGTAAGCTTTATTAAAATCAATGTGATTATAACACCAATAGTATGGTGACCTAAATACAATACTATACAATCATTTTAAAATTTTGATCTGTCATAAGAAATATACGTCTTGATTACACGAGTATGCTGGTAGTGCAGGTTAGTAGCTTTCCAAATGAGGGGGAAAAAAAGAAATATACTTCTTGATAAAAATGCAAGCTTAGCTTGCTAAAAAGTATTCTGGAACATATATCTATATATGTACATAAATATGAGTACATATATTGATATAGATGTAGATTGTGGGCTACTATTGATCATGGAAAGTGTACTTTTTCTAATCTAGCAGTAAGTGTTGGGATATAGAAAAATATTATCTGCCATATCAGAGTTTACAGGACAGCTTGTTTCTTTTGGGGGGTGGGGGAAATTATATAACTCCACAGAATGAAAATGGAATAACTTCTCTTTAATTCCAATATAATTCAATGCATAAAAAGGTGTAAAGCCCTTTATTTAGTGATTTTTAACACAGATATATTTTGTTGAGTTGTCTTACACTAACATATAACATTTCAGGATACCAATTGTACATAATTCTTTTTTCTCTTTACCAACTCTACTTCCATATCTATATATTACTCTCCTGATCCACATTCTTTCCTCTTAATAGCTTGCCATAAACTTTAATTTCACAATATATATACATTTTTGGTGGGGATTAAAAATGGAATCCCTAAAAATAAACGAATATTAAAACTATGAAGCAACCTATAAGCAGGCAATACAACTATTTTTTTTTTAATTTTAACTGAGTGATCAGGAAAACTGAAATACAACCTAGCATTTGGCATGGCATAAAACTGTATTTTATTTAAAAATTCCTTAAAATTACAAAATGTGTTAAGAAATGTATCAGTATGTTCAAGGCTTGCTCCACAAAATGAAAGCTTGAGTTAAAATCCTTGTAACCCAGGTAAAGCTAAGATGTTAGTGAACAAATGCGATCCCAATGCTCTTCCCACAAACATATGAGTTGAACAGAAAGAAGTATCCCCAGAATTTTGGTGCCCATCTCCTCTCACATGCAGCAGTCAATGACAGAAAAGAGATTCTATATTCAACAAAAACAAATCAAACATAATGCAAGGGAGGGGTAAGGAGATACAGAAGTGATTGCCAATTGATGGTGGCTGGGAGAGCAGAAGGCAGAGAGGCTACACATGATCCCTTAGATGCTCTTACATCTGTGTACACACTGACAGAACTAACTGTACTCACTGAGATGAAAAACAAAAAGAACAAATGAATTTGGGATGGAATCAAGGTGAAGGGAAGAGGTAGAATTTAGAGAGGAAAGACTAGCTGTAGACTTGATTAAACAAATTACATGCATGTATAAAATTCCCATGTGATGTTACTCACTTTCACAGGTGTAAGATGGAGTCACAGAAATGTCTGATTTGCATTCCCCTAATGGCTTCTTGGCCATTTGATATTCTTTGCATGAGAATTATCTGTTTAGCTCTATACATCATTTTTAATTGGATTATGGTTTGGTAGTGTATAAGTTCTTGAGTATATATGGATATTAGATGTGATCAACGGTGGGGGATTGGGACCCTTTCTGTCAGAGGTCTTGAGGAGGGGAATAGGGTTAAAGAGGGAGGGGGGAGAATGGGAAGATACAAATGAATGAATAACAATTGGGATGTAATCTGAATAAATTATTTTTAAATAGATGTGGTTTCCTGTGCCAATGAATTCAAAACTCTTCCCTACTTTCTCTTTTAATAAATTTAGTGTTTCTGGTGTTATGTTAAGGTCCAAGTTCCACATGGACTTTAGTTTTGTTCAGAGTGCTATGTATGGGTCTATTTGCATTTTTCTACACAAAGATATCCAATTAAACTAGAACCATTTGCTGTAGATGCTATCTTTTTTTCATTGTATGGTTTTGTCAAAAATCAAGTGTCTACAGGTGTGTGGGTTTATTTCTGGGTCTTCAACTAGATGACATCGATCCATCTGTTTTTTTGTATGCTAGTGCCATTTGTTATTGGTGTTGCTATAAACTACAACTTGATATCAAGTATGGAGATACCAACAAAGGTATTTTATTATACAGGATTGTCTTAGCTCCTCAGGTTTTTTTTGTATTTCCATATAAATTTGAGATTTGTCCTTTCTAGATCTGTAGAGAGTTGACTTGGTACTTTGATGGGAATTGCATTGAAACTGTAGATTGCTTTTGGTAAGATGGCCATTTTTACTGTTAATCCTACATATCCATGAGCATGAGAGAGCATTCCATCTTCTGATATCTTCTTTAATATCTTTCTTCAGAGACTTGACATTTTTTTCACACAAATCTTTCACTTGCTTGGTTAGAGTTTTATCTTTACGTTTTTTGAGTGTTGTGAAGGGTGTTGTTTCCCTAATTTCTTTCTTAGTCCATTTATGTTTTTTATACAAGAGGGCTACTTTTTTTCCTAGATAATTTGTATCCAGTCACTTTGCTGAAGGGCATTTATCACCTGTAGGAGTTTTTTTTTTTTTTTTTTTTTTTTAGAACTTTTGGGGTTAGTCATGTATATTATCATATCTTCTGCAAATAATGATACTTTGATTTCTTCCTTTCTGATTTATATCCCCTTGATCATGTTCCTATATAGGACTTCAAGCACTATATTGAAGAGATATGGAAGGGGTAGACAGTCTTGTCCCTGATTTCAGTGGAATTGGTTTAAGTTTCTCTGAGTTTAGTTTTATGTTGACTAAAGGCTTGGTGTATATTGCCTTTGCTTTAGGTATGTGCCTTGTATCTCTGCTCTTTCCATTACTGCTTTCATGACAGGATGATGGATTTTGTCAAATGTTTTTTCTGTGTCTAAGGAGATGATCATGTGGGTGTTTTCTTTCAGATTGTTTATATGGTGGACTACATTGATGCAATTTGTATATTGAACCACCCTGCATACTAAGCTTGATGCCTACTTTGTCATGGTGAATGATATTTTCGATGTGTTCTTGTGTTCAGTTTGAGAGTATTTCATTGAATATTTTGGCATCAATTGTAATAAGAGAAATTGGCCTGAAACACTCTCTCTCTCTCTCTCTCTCTCTCTCTCTCTCTCTCTCTCTCTCTCTCTCTCTCTCTCTCTGTCTGTTTCTCTCTCTGTCCGTCTGTCTCTCTGTCTGTCTCTCTCTCTGTCTCTCTCTGTCTCTGTCTCTCTGTTTGTGTGTGTGTGTGTGTGTGTGTGTGTGTGTGTGTGTGTGTGTGTGGCATAGATATCAATGTGACTGCGGCCTCATAGACTGAGTTTGGTAAAGTTTATTCTGTTTCTATATAATAGAATAGTTTGAAGTGTATTGGTATTAGCTCTTCTTTGAAGGGCTGGTAGAATTATATGTCAAATCCATCTGGCCTTGAATTTTTTTTTTGTGGGGGGAATTTTTGATAACTGTTTCTAATTCCACAAGACTTAGGGGATTATTTAATTTCTTTATCTTATTTTTATTCAACATTGGTAAGTGGAACCAATAAAGAAAATTGTCAATTTTATGTAGATTTTCAAAATTTGTGCCATACTGGGTTTTGAAGTCATGCCTAATGATTCTTTGGATTTCCTCCATGTCTGTTGTTTTGTCCCCCCTTTCATTTCTGATTTTTTTGATTTGGGTAGTGTCTCTCAGTTTTTTGGTTAGTTTGGTTAAGAATTTGTCTATCTTGCTGATTTTCTCAAGGAATCATTTCTTGCTTTCATTGATTCTTTGAGGTGTTCTCTTTGTTTCTGATTTGTTGATTTCAGCCCTGAGTTTGATTATATTCTGTTTGAGGATGGTCTGATGTATTTTGATGCTAATTAATATTTGCTGTCTCTATGACCCACCTTTTGACAAATAAAATGCCAGAACTGGGCAGGGCAAATGAGATCGGTGTGGCTAAGTTTTCAGCACTTGAACAGAGGGAATCATGGAGGAAGAGGAAAAAGAACAGGGACCTGAGGAGGAGAGAGATGAGGTCACGCCATCATGGGTTAGGGAGAATAAAAGCATGTGGATAACATGGATGGAAGATTTGGCACAGATAAAGAACATTAGCAAGTATTTTGGATTGTGGATGAGAGGTAGCTTGATAGAGATTATTAGAAACAGATGGCATGGGATAGGGGCATGAATGAGATACCTGCCCCACTATAGGAAGTAGTTAGGAGATTAATGTCTGCCCTGCACCAGGTTAGCTAAGGCTATTTTAGAATATAACAGGTTTCTGTGTCTTGATTGATTGCTAGCTGGTTTTACTGAAGTAATAATAATTATAAGTATGATAATAAACATTATTATGCCCTGTTTTCAGCATTTTTCCTTTTATGTCTAGGGCCTTCAGATGTGCTTCTAAGTTGCTCATATGATATATCCCAAATTTTGTTTTCTTTTAATGTGGAAAATGAAATTTTTATTATACTTTTTTTACAGATATATGTGTAATATTACATGTAATAAAATAAACTATATACAGCAAGAAGAACCATGAAAATATCAAGAACTGTATAAATGTTACATTCACAGTGATTTGGCTATTTGTATTTGCCAAACTTGAAGAAAACCTCTTTTCTACCTTGGTGAGTCTAAAATTCTAAATGAATATCAATATCATACCTCATTTCTGTCGACTTAAATCATCTACGTAGACCTAAAAATATCTTAACATCTAAGCAATTAAACTTAATTGTAAGACTAAAGTATCTGGTCTTCAGCCCCATTAGATACTTGAGGAGGAATAAAATTAATTACCTGAGTGAACCAGAAATGCCTGTTATCAACTTCCAAATTGAAAAAATGACAAAGAAAGTTTGTTGCTTGAACAGCCAACCAAAATTCTCTATAATGTTGGAGCATCATCTTCAGCTTTCTAGCCCCACATATCTGACAGACATATTTGTGAGGACTTGCTTACCCTTCTTGGCATAGTTAGGCCATTGACTCTGCCTGGATCAAGGCTTGCCCATTTTTAGGCAGAATTCTGTCTGTTGGAGAAACAAGGACATTTTTTCCCAGTAGCTATGTTTGCCACATTTGAAGCCATCTTTATAGGGAAGTTCTTTGATGCTCATCATCTTTTTTCAATTTCTTTAGAAGGCACTTAATGCTATGAACTTTCCTCTTAGTACTGCTCTCATTGTGACCCATAGGTTTGGGTATCTTGTGCTCCAATTTTCATTGAATTTTAGGAAGTCTTTAATTTCTTTCTTTATGTCTTCCTTGACCCTGTTTTTGGTGAGTAGAAAGTTGTTCACTTGCCATATGTGTAGGCTTTTGTTATTTCTGTTTTTATTGATGTCCAGCTTTATTTCATGGTGGTCTTATAAGATTCAAATAGTAACTCTTCTTATATCTGTTACAGCTTGCTTAATGACTAGTTGCTCAATTTTAGAAAAGGCTCCCTGAATTGATGAGAAAAGGATGCATTCTTTTGTGTTTTGGTGATTTGTTCTATAGATGTCAGGTCTATTTGATTCATGATATCATGGCTACTCCATCTTTTTATTTTTGGTCTATTTGCTCTGAAAATATTTTTTCAGCCCTTTATTGTCAGGTAATGTCTGTCCTTGTGCCAGAGGTGTATTTCTTGTATGCAGTAGAATACTGGGCCCTGTTTATGCATCCATTCTGTTAGTTTGGAGCGTTAAGTCCATTGATAGTGAGAGAATTAATGACCAGTGATGGTCAATCTGTGTTGTTTTGTTTTTGTTTTTGTTTTTGTTTTTGTTTTTGATGTTCGTTGTGGGGTGTGTTTGTCTTCTTGTCTTCTTTTGGTTTTGCTTAAGTGAATTTATTTATATAGGGCGTAGTTAACCTCGAAGGATAGGAATTTTCCTTCTATTATCTTCTGTAGGTTTGGGTTTACGCATAGATATTGTTTAAATTTGGTTCTGTAACGAAATACCTTGTTTTCTCTATCTACGGTGATTAAATATTTTGATGGTTATAACAGTCTCAATCAGCATCTGTGGTCTCTTTGTGATTGTAAGACATCTGTCCTGGCCCTCCTGGGTTTTATGGTCTCTGCTGAGAAGTTAGGTATGATTCTGATAGGTTTACCATTGTATGTTACTTGGCATTTTTCCCTTGCAGTTTTTAATACTTGTCCTTCTTTTGTGTAATAAGTGTCTTGATAATTATGTGGATGGTGTATTTTCTTTTCTGGTCCAATCTATTTGGTGTTCTGTTGGCCTCGTCTGTACTTACAGGTATTTCCTTCTGTAGGTTGTGGAAATTTTCTTCGATGATTTTGTTGAAAACGTTTTCTTGTCCTTTGAACCAGAAATCATTTTCCTCCATTCTTTTGTCTTTTCATGGTATCATTCATTTCTTGGATATTTTGTGCCAAGCATTTTTTAGATTTAAGATTTCCTTTGAAAATTTCATCAATTTCTTCTATTGTGTCTTCTCCATGTGAGATTCTCTCCTCCAACTATTGTATCTGTCGGTGATGTTCTTCTCCATAGTTCCAGTTCTCCTCCCAGGTCCTCCCTCTCCAGGGCTTCTACAGTTTGTGCTTTCTTTATTCTTTCTGTCTTTCTTTATTCTTTCTTTCTTTCTTTCTTTCTTTCTTTCTTTCTTTCTTTCTTTTTTAATTGAAAAATAAAATCATTCATATTACATCTCAATTGCTATCCCATCCCGTGCATCCTCCCAATCCTCCTTCCCTCCATCCTATTTTCACCCCATTCCCCTCCCCATGACTGTGACTGATGGGGATCTCCTCCCCCTGAATATGGTGCTAGGGTATCATGTCTCTTCTTGGTAGTCCGCTATCCTTCCTCCGAGTGCCATTGGGCCTCCCCCTCAAGGGGACATGGCCAAATATGGGGCACCAGAGTTCGTGTGAAAGTCAGTCTCCAGTCTCCACTTAACTGTGGAGAATATTCTGTCCCTTGGCTAGGTCTGGGTAGGGGTTTGATGATGACTGCACAAATGTCCTTGGTTGGTGCATAGATCGGGTAGAACACCTGGGCCCACATCTGCCCATCATAGTATTCTTCTTTTAAGTTTCTAGGACCCTCTGGATCCATCTATTTCCCTATCTCTTATTTCAACCTTCATATCTTGAACAATTTGATTGATTTCTAACATCTCTTTGTTTGTATTTTACTGTATTTCTTTGAGTGATTTCTCATTTCATCTTTTAAGGCCTTAATCTGTTTGGCTGTGTTTTCCTGCATTCTTTAAGTGCTTCCGCTTTAAAGGACATCATCATCTTCATTTACATACCTTTATTGTCATTTTCCTGTGTTTCACTTGTGTTAGGGTATCCAGCGCTACTTGCCAGTGGATAACTGGGTTCTGGAGAACCCATGTTGCCCTTGGTTTTCTTAATGATTTTTTTTTGCTGGCCTTTAGCCATCTGTTTTTTTTTTTTTTTTTTTTTTTTTTTTTTTCTGGTACTGGCCAGTTATTCCTCATGCCTGCTGGAGTTCTCAGGGGCAACAAGAAGAGGCCTGCACAGGGAGCTGGATGCTCCTACTGGAGAATTTGGCCTCTAATTGTGGGTGGTTCTTAGGGAAGTCACCTGTGGCTCTCCTCAGATGTATGATCCTCTGTACAGATGGGTCTCCTCAGGAGCCTGGGTGTGGGGTGCTCCTCTCACCAGAGAAAGTCCTGGGGTCAGCTATTCCGACACTGACTCTTTTGCTCTTAGATTAACAAGCTCCGGATGCCCAGACATTGTTCTCAGACACTATGCTTTCTGGGTGTCACCATCTTTGAGGACCTGTGAGCTCAGATCTCTGGGTTTTCTTCTTTGGGTCAGGTTGTTCTTTGGAGAAGCAAATAGGACTTTCTCTTTGGATTCCAGGTATCAGCAGCACAAGGTTGGTACCTCGCAGCTCCATATCCAGAAGGTATTCACTCATGGGAAAGTGGAACTATGCAGGTGTCATGGAGGCTGAGACCATGGTCTGGTGGAACCAGGTAACTTTTCCCAGGATTAGCTGGGTGACCTGTACTTGGACCTACTGTTTCCCTCACCATGGGCTTTTCTCTCACCTTGGAAACATAGACCCTAGAATTTAGGGGTCCACAGACAAAACCTGTTGGTCATTTGGGATCACTGATGTTCCATTTATCCAATACTGTGAGCAATCAGCTGAGCCATCTTTGATCTCCTCAGTATTTTTCTTTTAATACTGACTCACTTTTCTTTTTCCATCAGACACAGTAATATTAAAAATGTATTATCATCTTAAAAATACATTTGATGAAAAGATTTTCACACAAATAATATAAAAATTAATATTACTTGTGTATATAATGCTAACTATGAAGCCTTGTATTTTCCTGGTGAAAACCTATAGAAAACATAAAATAGTCATGAAATCTTTTTAAAATACATATGTCTCATAGGCTAGCCAACATCTCCATCTCTAAAATTTACTTTTAATTTGGGCTATTAGTTTGAAACGTATGGATTTTTTAAAAACCCATACTATATCACACTGAGTATTAGAAATGTAAAATTAGAATAAGATTATAAGTATTTTTTTATCTGTAAGAAATATTTTTTTATTCTGAACGTCAATATATGCCCATGCTGATGGTTTGTTAGTAACAAGCAATAATATTCCTCAGTTACTAACAATAACCCCTCGCAGCTATAATGTACTGGACCTGTAGCCAGTTCATGCTGATTTAAATTGCCTAAAACTACACTGTCTATAATGCTACTGTTTCAAAATGATTCAAGTTTGAAAAATATGAAGAAATAATAGGAAATATAAGTGAACCATTTACCTTTGTTCACATTTCATCAATCATCACTGTATAAATAGTTATATTTAACCTCAAAGAAGGTTATGAGATTATCCCTCCAGTATGACCAAACAAAACATAATGTCATTCAGTAACACTTTCTGTAGAAAATAGGAGGTGGAACATCTGTCTGGCAGAAAGGATTCTGGGGGTAGAGCCAGGTGCAGGAGATTCAGCTGGCAAGATGTCAAGAGGATGGAAACATGGTACCTGAGCTGAGGTAACCAGACATGTGGGAAAGTATAAATTAGTATAATGGGTTATTTTAAGTTATGAGCTAGTCAGAGAAGAACCTAGCTATATAGTCTAGGTACTTGTATAATGTTTAATTAGTCTCATGAGTTATTCAGGGAGCTTGGGAAAGGCAGGAAAATTTCCTACAATAATTTTCTCTACTATTGGGTGAGCATACTTAGAACGGCCATCTCAAATTATTTTTCAACACTTTATTCTCTGCTTGGCTATCATTTAGAGTTTAAGTATTTTTCCACAGATGATATACAAGTATCTTTGAAATTTTAGTATTTTCCCTGTCTCCTTCACATATACTTGCTAGACAAAGTTTATAAGTTTAGAAACTTATCACAAATCTCAATTTGACTTAGTATAGCTTTGTTTCTGAATTTAAAATTACTTTTTCCTTGTTGCTTGTGATATTGATTGTATGTATATTAAAGCAACTTTTTATGTCATATTCTTTTATGTACTGATTTACTAATATTTTAGGTAATATTATGGTTTATTTAAAATTTAGTTTGGGTTAGTTATTACAATTTTATTCAGTATTTCTACCTATACTTGTTGGCTGCCTGTGACCATCCTAATATCATGTTAATTAGTCCTTTAAGATATTTAATACTAAGCTGCTGGTATAA
This sequence comes from Acomys percivali, assembly GCA_907169655.1. Classification (NCBI taxonomy): domain Eukaryota; kingdom Metazoa; phylum Chordata; class Mammalia; order Rodentia; family Muridae; genus Acomys; species Acomys percivali. The sequence goes on from OU015752.1 coordinate 16,895,949, forward strand.
GTACCTAGAACTTTAAATTATTACTATTGTTACTATCACATTGAGTGAACTCCTAAGAAAAGTGAATATTTGTTAATAAATTAAATTTAGTGTGGCTAAATTAAAATATAATGAAATCCCAAGCACACTATACACAGTAAATATGTCATCCAAACCTATATATTAGACACTTTTTAGTCAGACTTCTTCTAGTCACATACACATCATTAAGTTTTGTTTTTCTGTTTTGTTTCTTTGTTTCTGTTTTAGATTATTTTACACACTCTTACACACTTATTCCAAAATTGAAAACTGCAATTTTAAGAATCTATTAGTCAAGACGGATTAATATTTATTCAGAAATTTTTTTCTACTGATAAGAATTTAAAATACAATTTTAAATAGAAGTGGACTTGGGTTGCAGGTCATAACTAAGAAGCAGTTTGTTTACTTTTTAATTTCATTCTGATGTTGTTTAATGCGTGGATGCTTTAGGCCTTTGTCTTTTGTTATTTCTACTTGGTCCAAAATTAGGACTTAGGGAGATGAGATGTCCAGGATGTGGATCTGTAGGTTCCTAAGATCCCCAGAGAAGAGGAAGAGGCGGAGCAGGAGCAGAAGGAGGAGGAAGGGGCTACTCTATCTATGCAGTCAGAGTAATAGTAGTAATTAAAAGGCACAGTCTGAGTGGAGAGTGGGGTATGACTTTCATGCAAACCTTGGTGCCTCACATTTGACCATGTCCCCTGGAGGGGGAGACCTAGTGGCACTCAGAGGAAGGACAGCAGATTACCAAGAAGAGACTTGATACCCTATGAGCATATACAGGGGGAGGAAGTCCCCCTCAGTCACAGTCATAGGGGAGGAGAATAAGGGGAAAATGGGAGGGAGGGGAGAATGGGAGGATACAAGGGATGGGATAACCTAGAGATGTAACAAGAATACATTAATTAAAAATAAATAAAAATAAATAAAACGCACAGTCATCAAACACAGAGAGAAGGAGAGATGAAGGGAAAGAAATAGACAACAGGAAGAAGGGGAGGAGGACAATGGAAGCAAGACAGGGAAACAGGAGAAGAGAGAGAAAGCAACAGAGGTTTGCTTTTTGATACAGCATCCCACCCACCTTAGCCAAGCTGCGATACTGTCTCAGCATTCAGCCTACAACGTTACAGCACTCACCATAGTGAATGTGTCTTGTCTGTTGTTATGGTGTTTTTTTTTTTTGAAAAGATTTATTTTATTTATTTTCATTTTTAACATCTAGAGAATTGAGAAAACATCCAAGAGTGTAAAGAATATTGATTTTTTTTCTTTCCTTACAAGTTAGTCTTGATTTGTTAAAACAGGATTTGTCAATCTCTTACTTCCAGAAGTCTAAAATTATTGCCTCAACTTTTAGTTCAGTATCCCTGAAGCTATTCTTTGTGTGTCTGAGTGCCATTCAAGTTGCGGTATTGAAGTAAGGATATTTACCAAAATCACTTCAGATAACAATGATCTTCAAATAGGCACATTCAAGTTGTTTACTATGTACAAAATAGGTTCCTGTAATGCCCAGAGGCCAAAGTACACTGGGTTTATGCTCATAGCTATTCTTGCTGTGTCTCACATCTTCCAACTGAAATCCTAGAAGCATTCATTTCTCTTTTTTTATAGCTAATGTAATTTTTAAAATTCCTGTCAAGGAACTTGAGTCCAAATTGTCAAGCCAGTGCATGATTTATAATAAAATGTGACTTGAATGATAACTTTAAATTTATAATACGAAACATAATAACATGTACCTGATCAAATTTGACCAATATGAGCATATTCTATATATAGTCTTTTAAAATTGTATTTTTCTAACTCAAAATTTTTCATTCATCTGGATCTGCTTGGGAAATATGAAGAGTATCCTATTAGGTAATTATTTTTAATATTAGTTTTAATTTGTCATATTTTATTTGGTGGCAGAATTTGATCTTTCTAAGTCTCTATATCACATGCTCGTGTACTTTATAATAATAATCTTAATTCCAGCTAATACTGTAAATTCATATGAATAATTCTATAGAGGAAGAAAATATAATTTAAAGATGCTGTCTTGTTTATTGTAAAGCAATGAGGCTAAACCACAATTAAAATGAAGGCAAATTTGAAGTTAAAAAAACCTATGATCTTTGCTCATTTGAAGTCTGAACTGTGAGAGTGGACAAGAAGTCCAGCAATAGCAAACAGAGAATATTCCATATGAGAGCAGCCACTGAACTTAACCATGAACTTAGCATTTTTCTGAGATTATATGTTATTCTATTAAGTGGTAAGGTTGCCACAATGACTTTATTTTTAAATAGAGATTAATGTTATTGGAATGCTACACATTTTATCCATAGCATTTATGTAATAATTCATTCTTCCTCTAATTTTATTGGGTCTTCGTAAGTGGTAGTAGCTGAAACGTGGAAGAGAACAAAAGGAAGAAGACTGCTGGCTCACTGAGCTTTTGAACCAGTCCAACATTTATCTGACTTTTCTAACCTGCAAATGCACTTTTCTTTAAAATAATAATAATAATTATGTCCTCGGTATATAGGTCCAACATTTATCTGACTTTTCTAACCTGCAAATGCACTTTTCTCTAAAATAATAATAATAATAATAATAATAATAATAATAATAATAATAATAATAATAATAAT
>OU015752.1:16898624-16923151 GCA_907169655.1 Acomys percivali
ATAATAATAATAATAATAATAATAATAATAATAATAATAATAATAATGTCCTCGGTATATAGGTACACACTAGATATAAAGTGAAACATATATGAATTTGAAATCATAGAAATTTATTTTTGAGTGTTTCTTGCCATGGACACTGTGATGCAATTTACTAGAAATTAGCATATTCTGAGCAAAATGTGTTTTATTTCTGCACTGAATTAAGCCTGAGAATGGGGAGATGCATTTCTGAGTAAAGTGCTGGAGAAAAGGCGTGATAAAAGTTTGAGTTTTATCATTAGACATGTCATAAAAAGGTAGGTGTACTCAAGCATACCTGCACTAGACAGAAGGAGGGTCTGAAGAAGGCTGGAGATTTGCTAACCATCATCAGAATAGCCAGTAAACATGGAGGAGTAAGTCAATGAGGCATCAGGTTGCACCAAAACAAGGTAGAGTGTCATAGAGGAGGACACATGGCCTTCCTCTAGCCTCCGTATGTGTGTGCACATACTCAGGAAAACAGATACATCTGGCAAACTTGCATGGTCTATATATTAAAATACAGTAACATTTGAATTTTTATGCTGTAGGATACAGAGAATATCACTACTTTTAGAATTGTGATTGTGAAAATAATTATTTCTATAAATATATAGTAAAGATTTGCAGAAGTATATTTAGGTCTATTTCAAAAAGTGTTGAAAATTCTTAACTAATCCCAAAATTCATTTAACAATTTTTAAAATCAAATATCATATCATGGTTTAATAGAATGGGATAATATGCTACTCACACTAATAAACAGTATTAGGGAAATATTTAAAAACTTTATTTTCTATAATACAATAATTATTTTTTATAAGAATAGAAAGATTTTTTTACAGTAAAACACTGTAATATATATCATTGAAAGGTTTAAAATCTTAGGTACTAAATAATTTAATTTGCCATTAATCTTGTCAATAAAACATGTCTATTGACAATAGACTTGTCAATAAAAATGTTTTAATTTTACATGGTACATGGGCAAACTATGTTTCCTCACCTACAGTAGCAGGCTGTTTAATTGAGGATATGGAATTAATTCTGCTAACAGAGCCATACTGATGCTGTCAACTCTTCCCTCCATCTCCAGGCTTTCTTTACTGAAAATTTAACCTTCCCTAAACTCCAGTTTCATAATTGCACTCATTTACCTCCCATAAAATGCAAATATCCTGGGAAACTTCATTTCTCTAAGTTTTGTTTGAATTTATGTCCTTACTCTCATCATCTTATTTCTTGAGCATTTTATTTAATTGTTTCTCTTACTAGGTTTTCTTTTCTTGAATATAATTTATTTTCCTGTTGCCAAATTATATCTGTAATAAAGAAGTACCAATCCTACTAACTGATTTTTTCATATTATAATTTTGTAGGTGATATTATCTTGTAATTTGGCTTGTTTTTTGTTTGGTTTCCTTTGTTCTCTCATACAATACATGCTAACTTAACTGATGTTAAATAAATAAAGCCTAATGAAATGTATTTCAGCTTCATTCATTTCAGAAGAATTTATATAAAGTAGCAGGAACGATTAAAGGACAAAGGCTCAGGAACTGATAGATATGTGACCGATTTTCAAATTTTAGATTTTAGCTTATCAAAAACAAACCCCAGATTAATAAATATCATACAAGTGTATGGCAATGGCTTTTCCAGAGTAACAAACTGAAATATATGGGGCTGTATATTCAAAAACAAACATTGAGCTGAAAGATAATTTTGTGAATTCAATTAAAGATAGACACGATTTCCTTAAATTTCTCCAATAAAATATGCTACTAAAAACAGATTCACAAATTAACAACATTCAATGTAAGCTATAGAAATGTAGGGCTCGAGGTGGCTCTACATTAAGAGAACTTGCTGCTTAGAGCACCTAGATCAATACCAACCATCCAAATGATGGGTCTCATCCACCTGTAAATTCAGTTTCATGGGATTTAAAGATGTCTGCTCTCTTCAGCATGCACCATGCATATAAGCAAAATTTGGATGTACCTAGAATTAAAAATTGAAAAATAAGTATAATACTCTGCACTTAGCAAGTAAGCAATGTGATTCTAAAAATTATGCAAAATTTATACTAAAATCAAAGGTGCAGAATTTGTGAATTATTGTTTTAAAGCATATTTAGTTATGCTAGCAGCACTTTGTTATCATTTTGCTTATACTAAGGATTTCCATTATTACAAGGACGGATCACCAGAAACCAAAACTCATCACTGTGGTATCTCAAATTACGAAGTAATAGTTGACTTCTGTTTGTAACAGAATTACTTATGAAGATGGCATTAAATAGCCAAGATTAGGAATGCAAATATCACAGAATAAAGTAAATACAGATAATTTTTCATTCTACTTTTGTTCTAATACTATTAAAATTCTACCAGGTTTCTTACAGAACCGTGAAGTGTAAGCTAGTAATTGCCACTAGGCTTAAATGTAAATAGATTTTACCATTGAGCATACACATGGAGAATGAGCAAAGGTTCATCGCCACCATCCTCACAATAGTACACAGACAGGAAGAAGAGCTAATGAGAAGTGTGTAAATGGCAACCCGATTTCAATCAATATGTACTAAACAAGTGCTTTGGAATTTGTATTAAGGTCACTATTTATTTAACTAAATTGTTATACTAGCCTCTAAATTTTTTATTCTTAAACCATTTTATATACAAAATACTTCTTCTTGATATATATTGTCTAGAAGTCGATTCATGTTTCTTATTAAAGCATAATTATAGATTAAAATAAAATTAAACATTGAATGATTGTAATGGTAATATTTTCATTCAATTAGGTATAAGAATTGAGATTATAGAGAAAAATCTATTCAGATGATTCCTGAAATTTGATTTATGCCTAATTTGTTTGTAATTTTCCATATTTTATAAAAATATGATTGAATAAAAGTTATAATAGAAATATAGTGTTAATTTTGAATCATACTTAATTTTATAATATATATTAAAAATAGATTAAAGAGATTAAGTGAATTCACTGGAGTTAATCAGTAAGCACATCCAATGTAATTCTATAATTGACTACTTCTTTAGAACTTGTTTATGTTTAAATATATTTTTACTCCTCAAATAAATCCATAGGACTATACAGTAGATAACAATGTTCTCATTTTACAGAATTATAAAGCATTAGCATCTATAATAAAAGCAAAAACATGAAAAACAATGGTGTGTTCTCAGTTTATATTTCAACTTTTTTTTCTTTACCGTACTTAGATGATTTGATGACTTCCACAGTGATGTTAGTTCGATTAATCATTTCTATAACTGAATTAAGAATTTCACCGTTTGGGGAAAAAAAACCTCACAGCAAACATCTTTAGGTTCTTAAGATAAAGTTTATTTTAGGCAACATTAAGAAAGTGAAAGAGACTGAAAATGTGCAAATCCTTTAATCTCAGATAAATATATGACAGGGAGATATTCATTAATGATCCACTTTGTGCACTCACTTTGGCTAATTTATAATATATGTATGATGGTGATATCATCCCAAAATACTAAAGAAATCACAAACAAGAAGTATTGGACTAACATTTTCATTGATAAAAACAAAGATCTTCATTGTTCTGTTTTTATACTTTCATTTAAACATAAAATATAAAAACAAGAGATAAAGAAAATAGGCTGAATCAAAAAGAAAATTAAATATCAACATTATTGTCTCTAGAATTAGATAAATGGTATAAAAGAAGGTAGCAAAAAATTTAATGAGATGACATTTGCAATCTGAAATGACAAGAGAATACAAATATTTATGGACTAAATAGCACAATCTTTATACACGTAATGCATGCCTGTCAGTGTATGAAAAGGAATGGATACAGCCCAGTAGGTGTGGGAATAGCTATCCCATTGACACCGTGTGTTAAATTAAGTAGAACCAAAGGAAGGATGACAAAATTACTGAAAAATAAGTTTATATAATGGAGTAAATTCATCTGTTTCATTGAAAAGAAAGATTATTCATGAGTAGTGGAAAAAAGAAAAAAAGCAAAAGCAAAGCTAACACACACCTCTCATTTTAATGGGAATAGAAGATAGTTTATTCTGGAACTATTATGAGTGACCATGACCTGGTATCGTATATTTGGCTTACCCCAAATTCTACGTCCCAATGTGGAAGCGGTTTCAGAAATTTTATATTTTTATAGAACAAAGGATGTCATAAATCAAAGCAAGTTTAGAAGACATTGGTGGGTACATCGGTGAAACAGAAATATGTTGAAGAAGTATGTTACTATGGCTTAGTGCTGAGGCTTTATACCTTGGCCCCATTCCTTCTTTGCTTTCTGCTTGCGTGTTGCCATTGAAATGTATGGGGGTAGTTTCATGCTACTATTAACATTTATTCCTCACCACAGTGGACTGTATGTCCTTAGGAACAGTAAGTCCAAAAAAAAAAAAAAAAGACTATCCAGTTAAGATGATCTTGTTATAATATTTATCACTGCAAAGAAAGTGCTACTAATACAGAAGGAGCTGTGGACACCAGATTTTTCTCATACTCATCCTCTTGTCTTGAAGTTTAAAAGATGCTGGGCACATCAGAAGAACAGGTATAGTGACATGGGGAAACTTTTGATAGGCCCCTGAAGCACTGATGCCACTACTAGCTTTTCTGTAGGTAAACGCTCATAGTCTGATAAATTAATAGATTCTAAGGGCCCCAGTTTTGACACAGTTTGTCAAGGCATGGCTAATACGGAGGGCTAGAATGAGCCTATGATAAGGTAACTATAAGTTTGAAACTAGAAATTTGAATCTCTCCAAAGTACAGAAATTCTAATTGGTCTTTATACACATAGCCTCTTTCAGAATTTTTAATTCACATATAGAAAATTAGAACTTACATAAGACTATTAGTGAATCCTCAAATAAATAATGTAACTTGTCACATTTTATGATTACATTTGTATAAAATATTGATAAGTCAAGGAAATATGTATTTTATGTGATGTTTTTACTTTTGGGGCAAAACACAGTAAGGGAATACTATGTAAGGTGCTTTTGGAATTTTGGGAAATATCTAATTTGAATTGAAAAGTAATATCTGTATTTTGGTGTATAGCTTGTTGTGAGTGTGAATTTAACTGGGATTCTTGAGACTATTTATGAATACTTCTATGAAAGGCTCTGAGATATAAAAATGACCAATATTATTTATAAATACAAAAGCAAGTTTTAAAATAAAAACACAATTAAAAGTTCTAATGAACTATCAAAGAATGATAGTGGAGCAATAGTTATGTACAACTCAAACATGTTTTCTTCAAGGCTGTCAAATACAAATAGCCAAAACACTAAGAATGTAACACATATGTAATTCTTGATTGTCATGGTTCTTCTTGCTATAGGTAGTTTACTGTATATATATGTAATAATATAAATGTATATGTAAAAATAAAATAAATAAATATAAAAGGAGAAAAAGAAAAATTCAATTGTCAACAAAAAGCAGTTTGCATGTTAAACACACAAACATATCCAAATATAACAGAAAGTCATTTACTTAATTTGATGTTCTACTCTGCTTGATAGATAGAATAGCTATATGAAAATATAGCCACTAATAATTTTCCACATGATATAAATATGTTTATGACAGCATATGTCAATGTGTGAATAAGACAAATTCACACAAACATCTTAAACACTTGGCAAGAATCAGGCATTACTCTTTTTGCACATAATTATATCATACTGAACACATAAATTTTATGAATGAGCCATTATCATTGACTTCTTCTTAACAAAAGTTGGCATGAAGGGAGAGTCCTTTTTCCCTACCACCAAGCAAGTACTCAGTGGGAAAGGGTAAGTGCTTCAGTACATCTCTCTGTCAGCTTTCGTCTGCCTCAGAGGTCAGCAGCCATGAAACAGGCAGCAGGCAAGATGGGAGTTCAAGGAAATAGCATCCTCAGGTGGTGCCTAGTGTTAGAGTGTTGTGGACCTTTCATGTGGATACCTTGTGCTTGGAGGGTTTCCTTTTTGTTTGTTTCTAGATCTATGAAGCTGGAACCTCAGCCATTGACTAGACCTTCTAGGCAAGATTCAAGTATCAATATTAAATAGCTCTTATGTAAACCAAAGAACTTGTAATTCCCTATTTCATTAAAATTATTTATGTGATTTTTTTTATTAGCGCACATACATGTCTCACCGCTATAAATGTATGTGCATCATCTGTTTGCCTTGTGCTATCAGAGGCTATCATATACTCTGAACTGCAGTCACAAGCAATAGTGAGATGTCATATGGGTACTGGAAACCTAACCACATCATCTACTACAGCAACAAGTGCTTTTACATGTTGAGTAATCTGTTTAGTCCCAGGATCCCTTGCTTTTAGCAGATATTAGAATTACATTTCTTATTCAGTAGTCTTGAGAATTTTCACCAAAGACTCCCAGATGTTTGGTATAAAACCCGTAATGAAGACTCTGAATTTTTCTTCTTTGTCTCCTCACCATCCACTGTCTTCCTACAGTCTCAGCTCTTCATCCCTTTCTTCCTTCCCCTTGGTCCAGTGCCTTTCTGCTGTGCTGCACTCTCACACACTCCAGCTGCTGCTTCATCAGCTGCCAAGCATTTGACCGACTGCCTGACTTACTCAACTGTGTTTACTCTGCTTCTGTCCTTTTACTATAATAGCAGGATATCCTGTATTACTAAAGGCAGACAAGAAAAGATGACAAGAATGATGAGCTTTCAATTAGGCCTAACGCTGGACCACCTAAGTAAGAAGCACAGGGTTCTATCTTACCCTCAGATTTATCAGTGTAAGAAAGAATATTTGGACCAATCATGGCTGTTTCTTTGGATTAATCCAAGCCATTCAGATTTCTAATTTGAACTACTAATACCTGTATCTTTGGCAATGATCATATTAAAGGAGGCTTTTGTTTGGAGCAAGCACAGCCTTGTCTTTTCACCAGCTATAGCACATGGGCTACTAACCCATCAGGTTCTTCATGTGATCAAGGTAGAAACAGCTTCAGATTCACCTCTAGTTCTCTCATACAGAACATTGGATAGAATTTAAAGATGCCTTCTCTCTTCAGTATGCACCATGCATATAGGCAAAATTTGGATGTACCTAGAATTAAAAATTGAAAAATAAATATAATACTCTGCACTTAGCAAGTAGGCAATGTGATTCTAAAAATTATGCATAATTTATACTAAAATCAAAGGTGTAGAATTTGTGAATTATTGTTTTAAAGCATATATATATATATATATATATATATATATAAATCTGGGTAAGATGCATCTTCATGGACTAGTCCACTAGTTTTGATCATGATATAATTTTCTCAGAGTATCTGTGGGATTTTCAGAGTAGCTGATTTTGGTGAATTGATTAGATATCTCTTAGAGCATCCTTTGGCTCAAGGCACCCAGGCCAGCAAGGGAGATTACAAAAGCTAATAATTATGGAGTCAAGTATTCCTAATTCCACCCACATCTTCAAATCTTTCTAGGTAAATGAAGTAAAAAAATTCCCTATAATAACATAAAGAATTAACAATAACTTACTTTAATTAATGTGTGTTTAATAGTGCTTAAAATATTTGCCCAAGGCACATGTAGAGAAGATTCCTTTCATTTGTCTTACTCTTACAGATAACAAAATTGAAGCAACAAAAGTGTTGATAATTTTGTCAATGAGACACACATAGAAGAAACATAGAACATGAATAGAGTAATGATAAGAAATAGATAATTTAATCCCACAATTCCTCTTTTTCATTCATTAGAATATATGTATACAAATATAATATCTAAAGTCTATTATATTTAACACAACTTTCACTGTAGTCAGGTAAAGAAAATATATGATCATTAACTTGTTTTTCTTTTTAAAAAGTATGGCTGACTTGGGATGTAAATCATCATTAGAGCATTTTCCTAGCATGCACAAGGCCCATAGTTCAACTTCATCACTGGACATTTTTTTAATTATTAAAGCAATAAAAAAATATAAAGTGACACATCTCATTGTCAAAAACCCTATAAGTAATAAAATATCTTTAAATGCCATATTCTTTAGGTCTGTGCTGATTTTGAAGGCCATCTACCTAACAGTACACATTTTCAGAGTTACTAATCATCTATCTTTATGTCTGTCTGTCTGTCTCTGTCTGTCTGTCTGTCTGTCTGTCTGTCTGTCTGTCTGTCTGTCTATTTGTCTGTCTCTGTACATATTTCACTATCTATCTATCTATCTATCTATCTATCTATCTACTTATCTATCTATCATCTATCTGAATAAGAAAATATTTCTTGTTTCTAGATATTTACTATCTGTTTAAACTAAGATGTATATTTTTGAGATAATCTAGACTAGTATATGATATGGCCTTGAGTTTGACAACTATTAACTAGCATTGCTTAATTATCCTAAACAGTTTTAACAGCAGCTTCAAAGAACTGTAACTAGGCAGCTTACATAATATACTAGGACTTTTCTGTCAGATAATCTGGTATAACTGGCAAGCTTCAGGTTGCAGTGGAAGAAATTGTCTCAAAGGGCAATATGGGAGGATCTTGAGGAATAACACATAAGGTTGAACTGTTTTCATATTATAAGCACAAAAGTGTACACATATCCATACTCCCTATACACAAATCCAACACACTTAGTCACACATACACACAAAGTAAGTGTTTCATTATACACAGATAAGGAATGTGGAAGCTACCCAGGATTTCTACATAGATTACATTATAATTTATTATACATGTTCTCCTACGGGATGATTGCTTATCTACTGAAAACTATCTTTTATCAAGCCTGTCATGTTTTTATGCTGTACTTACTGTAAAATTATTCCATATGTTTTGTTGAAAATGAAGACATATGGTTCATATAGCATTGGCATATGCTGGTGATTAAACGCTTATGTTAGAGCAAATACACATACTTTCAATTCATGATAATTACTTATTTTAAACTGTTTTCATTTATATTAGACTACTTTCAGATATTATAATTATCCCTACTTATAAATGCTCTGCAGTTACTATTACTACAATCTGAAATTTACAATAAAAAAAGAAAATTGTTACATGGTACAAACATATATAAAGTTGATGAATATCATTGCTGGGGTTAAAATATTTGTTACATAATTCCTACAATTGTGAATGATATTAATAGATATATGAAAATAGGTAATATTCATTGCAACAGCAAAAATAAATAATAAGGAGCATGTATTGTTCTTTAATGTGTAACATGGAAAATCCCAAACTATACTTTAAGAGTAGGAACATATTTCATGTACAAAGGTGCTGAAATATTTGCAAATAGATAAACAAACTATATCACCCCTTTCTTCATATATGTCTTAATTGGTTATAGAGCAGTGAAATCGTCCAATGCGTAGAAAGACCTACTTTATTTTCATCTTGATATTTCTATTGTATTTGAAGTATATCATATTTATGAGCCTAAATTCAATATGTGTCTATGAAACTTGTGTGTAAAAAACTCTTTTACTGATACTAAATAGTAGAGTAATTTTTCAGGTTTGCTCTTTTCCTTCTGAAAACTGCTTAGTTATTTCGAGTGAAGTGTGATGTGAGTTTCTGAAACAGAGCATCTCTTGATAATATGCACAAATAAACTACAGTAAAGTTGAAAAAACAAAGTCGAATATTTATTTGATTAATAGATAATTTATCTAATTTATTATAAAAATAATTAAAAATTTCTATTTATTATATTTTTGGTCAAAATGCACCATTTTTACCTCCTGTTATTACTGGGAGCATGGCTTTTAATATTACATATTATGATACTTTAGTTCTACAACTATTTTTAAATATTATCTTGTGTACCACATATGGCAATATGCACTCACTTAATCCTACATTTATATAGTTATGAATGTGTCTTTGCCTTATTTTCTAGTTGACTGTCACCATTGGCTAAAAATCCCTGTGAAGTATGACAAACGTCATATTTTCAAGCTGTAACATCATCTTTGCTTTTGTTTTTTAAAAAGGTAGTGTTTTTGACACATAGAGTGTTCAGAAACTTGACTGAGTACAGATGCACTTTGCGTCTAAAATTTATTTTTTATTTAAGAATAGATCAGAATAAATAAAGGATGCCATCAAATCTTTAATGTGACATGCTTGTGATTTATATGTAGTCTCTGTCATGAAAGAACACTGATTTTACACGCGCGCGCATGTGTGTGTATGTGTTTTATGCTATAAGATGAAAAATATTAATTTGACCTCCAAATATTTGAAATGTGATTTAAAAGTAATTTCTGTTCAGTTACTAGGTATAAATGTGTCATTGGGAGAGAAGTGTAATGGATGGAAATATTGTGATGCAAATTGTGATTTTTTGGATGATGTTTTACAGTCAAATAATTGAATGATTAATTATTTCTCATGTCAAAATCAGTCTTTTAATAACTCTGTCAGCTATACCAATATAGTATTTTAATTTGGATAATTCAATGCAGAGGATAATATTAGTTTAAATGGATCAAACAGGTAGGAAAGTTACAAAAAGTTAATTATTACTATGCATCACACGCCATCTGGATCCGCATTTGATTCATTTTTACATCAGGCTTATATCATTTCAAACATATCAATAAGACATATTTACCTGAAAGTATTAGAAAATTTAGCAAATTTATGTTGATTTTCTTGTTATCTTGACTGTTCAGGCTAGTGGATTTTCTTTTAAAAAGAATTCAACCTGACAGAAACATACTGTGCCTCTGGAAGAAATGATTAATCCTTATATTCATGGATTAGTGAAATGGCAATGTCAAAACCTGTCACAAACGCAAAGGTTGGCCAGATAAATTTTCTTCCTTTCCAAGGATGAAGGAAAAACTTGCATTACAAAAGATTAAATTTTTTTCCATGTTTGGAAAAATATTTCACTGAAATAAGTTCATTTAATAGTACTCTTCTTTCTTTAGATTTTTAACCTATTTTGTGTTTTAAGTTAGTCATTTTTCTATATATCATATGTCATTATCCATATTTATGGAAAATGTGTCAAGTATAATTATTTTGATGTCCATAATCTCAAATACAGATATGAATATACTAAAATGTACATAAAGTAAAAAGCCCTTACATGTTATTTGTTTTTATTGCATGATAAGGCACATTATTTTATTTCATATTACACTAAATTATTGTTCTGTTGAGATTTGTTTTATATTTTAAGTGACAAACTTAAATGTAAATTTGATGTTACTCTAAATTACAAATACACATTTTAGTCTCGGAATACAATTTCTTTGTAAAGCACATACACAGCAATTACAGTACCCTTAGCTTAGCCACAGGTACTAAAACTAACCCAAATAAAAAAGTGAAAATAAACATTTAAATGTATTATTGTAAAAAAAATGGAAAGATAAAGTCAATATATGAAAGTTAATGTATGCTAAGTTATGAACATATAGTATATGATTGTATATAAGTGAACGTGGAGTTTTACAAGACCATTAAGAAACATGGAAGAAGATACCATAATATTTGCATATGGTTTGTATATGTTTGTTTGTATCATTTGTGACTATCATAAATGTTATCCACCATGTTCAAGTTATGATAAAAATCAAATGGTAGTGTTATGACGAGAAATTTTGAAATATTTTACAAATTTTTTACGATTGAGCAATAAAATAAATAATACTTGTCTTGTTTCCTAACTTGACCCAATACTGTCAACACAGGCTGTAACATGTATAAATCATTGTTAAACTCAACAGCTTTCCAAGTTTACATGTTACCATGAGGAACGTATCCAAGTCAAATAATACACTCTTGAGTATTGAATCTAAGATTCCATATTGTTACAAAAATAGTTTCTCATTTACAAAGTCTTTTAGATCACAGGATGATGCCATAGTTAGTCATAAAATGTATCCTTCAAATAAGGGTAACATTGTATTCACTGAGGCTTGTCATTCCAAGATTAATTGTTCAGTGTATTTAGATCAGTTGTGATTTTCCTTGATTGTCTCCATCTGAAATGAAGGAAAGACTCTTTGATACAACCATCTGTTAGTAAAAAGACAGCATTTAAACTGCAGTCAGAAATTGTGCTATTCTAGTAAGGTGGAGGTGGTAGGATCTTCTACAAGGACTATGATCTCATTAGACTCAGGTACTTGTCTAGGAGTCTAATAGAGGGCACGATTTCCTTCCTGTTGAATGAGCTCATGTCCTCTTAGACAGCTGTAGGTTAATCCAAATATATAAGAGTGACTATCCCAGCTTTAGAGTTTCTGCACATCCTAGTCACTGTTGTGGATCATTGACTTCGGAGGGATTGGAAAGACTGTAAGAGCCAGAGAACCAGGAAATCTAGTGTGAAATCATGTATCCTAGAAATGATAAGGAAGCTGCATTCAAAACAACTTGATACTACTTCCATTTAAAAGACTTCCAGACAATAATATTAATAGGCATGTTAATCTCAAGGGACCTCATAGTTAAAGAACTACAGGAAATTAATAGCTGCTGAGAATGGGAGAATTAACCTTCTCCAGGAGGAAACCTACTAGTGGATTACATAAAACCCAGAGGTTAGCACTAAAACTATATACAGAAGCAACACTAATCTGACACAAAAGATTATATTTATGTACTTATACAAGTATAATATTTATGGCAATAATAAAGGAATAAACGGTGTTCAATTCATAGTGAGTAATGGCGGCATGAAAAGAGATTGAGAAAGGGAACAGGATAGGGAATGAAGGGTGTGACTGGGTAGGGGCTAGAAAGAGAAGAAGAATGGAGCAAATATATTTAAATGAAATACTAAGAAATATGCAAGCCATTAAGAGAGGTAGATTGTCTCATTTAAGAGTTAAAATAGTATGTTGCATACAGGTGTTTTAGAAAGAAATCGCATCTGACGCCTTTGGAAGAACGACCTTAAGGTCCCAGATGCACCATTCACAGAAATTGGAAAGTAGAGAAAATGGTTGATCAAAATATCTGGTTTTGGATTAGATAACAAAAGTAGCTTTGTGGATGGACAGATACTTTAAGCTTTGATTTTTAAGATATAATTAAGAAGTTTGATTTGAGCCTGGTGTGGTAGCTCATGTCTCTGGGTATAGCACATTGTAGCTAAGCCAGGAGGGTTGCTACAATTTTGAAATCAGTCAGGAATTTAGTGTTAATTACAGTACAGTCTGGAATACAATGTGAGAACAACATAAATGGTTAAAGAACAAATAAAAATTTAAATACATACATTTTAAAATACATTTTATTAAATAATGTTTACATATATCTTCATATTATTGCTCATATGTACAATAAACTACCTATATCAGGAAGAACCACAATCATGAATTATTTATTCTTCAAGGCTGCCAAATACATAAATCATTTTTTATTTACAAAAAGTATAATATTAACGTTAGAGCTCACTAGAGTTCACTGTACTACGGTGTGGTAATGGTGAATATTTTCCTGTATGGCAGGAAAATCAGAGCTTGTACTTTGATGTAATATTTCTTGTCAGTCTCTAGGATTGCAGTACATTTGTGGGAAGACTTATCTATCATAAAGTCATTGTTCTGCCAAGATATTTTGAAGGAGTAAAAAAAAAAAATAGTAATCACTTCTCAGGCTACACCCTGCAATATGGGAAACTGTATGGGGATTACATCCTTACTCTTCTGCTCCCCACAATTTGTTTTATTCTTTTTTTTTCTTCTGGTTTGCACATATTCCATTCTCCTTTGCTTCAAACAAAGAAATTTCATGTTTTTTTCTTCTAGGTAGAAAAATTTATTATGATGCTTATTATCTCTTGTATCAGCTAACATAGTGTCTTATACTCAATAAAATATATTTTAGCTTACTTACTAAGCTGGTGTCTTCATCATTTCTTTCCTAATCTATATGTTCCTGTTTAACTAATTTTTTTAAAGTTGTGTTTAATATAGTTAATATTTTCAATGAAAATGTATTTTATGAAAGTCAATATTTTCTTAATTTATAAAATCCTAAAAAATTCAGTGCTTTTTTACATGTCATTTTCATTATTATATATTCTTTTAAAACATATATTTATATTACTATACATAAGTAAATTTAATTACATACAACAGGAAGAACCACAAAACAATTAGGAATTATATAACTGTTACATTCATAGTGATTTGGCTATTTGAATTTGGCACCTTGAAGTAAACATGTTTCCTATGTTGTTGAGTCTAAATTCTGAATAAAAGTCCATATCTATCATATCTCATCTCTATTAACTTATAACATCTATCTAGATCTTAAAACATCCTAACACTTAGCCAAATAAGCTTAATTATAAGACAAAGCTACTGAATAATTTGTTTGAAGTCTTCAAAAACCCATTATAAGTAGTGCTATTAGTGTTTTCATTAATAAATAGAAGAGAATGAAACACTCAAAAATCAAATTTCCAGTTGTGTCATAGGTACACACTTATATACTAGAAAATACACTAAAATACTGTAATCTGCAATTATATAATTTAAACATTCAAATTTGATGGTACTTTAATCAATGTTTACTATCCAAATGACTTTCCATTCCATAATGTTTAAATTTTCAAAATAATCAACAATATTTGAAATGATAAAACAAGTGTTTCCAATAATTTTTTAAAATATAAAATGGGCTGCCTTTGTAACCCAAGGTGGTTTTAAACTCATGGCAGACTTTAGTCTCAACCTCCCTAATTCTGGCATTACGTTCCTGGATTCCAGCTGATTCTTTTATGAGCTATAGTATACTAAGTAATAAAAAGATACTGAGCTAAAAATAGGAAAATATGAGAACTTTAAGGGTGAGAATAAGAAATGTAGAAATGGACATGTCCCAAACACTAGAAGAATGGTTATTTGAACAGACATACAGATGCAACTTGAAAACTATGTGAGATATGCAAGTCCCAGCGTGGAAGCAAAAGTTAAGATTTAAAAAACAACCAACCAACCAACAAACAGAACAATTGTGACACAAACCCAAAATTACTAATCTTCCCAATGAAAATTATCTGGATGACCTTCAAAAGAACTCAGAAGAATATTTATAACTATATTTGAAGTGTGATTATAACTGTACTGAAATGAGTCAAAGATAAGAAGTAAAAGCTGAGTGGAATAAGTAAACTAAGATAAGATGTATAAATCAAATTAATAAATAGAATTGTTGAAGGAGAGATAAATTGAAATGAAGCTGAATGTGAGACCTCAATAAGCCAGATAAAAATCTCAGTGGGAAGCACCACAAACTAAAATGATCATGTAGAAAGCAGAGCATCTGGTACTGCAGAGGAAGTTGTTCACTAAATAAAGTCAATGAGATGTCATTTTAAATATGGATAGACAAATGATAGATATTGAAAGATAATGATAACAAATAGCCAAAACATTATAATTATAACATATGTATATTCTGATAGTTTCATGGTTCTTTTCGCTGTAGGTAGTTTATTGTATATAGGTGTAATAATATAAATATATATGAAAAATATTTAGTAAAAATAAAGAATAACTCAAGGACTGTAAAAATAAAAAAGATAGATAGGTGATAGATAGATAGATAGATAGATAGATAGATAGATAGATAGTAAATAGATGGATAGGTAAGATAGATTATAGACAGACAGAGATATAAATAAACAGACAGGTAGGTTTGAATTAACAGAAAAAAGGAACTCTTGGCCATCACAAAAAAAAAAATATGTCTGTCGGATATATTGGGCCAGAAGGCTCAAGATGATGCTCCCACATTATAGAATTTTGAGTTCAGGCAGCAAACTATCTTTGTCATCTTCTCATTTGGAAAGCTGCTAACCTGCACTCCCCGTAATTAATTTTATTCCTTCTCAAGTCTCTGATGGGGTTGAAGAGCACAAAGTTTAGTTTTACAATTAAGCTTAGTTATTTAGAGGTTAAGATGTTTTTAGGTCTAGATAGATGTTTTAAGTTGATAAAGAGGAGATATGATAGATATTGATTTACATTCAGAATTTTAGACTCACCAAGATAAGAAAGATGTTCTCTCCAAGGCTTCCAATGCAAATATCCAAAACATTATGAAAATAACATTTACATATTCTTTATTGTTTCATGGTTCTTCTTGATGTAGGGAGTTTATTGTATATATGTGAAATAACAAATGTATATGTAAAAATATTTAATAAAAAAATCCCTAACCTTAGAATTATGGGAATAGAAGAATAAGATCATCAGAGTTTTCCTACACTTTCTTGCCAGCATGAGTGTTTTTATTGATTTTATTTATTTGTTATTTATTTATTTATTTTATTGATTTTAGCCATTTTCACAGGTTTAAGGTGAAATCTCAAAGTAGTGTTTGGTTTGCATTTGCCTGATGACTAAGTATGTTGAACATTTTTAAAGTATTTCTCAGAGATTTGATTTTCCAGTACTGGAAATTCTGTGTACATGTGTAACCCATTTTTAAATTGTGTATTTTTTGATGTCTAATTTTTGAGATATTTATATTTATTTAGATATTTTCCCCCAATTTGATATATAATTTTTAAAATGTTCTCCTATTCTGTAGGTTGATGCTTTGTCCTAATGACTGTGTCCTTTGCTATGCAAAAGCTTTTCAGTTTCATGAGATCACATTTATTAATTGTTGACCTTAGTGTCTGTGCTCTGCTGTTTGTCTTAGTTCTTTCACTTTGCCAATGAGTTAAGGATATTCTCCACTTTTTTTGTTTGGTTTAGAGTATCTGGATTTGTTTGCTTGTTTGAATCTTGTTTGTGTTTCTGGTTTTGCATATTTTTCTTTTGAGATATGGTTTCTCTGTGTAGCTCTGGTTGTCCTGGATCATACTGTGTAGACCAAGATGGTCCTCTGCATTCTGACCCCTTGGATTAAGGACATGGAACACCAACACTCAACTTCAGTATAATTAATGACTTTGTGTTAAAAACAGTAACCCATGTGAGATATATATATATATATATATATATATATATATATATATATATATTTTTTTTTTTTTTACCGAATGGTTAATATATTTGGATTTTTCTACATGTAGCTGTTAGCTTGACCAGTACCATTTGTTGAAGAAGTTGTGTTCTCTTCAAGTGTGTATTTCTGTCTTTTTAAAATAAAAATTCAAGTGTGGAGATTAATGTCTAGGATTATAATTTGACTCAATTGATCACTGTGGCTGTTTTTGTGTGTGTGCCAATATATGCTCCTTTTATTTCTATAGCTCTGAAGTACAATAAGAGATGGTGCTGTCTCCTGCAGTTCTCTTGCTATTTCATCTATCCTTGGTTTTATTTGTTTCCATATGAAGCTGAAATTTGTCCTTTCATAATCTGTGGATAACTGGTTGGAATTTTGATGTGAGTTACACTGAATCTTTAGTTGCTTTTGGCAGCATGGCCATTTTTGCTATATTAATTGAATCAGTCCATAAGCATGAAAGGTCTTTTTGTCTTCTGATATATTCTTCATTTTTTTCCATGTCCTAAAGTCTTTCACTTGCTTAGTTAGAGTTAACTGAGATATATTTATTTTATTTGAGGACACTTCAAAAGGTCTAATATCACTAATTACTTTCTTAGTCTCAGTCTCTTTGTGATTTGTACATAGAGGAATACTGACTTTCATCATTTAATCTTGTATCAGCTTAAAAGGTTCATTAGCTTTAGGAATTTCCTAGTGAAACTTTAGGATAACTTATGTATACAGTCATATCATCAGCAAATAGAGAATCTTTAACTTCTTCACTTCCAATTTATATCCTTTTTCAGTTGTCTTGTTGTTCTAGCTAAGAATTCAAAGACTATAATAAATAGGTAAGAAACAATTGGACGACTTTGTCTTATTTCTGATGTGCTTTTGTATTTTTCAATGAATTTTTTCCATATAGTGCTATGACCATGTGTTTTGTTTTGTCAGTTTGTTTATATAACAGATTAAAAACTTAAATTTATCTATGTAAGCCATGCATGAATTTCTAGCATGAGGTCTTCTTGATATGGTTGCATGATCTTTTTTGATGTAATCATGGAGTTTGTAAATATTTTATTTGGAAGATTTGTATATATTATTATAAGGGAAATTGATCTTTATGGGATAGATTGGGTATCAGGGTAATGGAGGTTATATAAAGGAATTGGGCAATGTTTTTTCTGTTTCTGATTTGTGTAATAAGTTGGGGGAGTGTCAGCATTAACTCTTCTTTGGAACTATAGCAGAATTTTGCACTAAAACCTTCTAGCTCATGTTTTTGTTAGTTGGGAGACTTTTAAATCATTTCTTCTATTTCACTTGGGGTCACAGTTCTGTTTCCTGTTCTTATATGTGTTTCTTGTTATGTCCCCCTTTCACATCTATCTTGTTAATTTTGATATTCTCTATCTGCAGGGAGTGTTGTGATGCCTCCAAGATAGAAATAAATGTACATCAAGAACTAGCTATACCATTCTTAGACATATACCCAAAGGATGCTTCATTATACTTCAGAGACTGTTGCTCAACATGTTCATTGCTGTCCTACTCATAACAGTCAGAAATTGATAAAAAGCCCTAAATATCCCTCAACAGAAAAAATTGATGAAGGAAATGTGGTTTATATACTCAGTGGAGTATTACTCAGCCAATTAAAAAGTGAAGTGAAATTTGGAGATAAATTGAAATAAAAAGAAAAATAATTATGTGTGAGAATCCAGACAGAGGAAGAAAAATATGTTATGTGTTGGCATATATGTGGATACTAGCTGTTAATTCAATGATGGCCAACATATAATCCCTCGAATCTTAGACGTTAGGTATAGAGTAAGGCAATAGGAATGGGAAGAAGATAGATCTCCATAAGAAATAGAGGTAGAAAACTTATGGATTGATGAAGGTTGGAGGACTGGAATGGGATGATCGAGAGGCGAAAAGATGGACAAGTGGGATGAGTGGGCAAATATAGACAGAGATGAGTAAAACTAAGAGCCATTTGAGAAGTAATATGTACTTAATGCAGTAGAAGTTACCTAAAATACAAACGTATATGAATGTGATAAATGAATTCACCAAATATTGGGAAAGATAGAGTCCCAACTGGACACCCCTTGTTACCAAATAAAGCTTCTTGTCATAGGTTTTGGTTATATCTAATTACCTTGTTAGCCAAAGGGGTCTTATGGTAATTACCAAACGATCTCAAGCTGCTGCAAACCAACATGTTGTTGCTGAAAAACTGACTGCAAGGTCCCATTGCTGATGACAAAGCCCACACAACTCATTAACATATAGAACCTTCATCCATGTGTTCTAGTGTCTTTGGTAGGGGAAGGTGGTCTGTAGGCTACCAAAAGTGTAAATTCCAATCTAACCTCAAAGCCTTTAATCTTCAATCTGTTTTGCTTGCAAAACTTGATAGCTGAAAGGTGGCATAAGTTTGTGGACGTAACTAACCAATGCCTGACTTGGCTTAAAGCCCACTCCATGAGATGGAATCCATATCTGACATTGTTTGTGTGAGCAAGAACCAGAGACTTCATAGTCAGGGACTTAAGGTAAAATCAAATGCTAATTGTCAATAAATGTTACAGATATAATATTTTTTTCAATGACATAATGAAATAAAAATTTGTAAACCTAGCAGAACTTTTACCCATCTAAGTTAAAAGAACATAATGACCATGAATGAAAGGATTATAAAAGATACTCCCCACAACTAGTACAGGTAAAATATTAAAAATATATAATAAAGGGGCCTATTCAAAACTGCCAATTGGTAGTTAGAGTGTAAAGGTAAATTGACATACATGGTAATTGTTTTAAGTTAAGGCAATGAAACAGGCCATCGTTAGGCTGGATATAAAATCACCTGAGTAATTTAGGATAAGGGGAACTTATGAGAATACTTGAAGCACTAGAGTAATATAATTATAACTATGTAAAACTTAATGCTGGTGAATATTTTTTACAAAAATATTTTCAGAGATTTGGAAAACATCAGTCATTGTTATTTTTGTTATTATGTGGATAAATAAATAGATACATAAGTGAGAATCTCTTCCCCATCTGCACTTGTTTTTGGACCACATAATAGATTTAAGTCATGTATACCATTTCTTAATTTATGTTTTACTTTGTAAATATTTGCATCCATTTGAATTGTCCCTAAATTTTTATCTTCCATTGTTAAAATGTTTTCTTTATACTCTTTATTGGACAACGTATAAATAACATTATAATAGAAATACTTTTATAACTTCATTTCCCCATTCCCTGCTTCTAATCAGTATTAATTTATATTAATTTTCCTGTTTAAACAATCTGAATACATATAATACATTTTCATAGTGTTTTAGTATCCTTGTCTTTGAAATTATATATAATTCTAATTGCTAGGTTAGTTTTATTATTTTCTCATCATGATACTTATTCCTTACTTTGTGACACTCACGAGAGGTTTTTGTTTTGTTTTGTTTTGTTTTATTGAGTATGAGATAATATGTATCATTATTCTGGGCATGAGTAGTTTTATTTTATTACTCATTTTAGCTGATTATGCATAATGTAAGTCTGATAGAACATTGGAGGTTGCTTAGGATTTCTGCAGAATACCATTTACATGGGATATTCAGTTTCCATTACTACATAATGGACATTGTGTGACATTTTATCCTAGAGTTTAAGAGCAAATGAATTATCACAAGACCACTTGGTCATTGGTCACTGTGAATTGTACTCCAATGTATTCTTTCAATATTTATTATTTCTTCATGTACAGCCCTTAATCCTTGGAGATCCTGCTCAGACATACAAAGTTATTTATGTTCACCTTGTATTATGATTTGTCTAACTCAATCATGCTTTAATGATTTGTTTGTTACTCAAATTCAAGTAGGATATCCTTGGAGTCCATTGCCTACCAGTATGATTTCTTATCTTTCCGATGGAGTCTTGGAATAACCTGTAAATAATAAGCTGAGGCAAGCACTCCATGTTTCTTGATAACCTGTCTTATAGTATTATTGTTTTATTTATTTGGGTAATCTTTGGTTTTCTTTTATACCTTAGAGATTTCACATTCTTCTCATAATTTCATATTGGCCTAAAACAAATATACTTATACATGTTAGTTCTAATTTAAATACAATAAAGATAAATGTTTTCTGATAAAATTTATTTAACAGTGTCCAAAACAATGTTACAAGTAAAATCAAAACATATCTTTGTTTGTTTAAATTAAATGAAACAGCTGCTTAAGAAGAAATTACAGCATGAAATGTATTGATTTAAATAATGTTAACATGAATAATTTTCCACTTGATAGTGTTGCATCTAAGAATAATTGTCATATGATTTATATCCTAAAAATATTTTGATAGTAAGTTACTAAATGCCCAGGTGTCCTGGGCAGGGCTGTCACATGTTACCCTGTATCTGAGGCTTTGTAATATGGGAGCCAAGAATTACAATGTAAGCATATTAAAACTAATTTGAGTTATAATTTACACATCAATACATACATCCATGTATAACTATCCAGTAATTAAATGCTCCACTTATAATATTCAAATTCAAATTTTGAGCAAAAGTTTGAAAATTACGTGTGTTTAGTTATTAAAATTACTTTTGTTAGGCATTTTCTTCTTTAAAAAAAGTCTAGAAATGTATATTATGTTTGCTTATGTAAAAGGGATGCTCAGGCACCATGAGGTAATAGTCCAAAAACAGTGCACCTTTTAATTTTACATAATGCCTTTTATTCTAGTCTCCAAATCTTGCATTGATACTGAGCATTTTTTTTTTTTAATCCCCAGGTTTCTTTTATGGGTCTGAAGAAGAATTATAGTGTCTGATCTTTTCATTGTAATTTCGCAATTAAATGAATTTTACTTTCCTATAAACATTTCATGATGTTGAGGGCTTCCAAAACCCCATGACACAATGCTTCTTCCACCTCACGTTTGGTATATTACAATTTCCATTTTCTCATGTTTCCCTTTAGAGACACGTCTAGAAATGAGCTCTCTGCATTGAGTGAAACAGATTATTTCTGCTTAAATTTGTATCAAGTTAATGAAGAGGTCCTTTAGCACCTCCTCCAGAGACTAAATGTGGCAACCAGCAGTGAGAGTATTGTGATAGTAACTGTGGCTGTGCACAACTTATGTTTGTTTTATAGCGAATATCATTTCCTTCATTTAAAAATGACAGCATTTTAAAAAATTCTCTTAAAGCAATCAGATAAGCTTTCCATTCGCACACACACTGCTCTCTAAAATGAGCGAGGGCACCCTCACCTCAACTGAGCAGAAAATATTTAAGCAGTTCGGCGAGGAAGGGGTAATATCTTAAGTCTTGAGCATGACAAAAGCACCAATGATAAAATGGAGTAGATCAGCAACTAATACTCTCTGAAGGCAGGCCAATATTTATTGGACAGGTGATATGTTAGATATTTTGAAGAAAATAATATGGGTCTTGATTTAACTAAGCCACCTTTCATGTTAAGCTCCCTAGAAATATCCATCTATCAAGATTCCTAAAGCACAGTGAGCAAAGTTCAATATGTTTCAATATGAAAAAGAATATGAAGGACTGAGGGGAGAAGTGCAAGTTCCTAGAGTTACAGTGAATATTGCTTTGAGTCACTAAGTGATAAGCCAAATGTATAAAGGTGAGATTTATAGTGTGAGCTAAAAGTAGGAAAACACTTGCAGACCTGAACATAAATATTTTCTTCAACTATGGGAAGCAATGAAATAGAAACTCTAAAGAAAGATTTATAGAGAATTCACTTTCAACCTTAAAGGGACCATGGCTATAGTAATCTTTTAAATAATTCTATTTTAGATATAGTTCAGATGAGATAGGCCAAGAAACTATACTCCTTAGGCTTTACGTGTCATTAGTGATTTATTTTTCCCAAACTCATAAAAGGTATCAAAATACATACCAACTTATTAAAAAAAGGAGTGGTTGTTTTGGGAATAAACTCAAGCTAGGTCATTCAGGAAGTCTCTCTGCAATAAAAGTACTGACAGTAGGCTTAAAAATACAAAACTGATGTCTGCTGTCATTCTGCTAACTTTTCATTGCTCCTGATGTTTAGATAGACGTGTAACTGTCTTGAGCTAGGAACATAAATTTTACAACAAGCTAAGCAATGCCTGTCAAAAACAACCTGGCCATATTTTGATAACTGTTTCTATCACATAGACAATGAAACGCTTTTGGTCAAGATCACATAGCATGCCAGGACATTTATAACACAAAAAACAACCCATAAGTTATGAAGTTTCCCCATCCGTTTGAGAGGAAGTCTCTACAGAGACAGACAGATAAGAGAAACTGGAACAAACAGAAACTGAGACTTCCAAATGACTTAAAAGAGGATATGGCATTGACTTGTTACAGAAATACAAGAATCACCCATTATAGTTGATTTAAAAGTTGTTTGTGATAATATAATACACAACAAGCATGCATGTAAGTGTATGGGCCAATGACCCATTACCTTCTCATAAAAGTATTGTAAAGATATTAGAGGCTGAGTTATCCCTAATGATAATATTACATTCAAATAATAAGATCTAATTATTTTTGTTGTTATAGTTTATGTTATCATAGATAATTAGATTTAACCAGTTTTAATAAACATGTGGAGTATTTTAATACGTTAATATTTTGTATATTAAAAACAGGGTTAATATGTATATACATATTAAAACTCTTTGTCAAATCTAATTTGCTGTTGATATATCAGTAAGTATGCATATAAATATAACATCTATTCATCAATTCTTAATATGCTTTTAGAGGAAGTAACTCTGAACCATATAATTTTCCTATGAGACTGAAAAGCATTAAAAGTCATAACATCCAATCCTCAAAGCAGTGAATTAACAAATGTAAATAAGTCAACAAATAAATGCCAAAAATTAAACTCACATCACAGTGCACAACTTATTAAAGTCCTGGAGGTTTTTGTTTTTTTTTTTCTGACTGTTTATTTGGCCAGATGTAAATTGTCATCTCACTGACAAGCCAACTTTGCTGTGTAGTTTTAAATGACAATTAGCCACACCCAAGGAGCCGTGAAAAGGTAGCTTCAACTGAAGAATTATCTCATTCATGCTGGTCGATCATGATATCTGTGTGTTGTGTGTCCCATGATCTTGATTGTTGATTGATGTGGAGAGTCCTAACACACAGCATCCCCAGTGTAAGTGGGTAAGTGGCCCTGGGCTATATCAGAAAACAAAGCTAGCTAAGAACAACGACATGAGCAGGAGTATTGTGCATTCCATTCCTTCTTCTCTGGACAGTCGATGAGACAGGACTAACCCTTTCAGTTTTTCCATCGACTCCCACTCAGTAATGGATGGTAACCTGTAATTATAAGTTGAAAGGACTTTTTTTTTTTTTTTTTTTTTTTTTTTTTTTTTTTTTTTTTTTTTT